>JAJOZX010000026.1:2517500-2865198 GCA_023014485.1 Bathynomus jamesi | reverse complement strand
AAAGTGTAATATTTGCCAAAGATTATCAAACGTGGGATGGAGGAAGGTAGCCAAAAGTCTTTTAGCACAACACCTCTTCATAATCATTTGAAGATTAATCACCCAAAAGAGTATTGAAATAGGGGTGCGATGCTGGTAAGTCTATCTGTGTAAAGATGCATTTGCATTACTCACCTACCAGATACTCTGTTAGTGGGGTCATGGCAGCTGCTGCTGGTTGCTGCAATGGGAGATTTAGCTGCCAGTGAGGACCACCCAGAGGGCCTTCAATTGAATAAAAATAATCCTTTGACTTCAGCACCACCTGCACTGCTATGAATGAGAGAAATGAGGTGAGCAAGTTAC
This sequence comes from Bathynomus jamesi, assembly GCA_023014485.1. NCBI lineage: Eukaryota > Metazoa > Arthropoda > Malacostraca > Isopoda > Cirolanidae > Bathynomus > Bathynomus jamesi. The sequence goes on along the minus strand of JAJOZX010000026.1, from coordinate 2,864,853 downwards.
CAATTTTAGTATGGTTAAGATTGTCAGATAGGCGGCTCCTACCAATTTGAAACTGGGTTCTCACCTTTAAGATCTCTTGGGCATAGCCAATCTGCCTCTTTTAAAGACTTACTTTTCGGCTTATGGTGGGAGGATTTAAGAAAATTAAAATGTCCTTTGCCTAATTTAATCAACGAAACAACAATAACACTTAAAGGTTAACTGCATCAGCAGGCAAGTTTTTTACAGGTAAAAAGAAAATATGAACAATTTTATTGATCATACACCAATGTGTATTCAGTACCAACTAAGCACTTGAAAAAAATTACTACAAAAAAAGAAACAAAACATTAGTCCCATATCACACACAAAAATGTCAACATAAAATAAAACCATTAAATTATTGGCCATCACCAGCCCATTACCATACAAAGGAGACAAGACTTACAGAAAAAAAAGGAACTTACGTAACATGCAAAAAAACAAAGAATATTAGTCACTAGGGCAAGGTCAATGAGTGTTACCCAAATTGTATAAACCTGATAAGTCCCAGATGTGTCATTTTAAACTCCACTTCATCTCACAATCATTAAAGGTATTCTTGGCTCAATCAGTGCAAACAAAAGCAATGTTTATAACAAAAAAAATATGTGAATACTGGCTTCAGCATTTGTGCAGGCATTAGGGAAGAAAAAGCTTTGTCCAAATTCACTTCAATAAGCAAATATCCCAGCCAAAAACAAATCCCTGATAGAGGGAAAAAACCAACAACATTTAGAGATTATCCCCCCAGCACTGTCATCAGTGGCCCCACAGGAATCCATGAGTGCAATAATGCCAGAAAAGGGAGCAAAATTGACAATAATAATTAATGGTCTAAAATTTTGGGATATGTATTTGCATTAATATGTTGCTCATAAGGCAGTTAAAGGTACAATTTAGTTCACAGCCTGAGAAAGCTCAAAATCCATTGTGATGCATATTGATAACTGAAGTTAGGTTTTTCAACAAGGTCTTTATAAAGGAAATCAGGCATTCAAAAATGATTGATATTTACATAATTTTAAGTGATCCAAATATGTGAGACATGGTTCTTATAGCTAATGGATAAGCCATACAAAACACCAATGGTAAAAACAAGACTATAGGATCACCTACCACACCATCAAGGAGAAGTGAGATGCTTTCCGGTCTCTTGAAATGGGCATATGATTGCCTCAAGCTTCTGATTATTCTCTATAGTGAGAGTATTTCAAAGCTGTTATACTCAGGCATACGATTGCCTCAATGTGCTTAATATTCTCTCTGTTGAGAGAATTTCAAATCTGTTATAATCAATTAAAAAGAGAAGAAAAACATTTTTAGTAACTCTGAAGGCCTGGCTTTCTAAGAAAGCTCTGGCCCAATGGGGATTACTGAAACCTCCCAGGCCCTACTGAGGGGTTTGGGAACTCTCAGGAATCCTTCCCAATAGTGGAGTTCCCACCAACTTGGGGTGTTAACCAGGGCTGTGGAGTCAGTCAATTTTGAGTGGAGTCGGAGTTGGAAGTGCATAGTTGGATGGAGTCGGAGTCGGTGCAAATCCTTCAATTATAACCATAGCAGCCTAGGCCTAGCTCAATTTTATGAATAAAATAGATTTAACTTAATGTTTTAATATACCGGGTGTCCGAGAATTATCTGTACAATTTTTGGCTGTTATTAAAAGTCAACCATGAAGTGTAGAAATTCTAGTTTTGTCCCATTTTACAGAGAATCTCGGTTAAGTTTTTTCTGATACCAAGTTTTGACAAGTTTTTTAGAAATTCCAGTGTGTCCGAACATTATCTGTATAATTTCATCTTTTAATAAAATTCTTGATAACACACGTAAAATTCTTAAACAAGATTATTTAGAATCTGTATTTTCAAGTTTCTTTTATTAAAGTTAACATTGTTACAAACATTCGATATGTGCACCATTAGTGATTCGCAAAACATCCAATCGATACTCCAAATGTTGCCATGTACGCTGCAGCATATCCACATCAATTCACTCAATAGCAGCTGTGATTCTTGCTTTTAAATCATCAATGTCTGTCACCTGCGTACATTTCTAAAAAACTTGCCAAAACGTGGTATCAGAAAAAACTTAATGAGATTCTCTGTAAAATGGGACAACACTGGAATTTTTACACTTCATGGTTGGCTTTTAATAACAGCCAAAAATTGTACAGATAATTCTCGGACACCCGGTATAATATAATATATAAATAATATATAACATATAAGTATAAATAATATATAAATATAGTTGCTTATAATTAACATAATTAATAATAAGGAAATTTAAAAATTTTGTACTAGCAACCCTAAATCTTTTTCAGATTTTTAGATTTCAATTTGATAATTTTGATAAGCATCACTGAAAGGAGATTTAATGGAAGCGATCCTTTTTTTAAGAACAAATTCGGTTTAGGTTAGTACATTTTGTTACAGATGTTTATAATAATACAAAAACATCTTATTAATTTTAGTGATGTAGCGGATGTCATTTTTTTCACATCCGCGGATGCGGATGAGGATGTTTGATTTCAATATCCGCGGATGCGGATGTCTACATTTTCGTTATTTTTTAGGATATATTCGAGATTTGTTGTTTAACGTATATAATAAGTTATTATATAGAGAGAGCTGTAGCTATATTGTAGTATAATTGATTAATTGTACAATAATTGCTGTACTTTTCTCTGAACATATAAAATAATATCAAGCATCTAACTAATATAGAAATCAATTAGTGAATTCGTCTGCAAATAAATTCGTTATATTTTGTTGAGTTTCAGCCACAATTAGAAACCATAATTGTGTTACCAGGATGCGGGACGTGAACCCAACTCAAATGCACCCCCACTGACCTCTTTCCCCAACCTCCACCCTTATAGAAAGAGATCTTTAATTAGCTTGATAACTATTTATATTAAGTTTAAAGTTTTATTAGGCATATTTATAAATGAGTAATTAAAATAAAGTAAACTAAGATGTTCATCGTTTAATGTTCAAACTTAATTATAGGAAGGTTATGCTTAAGGAACATTAATTTTTCTGCCTTTTCTGCTGCCAGTCTCTTTCTCTTTTCATCATATATTAATCCAGCACTGCTAAATAATCTCTCGCTTGGTACGTTTGTTGGAGGACAGGCTAAATGTTTCCTTGCAAGTTTACTCAAGTATGGATAGATATTCTGCGTATTTTTCCACCAACTAATAGGATTGTCACATGCAGCCAGGCGTTTTTCTTGGTGATAGCTCTCGATCATTTTTACTACATCTTTTGACATCGCGTAGGTCTCGTCATTGCTGCTTGACTCAAGAAACTGAGAGACAGATTCTGTGATAGATTTGCTTGTTGAAGGTGTTGGTTCTGTCACTGAAACTTTTATTCTTTTGGTGGGTGGCGAAGCAACAGATTCAAGAGATTGAAGCTCTTCAACTGCTTTGCAAGTGATGACTTAACTCGTTCTAATGTACTAGGTGAAAATAACTTAGCTTTGTAACGTGGATCTAAGTAGGTTGCAAGAGAGTAACTTCATACAAGAACAGCCTCTCGTCTTGTCGCTTGCATCACTTTTGCGCACAATGAACTAGTTCTATTAATATAGTAGAATTTGATAATTTCCGCTTATTAATGACATTTTATCTCAACGGTCCACATCCGCATGACATCCGCATGACATCCGCAGTCCAAAGTGCGGATGCGGGTGCGGATGCGAGAAAATGTGCAGATGTTCCGCGGATGCGGATGTGACCTACATCACTAATTAATTTGCTAAACCAATAATAATCTTATTTTGTTTAAGTTTCAATCAGTTTGTATTTTGGGATTTATTGTAATTTTTGAATAAAGAGAAAAAAAGCCATTAAGGCATAGTTATAGCCACTAAGTAACCTGATGAGTCATGTGGTGGTGACGAAATGCCTTGTTTATGAATCTCCATTGGCCTAATAAAGCTAATCGTAATCAATTTGGCCTTAACATTCCATCAGAGTCGGAGTTGTAATTATACAAGTCAGATTTCTGGAGTCAGAGTTGGCAAATTTTTATCACCGACTCCACAGACCTGGTGTTAACCCCACCATCTCAGTATGCTGAAGCCAAAAACGAAAATGACAAAAAAAGAATAGCTGCGACTGAATCAAAGGAAATAGGCATAGATAGAATACAGGCTAGACCATCAACTTCTACTGGTAGTACTCTGAAAGAAAAGAAAATGGACCAAATGAGTAAGCAGATCTCAATAGTGGAAAGCTTTTCATCTAAAAAAATATGGGACATCAATGACTCCATGTCTGTGATGATTCACCTTAAAATTGGCATGATGATGGCTTTGGACAACCAGCCGTTTACTTTAGTTGAAGATGATGGTTTTACTGATCTAATGGCCTACCTCCAATCCAGATATCTCTTACCGAGCAGAAGGTACTTCTTTGATACTATAATTCCTCATAGATCTTTATAATGAGTTCAAGTCTAAAATTGCTCAGAAGCTGGAAGAAGTAAAACATGTCAGCTTTTCTTCAGATATATGGACATGCACAACCTCTCAAAGTTTTATATCATTATTGGGTCACTGGATAGGTAAAGATTTTGAAAGATACGATGCTGTGCTACATGCCTCTCATTTCTCAGGGTTGCATACTGGCAAGAATATATCTGAAAAGTTTTGCTCTATGTGGGATAGTTGGGATCTTGATGCAAATAAGAGGAATTTATTGGTGAGGGATGGAACTAGTAATATGGCTCTTGGTAGTGACCTGGCTGAAATACCTTCAATACACTGCAGCATTCATTTACTCCAACTGGTTATTAGTGACTCAATCATGGTTCAGAGGAGTGTAATTGATATCCTTGCAAAAAGTCGCCACCTTGCAACTCACTTTAATCATTCTCCTTTGGCCTGTAACAATTTCAAACACATTCAAGTGCAGCAAAATCTTGAGCCTCTCCTATTGGTTTAAGATGTCCCAACACGTTGGAACAGTGCATATTTGATGCTAGAAAGATTATATAAATTAAAAATGCCACTGCAACTGTACTATTTGGCTGATTGTAGTGAATTACCTACCATCACATCCTTCGAGTGGACACTGATACGAAATCTCCTTAAAATATTAAAACCATTTTTCCAACTAACTCAGGAAATGAGTTTCGAAAAATCAACTTTGTCTTCCTGTAATCCCAAGCATTTGTATTTTACAAAGATTATTTTCAAAGATTGGCCATAATGACCAAGGTGTTCAAACAAAGAGAGAATTCCTGACTTCTCCTCGAGCATGTTTCTTGTTGTAGAGTAATGATGGGAAGTCTTTGAACATAATGAAAAACAGGGTTTTTGTGACTGCAACTGCAATAGATCCGTGGTATAAGTTATCTTTCTTTCAACAAGATCAAAAAGAGCAGGCTAAATCCTGGCTGATTGAAGAAGTCATAGGTATTGAAAATGATGATGGTAATGATTCTAATGAAAGTGGAAGTGAAAGCTCAAATTCCAGTTCTCCTATGCAAAAGAGGAAAGGTGAAGAGGACATTCTTGAAGTGTGTTTTATGGAGATCACAAAAGGAGAGCAATCTGGGGAAGTAAGTTACAAGAAAAGAAAGGTTGAAAAAAAGACTGCTCCTGTTCTACTGATTGCAGGGGAGTTAGACCGATATGCATCTGAACTTCTTGTAGATAGGAAACACTGTCCAGTTCAAATTTGGAAGCAGGAGGACTGATTTCCTCCTCAAAACTATTGTTTCAAAGCTTCTCTGCACACCCGCATCCTCTGTATTTTCAGAGAGAATGTTTTCTGAATATGGAAACATCTATGAAGCAAGACGATCCTGAATATTGCCTAAAAGAGTAGAAATGCTCTTGTTTCTGCACCACAATGGAAAAAAGTTCTAAATCACTGTTGTTGAGTTTTTTTTATTCTGAAGACCTCTAGGCTGAATGGTGGCATCTGACCTACACAATACTGCCCTCCATTCATTGATTTCATTCCAGGCATTTTATATTATATTCAATGTATTGTTTTACATTTGTCAAGCTTGTAATGTTTTGTATTGTTTTGACAATAAAGGAAAAAAAGGAGGAAAAAGCATGGAAAGCAAGTGCAGGGGTCTAGCAATATTTTACTCTTTTTAAAAAATTTAACGCCTAGATGATGACTGGTTTAGGGGTGGGCCCTGGAGGGTTTTCCATTTTTTTTGTATATAAAATACTAGTTCAAAAATTTTATCAGGAAAAACTTTACAAAACACATTGTACTGTACATTGAATGCGTATTATCAGAGAAATTGACTTCATTTTTTCCTGTAAATTGTTCTATATTGTGTGGAGTTCCAATGCTTTCCCCTAAATCCTTCCAAGTGAACAAAGGGGTGTCTGCAACCTTGCATTTTCTTTTTCTTTTTGGTTCTGGCTCTATTATCTAATTCAGTAATATCACTTACAACTTCATCATCGCTGTCACTATCACTAATTGAATCACACTCACACTCACTCACAAAATAAAAGATTTTCTATGTCCTTCTGAGAGAGAGAAGCCACACTAACTCTATGATGTAACATCCTGATGGGAACTGTTTTTATCTTATATTAATTAAAGCTGTTGGGCATTCAAGTAGCAAAAAAGTTGCCATCAGTCACTAGATAGAAGACTAAAGTAGCCATAGAAATAATAAGTGAATATGCAGAATGAAAGCTTGTTTGTAGGCAATAGAGTTTATGAATGATGCAGTCATACATGCGTTCCTATCACCAAATTTTGATGAATGATGGTCATTCATGCGCAATGAAAAGGTTAAAGAATACTCTGCAATCAGTAGAAGTCACCAGTTTGCATTAAAAAATTGTCATGGGTGAAGTATTCAAAACAAAAATTTAAGGTCAAGAGAGCTGTGGAAAGACATATTTTTATCAGACTCCAATAATAGTGACTGTTTACATGAAAGTGAAATCATAGCACAGTTGAAAGAAATTTTGCACAAAAAAAGAAAAAAAAAAAGAAAAGTGAAAGTCCAAATTTTGACTGTTCTTCCTATGAGCTGGTCAATTTAGCAAATCCAGCAAGAATTCAAAGCCTCAAATTATATGGTTTTGAGTGCCAAGAAATTAGGGTTGCACTGATTAAATGGTAGGTAATCAGTAATTGGCCTAATCAGCCAATTTGCCAATTAATCAGTAATCAGTGGTTTGACCAATTAATTGGGGCTGATTAGTTGAAAAATGTATCTTTGTAATTTCTCTGTTTATTAGGTAATAAACTAATAATCAGTTAATCTGGTGATCTAGCCAAAAATCTAATGCCCCCAAAAATCTCTCATCTCCAGAAGTTCCTACATGAAGTTGTAAAAAAAAATTTCATGCAACCTCCTTCATCCCCCTGTATTCATTTCAGTGCTCCTCTTTTAATTAGTTTTTTAACTCCATTTCCTTTATTATACAAAAAATAAAAAACAGACGGAAATACCTATTCAAAATAAAAGTGAAAAATAGGAATTTTTTTTTTTTTTTTTTTTTTTTTTTTTTTTTTTGTAAGTGACTAAAAACTTACTTTTACTCAAGCCTTTATTGACATTGCCATATGTCCAGTTTACCTTAATTGGACTGAAAATATATTGTTACTCTATTGCTTTCAAAGGAAGAATCAAATTCAATCATGATTAATCAACCTAAGGCTCAAATTGGCCTGACAGTCCAGATTTCAAACATTGACTAAACTAGTACAAGCTAGGCTGTAGGCCTGCGCAAGCTGTCAAACCAATCCCACACACTGTCACATGCTCAAACTGGCTTGTGCTAATGTGTTTCTGCAGGTGAACTGACAGGAACTGAACATGTCAGTGCATGAGGTCCCTTACACTCAAGCCAACTTGAACCTCTAGATCAGGGGTTCCCAAGCATTTTCCAGTGCGACCCCTTCTAGTGCTGTTGCCTATCCAGTGCGACCCCAAGTCATTACGAAGAACAAGTATATATATATATATATATATATCAAAGCTATTGACTTCTCCTTAGGGAACCGGAGCTTACAGATGAAAAGAAGGATCAACACAACGGCAAACATTTTCATTTATTTGTACATCAGACGTTTCGACAAATCTTTTGTCATCATCAGTGAGTTAAGTCTTAAAACCTTAAAACAAAATTGAAAAGTGAAAGTTACATCAATACAATATTAAAACAATTAAAACCTTAAAGCAAAATGAAAATTGCATCAATACAAAATTAAAATCATTTAAATTTCATCACTATAAAAACTAAAATTAAATTAAATTTCATCACTATAAAAACTAAAATTAAATTACCTCAATAGGTAAATACACAATGTTTACATCCACCTCCATACTTGGCAAAGTCTAAGGGAACACTGGATGGTCAGAGGATTAGAAAGGATATGTCTGTGAAAAATGGTTGGTAGTCAAAAGAGTCGTAATTTGTAGGATGAGCTATTATTATTAAGGGAGGGTTTGTTTCTATAGATGTACAAAGATTCTAAAATTCGGAGTTCTGTAAGGTTATTGGATCTAGTTAAAATTTCAAACTGAGTTTTGTGAAGGGGATGGTCGTTTTCATTACTGTGGTTTCTAATTGCGGATTGTGGAGGGCTACTGAGGGGACGGTTGGTACGGACTGACAAGCCCAAATGTTGAGAAAGGCGCACCTCCAGTTGGAGTTGAGTGCTGCCAATATACGCAGCCTTACAGCTGTCGCACGTGTATTTGTAAACAACATTGGGGCATACAGTTTTGGGGAATTCATCTTTGAACTTTAAAAAATTTGATACTTTAAGTGGGTTGACGAAGGCGAATCTAAAATTTATTTGGGGATAACTAGACTTGAGTAGTTTGGACAATTCACCTCGAATATGCAATGATAAATAACCATAAAAAGGTAATTTAATATATCTGGTTTCTTTTTGTTCTGTAGTGACGGGGAGTTTAGTATCAAAAGTGTTATTTAAAAATTTCTTTAATTGGTTATCGAATAGATGAGAAGGGTAGTAATTGTTAATAAAGTACTGTTTTAAAAATTTAAATTCTTCGTTTAACGAAAAGTAATCCGAACAAATACGGTAACTTCTTGTTAATAATGTTACTATAGCACTAATCTTATATTTATAAAACATACAACTTAAATAATTGGTTCCCAAGCCAGTAAAAGTTTGTTTCCGAAATAGTGAAGTATGGAACTTATTATGGGTCCGTTTAACTAAAACATCCAGGAAAGGTAAACTATTATTTGTTTCGTTTTCACACGTGTACTTAATATTACTATGTTGTTTATTAAGATAATCAAGAAAAAGTTTTACGTGTGAAGGATGGTTAAATATTAAGAAAGTGTCATCCACGTATCTTCTGTAATATATGGGTTTAAAACTACTAGGACAATTTTTCAACCAAATTTCTTCGTAATGGCAAAGAAATGCATTTGCTAGTGTTGGGCTTAAGGGGAACCCATAGCTACCCCATCAATTTGGCTATAAAGGTTGCTATTAAATAAGAAAAGATTATCAAAACACACTATTTCGAGAAGGTTTTTAAATTGAGTCTGAGTGAGGCCATTAATAAGAGTATTATCAGTAGTGAATAACTTATTTAGTATGATATTTAATGTTTCTTTTAACGGGACATTAGTAAACAATGACGAGACATCAAAACTGGCCATAGTAAGAGAATCGGCATGATTGATCTCTTTTATCTCTTTAGCAAAATCAAACGAGTTGTTAATAGAATAATCATTAAAGGTGAGTTTTGAAAGCAAGGGAACGAAGAATTTGGCTAAGTTATAATTGAATGTACCACATGCCGAAATTCTATATGGTTTACCTAAAGTCCACAAGCCAAATTTCCCACTAAGACCTATTCTTTCGGCATGTGGTACATTCAATTATAACTTAGCCAAATTCTTCGTTCCCTTGCTTTCAAAACTCACCTTTAATGATTATTCTATTAACAACTCATTTGATTTTGCTAAAGAGATAAAAGAGATCAATCATGCCGATTCTCTTACTATGGCCAGTTTTGATGTCTCGTCATTGTTTACTAATGTCCCGTTAAAAGAAACATTAAATATCATACTAAATAAGTTATTCACTACTGATAATACTCTTATTAATGGCCTCACTCAGACTCAATTTAAAAACCTTCTCGAAATAGTGTGTTTTGATAATCTTTTCTTATTTAATAGCAACCTTTATAGCCAAATTGATGGGGTAGCTATGGGTTCCCCGTTAAGCCCAACACTAGCAAATGCATTCTTTGCCATTACGAAGAAATTTGGTTGAAAAATTGTCCTAGTAGTTTTAAACCCATATATTATAGAAGATATGGATGACACTTTCTTAATATTTAACCATCCTTCACACGTAAAACTTTTTCTTGATTATCTTAATAAACAACATAGTAATATTAAGTACACGTGTGAAAACGAAACAAATAATAGTTTACCTTTCCTGGATGTTTTAGTTAAACGGACCCATAATAAGTTCCATACTTCACTATTTCGGAAACAAACTTTTACTGGCTTGGGAACCAATTATTTAAGTTGTATGTTTTATAAATATAAGATTAGTGCTATAGTAACATTATTAACAAGAAGTTACCGTATTTGTTCGGATTACTTTTCGTTAAACGAAGAATTTAAATTTTTAAAACAGTACTTTATTAACAATTACTACCCTTCTCATCTATTCGATAACCAATTAAAGAAATTTTTAAATAACACTTTTGATACTAAACTCCCCGTCACTACAGTACAAAAAGAAACCAGATATATTAAATTACCTTTTTATGGTTATTTATCATTGCGTATTCGAGGTGAATTGTCCAAACTACTCAAGTCTAGTTATCCCCAAATAAATTTTAGATTCGCCTTCGTCAACCCACTTAAAGTATCAAATTTTTTAAAGTTCAAAGATGAATTCCCCAAAACTGTATGCCCCAATGTTGTTTACAAATACACGTGCGACAGCTGTAAGGCTGCGTATATTGGCAGCACTCAACTCCAACTGGAGGTGCGCCTTTCTCAACATTTGGGCTTGTCAGTCCGTACCAACCGTCCCCTCAGTAGCCCTCCACAATCCGCAATTAGAAACCACAGTAATGAAAACGACCATCCCCTTCACAAAACTCAGTTTGAAATTTTAACTAGATCCAATAACCTTACAGAACTCCGAATTTTAGAATCTTTGTACATCTATAGAAACAAACCCTCCCTTAATAATAATAGCTCATCCTACAAATTACGACTCTTGACTACCAACCGTTTTTCACAGACATATCCTTTCTAATCCTCTGACCATCCAGTGTTCCCTTAGACTTTGCCAAGTATGGAGGTGGATGTAAACATTGTGTATTTACCTATTGAGGTAATTTAATTTTAGTTTTTATAGTGATGAAATTTAAATGATTTTAATTTTGTATTGATGCAATTTTCATTTTGCTTTAAGGTTTTAATTTTAATGGTTTTAATATTGTATTGATGTAACTTTCACTTTTCAATTTTGTTTTAAGGTTTTAAGACTTAACTCACTGATGATGACAAAAGATTTGTCGAAACATCTGATGTACAAATAAATGAAAATGTTTGCCGTTGTGTTGATCCTTCTTTTCATATATATATATATATATATATATATATATATGGCCCCGCAAGGGGGTTCTAAGCTCGTGCTCTTGAGTGCTCTTTGTGCTCGTTTGTACGTGCTTGTTCCTGGAGGTTTCACGTGCGCCCTCCCGGCCCTAGCACCCAAGGATGATGGGGCTCGACCCTGCAGTCCTTGTCATCCTTGGTCTTTTTCCACTTCGACTGTCCCCTCCACCCTTTCTTTTTCCTCTCTTTCCTCTCACTTTTTCTTTGTTTTTCCGCTGAGATATGCCCTTTAAATAGAGGCGAATCGGTTCTTCCTGAACTAAAAAAAAAAAAAAAAAAAAAAAAATATATATATATATATATATAAAATTTTATCTAGTGAGGAAGAATCTTAAAATAAATACACACATTTTTATACGTATTTATTTAACTGTAAAAACAAATAAGGAAATGTATTACATAACTCAAGAGTGTAAAAGTAAACATTGTCAGAAACTATTTACAACTCTCTCATGTTTAATATGTAATATAAAACAACATATCAATCAATATTCTAAGTTCCTACTCTATCATATGTCTGATATGCTATAACAGTGGCATATTTCATATCTGACATGTGTACATTATGATTTGATTAATTTTTTGTACCTGGGGGTATATGAGGTTAAGGAACATAGCATACAATTTTCTAAGTTGATGTTTGAAATACGGTTACGGTACTCATTTTTCATAAATACCATTGATGAGAAAGCTGCCTCACAGATATAGGTGGTTCCAAATTGTACCAGAACTTTGATAGCTCGATTTTTAACAGTCGAATGTCTCTCTGGTAAAGTAATCCAGAACTTTTCTACGTCATCATAGGCAGGGTTTCGGAGCTGGAGTCGGTGGAGCCAGTGAATTTTGCTTACCTGGAGCTGGAGCCGGAGCCGGAGCCAGAAACCTTGAAAATACGGCTCCATGGTCTGGCTCCGGGCGATATATTGCTACCTAAATTGTTATTTGTTAAATATAGGTTTAGTTGCAAATTATAATTCTTGTAATATATTACGAAAAATGGTACCATAGGATTCTTGGATTTTATGGAGGTGTGGGAGTTGCAGGAATAATCTGCAAATTTCCATTTTTTAACCATTAAATATTTGGGAAGATTTGTCTTAACAACACTTAATTATATAGGTAAAATTTTTTTTATGGCGGTGGAGACCTTAGGTAGGTAGGTACTAACTATTTATCTAAGTAGGTAACTACCTAGATACATACCTAGTAAGGTTGGTCCTTCTGACTTGGATTGAACTATTTTTATTTTTAGGTCAATTATCTTGTATTGCTAAATTTCTTTTTTTTCAGATTCTTTGTAATTTGTACTTGATTCTTTAATTATAATTATCAGTCTATGACCCTTCATAATGGATAGAGATTCAATAAAGAAGTCTGATATATTCAAGTATTTTACTGAAAGTTCAGATAAGAAACACACTGTTTGTATTTGTGAAGTTTCTGATGCTTCGGGAAATATTTCAATGTGTGGAACTAAAATTACCAAGCCTCAAAGCAAAAAGCCTGATGTTTCCTCAAGAGCATATAATTTGAAAAGACACTTGAGTCGATTACATCCTGAAATATCAAAAATGATGGAAGAAAAGAAGCAAATGCTTGAGCTTTCAAGACCCAGTACTTCTGCCAGTTCAAAAACTAAAGCAAACCAGCAAAACATTACTAAATTTTTGATGTCTCAAAAAGTCACTATCTCAATGACTACAGATAATTTTAAAAATAGCATAATTGAGTTAGTTGTTAAAGATTCTATGCCTCTATCTATGTTTGAAAAGCCAGCTATGCGCAGTCTACGAAGAAATGGCTCAGAAATTCAAGATTAGTTTAGATAAAGACAATATCCGTCATTTAGTGATAGAAAAATCAAAAGAAGAAAAATTTGCTCTCAAAGAGCAATTAAAAGGGCGCTTCATATATTTAAAAGTTGATGGTTGCACACGAATATGGACACATTATTTTGCCATCAATGTCCGATTTATTGATGATGATAATAAAATCCTCACCCGCACTATAGCAGTAAAAGATACACATGCTCAGCAAACTAGTGACTACCTGCATGATCTAATTATGAGAACTCTGGAAGAGTACGGCATACCGAAAGAATTTGTGCTCTGCATTGTCAGTGATAATGCATCAAATATGATTAAAACTGTTGAGAAGTTGAATGATAATCAAGAGGCAACTTCAGAAGATGATATACAAACATTTGGTGAACATGATGATGATTCAACAGACACTCAGGAAGTGGCATCTTGTGTAGAAGAAATTGACAGTATTGTATCTGAAATTTCACACTTCTCCAGAATCAACCACATGCGTTGTGGTGCACATACCTTGCAACTTGCTATTTGCGATGGATTGAGAGACAAACATGCTACCTCTCTCATAGGTAAGTTGAGACAGGTTGTAGTAGCAGCAAGAAACCCAAAAGTGGAAGAAATAATTAAAAGACGTGCAGGCAAGGTTGCTATTTTAGATCAACCTACTCGATGGGGCAGCACTTATTTAATGATAGAGCGCTTATTAGAATTAAAACCTGTACTCTTGGACATGGCAAATTCAAATGTGAATCTTTCAGAAATAATGTGGGAACAAGCAAGAAGATTGGAAAGAGTACTGTACCAGCCATATATAGTAACAAAAAAAATTCAAAGTGAAGATTTGACTCCCGGTCAATTTTTGAAAGAGTGGAAATCTTTGATGTATTTTCTTTCCAAGATAGAAGGCACCATAGCTGATGACATTAAAAGTTCCGTGGAAAGGAGAGAAAATATTTTACTTGATAATGAAGTATTGCTTGCTGCTGTTTATATAGATCCTAGATATAGATGCTTATTAACATCTGAACAGGTAGTTAAAGCCAAGGATGCCCTATGCAATATAGCAATCAGAATGAAAAGTAACCTAGACCTTTCAAATAAAGTGTCTCTATTAAGAGAGGAATGTGGAACCGAGATTATTGCATCATCATCATCTTCCACCACTTCTGATGTCAGCGAGTTTGATTTTGAAAAAATTATTGATATTCAACATGGTAAGAAATCAAAACGTCCTCGTTTAGAAAGTGAACTAATACCACCTCTCAGTCCAATGTGTACCCTCAAATTGCAAGTTGAGGAATCTTTTCCTGAGATTGAAAAATTTGACCATTCGTCAAAACTGTCTTTTGAACAAGTAATAGAAAGGTATCCTAAAGTTATAAGAGATGTTGCAAATCTTCTAGTAGCTATGCCTTCAACACAAGTCAGTGTTGAACGGCTATTTTCAGCACTGAAAATTTTAAAATCTGATTTAAGGGCACGTATGAAAGAAGATATTGTTGAGGCTATGTTATTTTTAAGAACAAATGTTTATAAGTAAACTTAGATAAATAATTTTAATTCATAATTTTTTTTATGGAAACAGATTTACAAGGAGAATATCTTGATTTTATGTTTAAAAATTAGTTTCCTACCTTAGCTACATTAGTAAAAATTTCTGCAAAAGTTATTATTTTGCTTTCATTTTTTAATACAAGGAGTATTATGATTTATGATACTGTAAATGTATCATTGAATTTGCAAACTTTTTAATTTTTTAATATGTAGTTTGAACTTTAAAGATAAAGTCTGATTTAAGGTTACACTTAAAAAAATATAATTGAGGCCATCTTGTTTTAAAAAAAGAAAATTATAAATAAACTTAGTAATTTTCATTTTCAATTATTTTAAGGAAACAGATTTACAAGAAGAATATCTTGATTTTATGTTTAAAATTAGTTTGATTATACCTTAGCTAGAATAAAAAAAATTTTGCATTAGTTTTCATTTGTTAATACAAGGAGTAGTATTGATTTTATAAGCATAGGGTAAATGATTTTGTAAATTTTCTTTTATAATATGTATTAGTAGTTTGAACTTTTGACTTTTAGTTGAATTGCTTTTGTTAATTAAATTACAAAACTTTTTGACTAAAAGAAAATCTCTTTTTAAGTAAATAATATAACCTATTAAAAATTTAAAAACTGAATTTTTTGAAATATTCAGCTCTTTTTCAAGCCAAGTTGGCTTTCATGAAGCTTTCAAGTTTCAACACTTAAAAAAAGATGCATATATTATCTCAGAAAGTTTGATTGTTACTATTTTCCATACGAGAATTCTTAAGTTTGAAATTTGAACTAATTAGGAGGCAAGTTTCTCTAATTTATATAAGTTACCATTGTTAATAAATATTTAATATCATTTAGTTTTCATCATTTTCCTTTAGTTATTTAAATAACTTCATTCTATCATTATATTTGCCTAATTTAAAATCATAAGAAATTTAAATTTTGAGTACCTATTAAAGTGATTTAATAAAATATTTTTGTGCAATATTTTAAATTGGACAATTAGTTATATAAATCTAGATATTTATTTTATAATTAACAGAATTTACTATAAAAGAGCCAGAGCCGGAGCCAGACTGTAAAAAATTTCTGCTCCGGAGCTGGAGTCGGAGCCAGAAGTTTTTTTACCAGCTCCGAAACCCTGATCATAGGTATCAAAATTCACCCTTGCCTCATTGTCAGCCTGTAATTCTGCTATTTCTAGTGCAAAAGAGCCACACTGTTTTGCATCTGTCTTCAACGGAAACTGAACAAAATCATACGACTCAGTAAGCAACTCAGGGAATCTATCATGGAAATTTGCTGCCAGTTTCTGCAAATATTCCAGTAAATCATGTTTCTCCTCAGTGAGGTCCAGTGTTTCATCAAAGTCCAAATCCATCGTAGCTGTAAATTCCAAGTAGTGAGGGAAAAGACAGAAACTGTCAGCTTCAGCTTGTTCTCTAAGTATCTACAACTTGCTGACAAAAGCCTTTATAGCAGACTGGAGATCAAACACCCATTTACCTTTCCCCTGAAGTTCAGTATTAAGTTTATTAACATGCTAAAATATGTCTGTAAGAAGTGCAAGACGAGCAAGGAAGTGGGGGTCATGGAAATAATGAGCATTCTTATGACCCTGATCTTGTAGGAACGATGCCAGTTCACTGCGAAGAAGGAAAACTCTCTTCAGGGTTTTCCCCCGAGAAAGCCATCTGACAGCAGTATGCATTAGCAGTGTCTGATGTTCACTATTTTCAGCAATGCACAACTGCTTGAACATGCGGGAATTCAGATCTCTCGCCTTGACGTGGTTGACAGTTGTAATGACTACTTGCATCACGTCAGAGAAGCTCAGAGACATGTCTTTTGATGACAAGCTCTGTCGATGGATGATGCAGTGATTTATTTTGATGTGAAGATGCATTCTTGATAGTATTCCATGCAATCCTATATTCTTTCCCATCATTGATGGGGCACCATCCATGCTACATTCGCATACTTTACTCCAGTTCAAGTTGTTTTCTGTGAAGAACTTGTTTATAGCATTAAAAATATCTTCGCCTCTTGTGGTGGTTTCAAGTGAAATGCACGCAAGCAGCTCTTCAGCTACCACGAATTCCTTGAGAAACCTACCGAAGGCCAGAAGCTGGGGCTGTGATGTGATATCCGTTGACTCATCCACTGCCAATGCTGTCCATGGGGAATTTCTGAAGTCTTCTAAAATTTGCTCCTTCAGGTCCACTGCAATACACTGGATGCGTCGTGTCATTGTGTTATTGCTCAAAGTAACATCATCAGCAGCTTGACTAATTTTCTTGGCAAATGGTTCTCCTTCAAATATTTCACTAAAAATTCTTAACGACGGTTTTATAACCATTTCACCCTCCACGAATGGACGTTTTTCCCGAGCAATGAGGAAAGCTGTCTTGTATGAGAAGATTTCCATCTTCTCTTTCTGAGTAAGAGCTTTGGTAAAAACAGACTGAGATTTTGTCAAATGGTTGTAACGCTGTTGAAAAATTCGTCTTCGAGCCTCTTCTGGCAGTAAAGCAATGTTGGCATGAGTATCCAAGTGTGTCTGCAGCTTATTTGGTTTCAAGGATTCAGCAGCGATTTCCTTCGAACACACAACACAAATCCCTCTACCAGCGACGTCAGCTATTCCATATTTGTTCAGAAATGATGAATTGACTGAGCGTTTTCTCTTCTTGTTGGGTGGCTCTGATGACTTTTGCAAAAACTTGTCCATTACGCCTGTAATATAAAGATACATATTAAACACAGAATTACTAAACAATTATCCACATGCTTTAAGAAAACTCAAAATTATAAGACTGTTCACGACAATAAAACATAACAAAACATTGATTTTCAGTGTACTGAGAGAGAGAAAAAAATTACAAATCAGTAATAAAATCGTAAAGCATCAGTTATAAATACATTGTAAGATCACTGAATTATAAAACAGTCACAAAACATCAGTTATAAATATGTTGTAAAGAACACAGAATTATTAAACATAGTCAGAAAACATCAGTTATAATGTTATATCAAGTTGTAAGCACACAGAATTATTAAACATAGTCACAATTTCACAAAACATCAGTTATCAACATGTTGTAAACACACAGAATTATTAAACATAGTCAGAAAACATCAGTTATCAACATGTTGTAAGCACACAGAATTATTAAACATAGTCACAAAACATCAGTTATCAATAAAACAAAATCACACAACATTAATAATCCAAACACATACAGAATTACAATTGCATACCAATAAAATTATTAAACAAAACCACCAACCATTAATTATTATAAGTGCGTTCTAAGAGCACACAAAATTCCAATCCAATGATTAAATTGCACGATAATATAATAATTAGAATCACAAACCAATAATTAACATTTAGTAGTGCATGATAAAACACAAGATCATATGTGGTAGCACAGATTGCAATTGAAAGCAGTAATTATGAATTTGAAATAATGATAATTTTAATAAAAATAGTTGGAAGCAGATATCATTATCGAATTATAAAACACAAAATTCGAATGCCATAATTATAATTGTATGGCAATAAATCTAACACTCAGAATGCAATTGTAATTGTGTGCAAATAAAACCCACATACGTAGCACCAATTACTACTGGATAGCGTTGGAAATATAAATACCTGATATTGTCGTCAGTATCGATGACAACTGGACGTCCTCTTTGGTCGATGATCAGGAGTAAAATGAGTTGATCAGTGCAGCTGAACCTTCAGTGTGGGACTGTGGGTTGTCAGTGACGTGTGGCTGAGTCTTGGGTCAGAAAAGGCTTAACACTAGGTACCTGCTGTTAATCCGGTGACCTAACCCGACCTCACATGCCTCTCCCACTTTACTGGCTGCAGAAAAAATGACCACGCTAGTCCCCTGACCTGACCGGATATATAACACTGGGGAACAAATTTCAACTTTTTGTCTATTGAATTAGATTTGACAGTTAGTTCTAGGTAATTTGGGTGCGCTGAGCACGAATTTTTACTCGGTTTTGCTCTATCAGGTCCTGATTTTGCTCTATCAGGTCCTGATTTTGCTCAACACCCCTCCTCTTTCGTTGTATTCATAAAAAGGTTTTTTTCTCAATACTCGCTAAGTCTTTTTGCAGTTACACATTATGCAACTAGGTTTTTATCTAGGTATTTGTACCTATTGTTATGGTATTGTTGTATTATGTATATTTTTATATGTAACACCCTAAAAATATTTTTAATTTTGTCATTTTTAACCCATTTTAATACGTATTAGTAAATTAAGCTAAAAATATCATAGAATTCTAAAATTTTCTCGAGCATTCCTGTTCTCTGTAGAGTATTCTAGAGGGACAACTAAAATATATAAAAGCGACTCGTTTCCAGAGTTAATCAGTCAATTCAGTCAGTCAGTCAGTCAGTTGAGTTAGTTAATTAAGTTTGGGCATTAACATAATTTTGAATTGGCATATGATTTAGTGAGTAATTTTGTCATCGTGATTTAATATAGTTGATTTAATTAGACGTAATTTATATTGTACCTACTCATCCGTGTTTCTAGTTTAATTTCATAGATTGTAAGTACCTATTTAAACTAATTTTTGTGTTTATATTTCAGATTTTCTTAAATTTATATGAATTAAGGGCTTTAAATACCCTTACAAATTGGCAGAACAATCAAGCAATATGTCATCAAGCACTAGAAAGTTCAAATGCAAAAACAACCCTGATTCCTTCTGTTATATATGTGGAAATTTTACACTTCCACATCAATGAGCAAATATAACTGACCGTAAAAAGAGCTTGCTTAGCTTATTTTGGCATAAAACTGGGGGACCAAGATAAATCGTGGGCTCCACATAAAGCCTGCACTATATGCATTGAAAGACTGCGACATTGGATGAAGGGTTCGGATTCAAAAATACCTTTTGGAGTTCCGATGGTAAGTTTATGATTTCATAAAACTACGTAATTTAATCACTAGTATACTGTAACTTACCTAAATGTAATTGTAACTTAGGTACATAAACAAAAATTTACAGAAAATGTTTATAAGAATCTCAAATATTGCATAAGGTTGAAACACATAGAAATGTTAAATGTTTGGGTGATAACTTTTGATAAAATTCATAAAAACAAGTCTCTCGTCGCTTTTGTTAACGCTTTACAATTTTTTTTCCATATCAGGTGTGGCGAGAGCCTACTAACCACGAGACCGATTGCTACCTTTGCTTTGTCAAGACTTCGGGCTTCACTAAGAAAAATAAACATTGTATCGAGTACCCAAATTTCGACACTGCGATACGACCTGTGCTACATTCAAATGAGATCCCCATTCCAAAATTTAAGGGTCTGCCAACTCAAGAATTAGTTGAAGATGTTCCTGAAAATATTGTTATGCACTTTGAGGAGTCAGACACCGATTTTGACCCCAGCGTATTTGAAAGTCAAAACGATCCGCAAAAGTTTAACCAGGCCGAGTTGAATGATCTTGTAAGGGATCTAAATTTGCCAAAAAAGGCTGTGGAAATTTTAGCTTCAAGACTTAGAGAAAAACTTGTTACTTCAACACACACATTTCATTTTACAGAAAAAGAGAAGAACTTGTTAAATATTTTAGAACAGAGGATAGTTTAGTATATTGCTGCGACATAGTTGGTTTGTTAAAGAAGATGGGGGTTGAGTCTTACGATGCAAATGATTGGCGCTTGTTTTTAGACAGTTCGAAAAGAAGTCTTAAGTGTGTGTTGTTGCATAATGGCAATCTATACGGCTCGATACTGATTGGGCACTCAACAAAATTAAAAGAAAAGTATGAACATATAGAAAAGGTTTTAAATCTTATCAAATATAGGGAGCACGAGTGGATCATATGTGTTGACTTAAAAATGGTTAATTTTCTGCTAGGACAACAAGGAGGGTATACTAAATATCTCTGCTTCCTTTGCTTATGGGACGGCAGAGCCAAGGAAGAACATTATTTCAAACAAATCTGGCCAGCACGAACATCACTTACTGTCGGAGAAAAAAACGTAATTAATCCACCTTTAGTGAGCAGAGATAAAATCATATTTCCTCCTCTGCATATAAAACTAGGCCTCATTAAACAATATGTAAAAGCTTTAGATACGAATGGCGAGTGTTTCAAATACATAACTTCAAAATTTCCAAGTTTAAGTTATGAAAAAATCAAGGTGGGAATTTTCGACGGTCCACAAATAAGAACAATGATTAAAGATAGCAATTTTCCTAATGTCATGAATGAACGCGAAAAAAATGGCTGGTTCTCATTCGTGGACTTGATAGAAAACTTTTTAGGCAATTATAGGGCAGATAACTACGAAGAAATCGTAAAAAAAACTTTTAAGGGACTACAAAGAGTTAGGTTGCAATATGAGCATAAAAATGCATTTTTTGAATAGCCATCTTGACCAATTTCCAAGTAATTTAGGTGATGTAAGTGATGAACAAGGGGAGAGATTCCACCAAGATATAAAAATTATGGAGGAACGGTACCAAGGCCACTGGGATTCCCACATGATGGCTGATTACTGCTGGTGCTTGAAAAGAGACCTGCCATCAACAAGCAAATATGCTAGAAAGTCTTACAAAAGAAAATTTTTGCCACAGTGAAAGCTTCATATCTGTTTGTTTTTTTATTTTAAGTCATTTCTATCGTTATAATGTAATTTTACTGTAGTTTGAACTGCTTGTATTCCTGAAACTTGAAAAAAAAATTTAACACGACTTAATTTTTTAGTCCTAATTTGAAAAATCTGGAAAATGGCACATAGGCTGTCGACAAGAATCAGGACCTGATAGAGCCAAACCGAGTTGAAATTCGTATTCAGCGCACCCAAATTACCTAGAATCAAGTGTCAGATATCATTCAATAAAATACGTGTTGCCCAGTGTAATGCCAGACAGATGTTTTCTCATGACACCTGGCCTATTTACAATGGCTGTGACCCTTGCAAAGACACTTGCGACCCCATCGACCACATTGGCTCCCTGCGACCCTTTGTGATGAGGCTTGCGACCCCGGGTTTGGGAACCACTGCTCTAGATCAAGGGTTGGGGAACTTTTTTGGGTATTACCCAAAAATCTATGAGTAAAATGAAATTACCCCCAGACTTCAAAGTAAACAAAAGCAAGCCAATTACTCTTAAAATTGTTGCATATGGTATACAAAAAATTCAAGTTCAAAAAATGTTTATTGGATCCATTATTATGGAGAAATAAAAAAAAGCCACACATGCTGGCATAAGAATAGCACACAAACAAAATTAGTAAAAAGGATTGAAGAATTTCATTCAAAACATCTCCACTTCAGGTTTTGGAAAAATGATGGTGTTTCATTTTTGATACATCATCATCAAAATCAGGACGTAAATTCGTAATATTCTAAAATTTAGAATAACACCACATTTATGTAACAAAATAAAATAAATATATGAAAAAAATATCAGCACAAAGTGTCAAGCACTAAAAGCACCTCTTCGTTTCATGATACCATATACACGACTGAGGCTCTGAGGGAAGTCTCTCTCATACCGCACACATTACCCCCAAAATTTTTAAATTTACCCCTGTTCCCTGACCTCTGCTCTAGATGCTGCCAGATGCAAGAGATAGCGAGAAATGGTGAAACTATGTATTTGAGAATGGTTGGTTGTTACTGCTATCAATAAAATATAATATAATTTCTGGTGTTTGCAGTGTTGCATTAACTTTGAAAACAGTATTGTCAAAATTAAAATGTAATAAGAGTCCATATTGTGTAGTATGATGCTTGCCAGATAACCACCTTCTGATATAACTGAGACCCATTTCTTTCGATACTGTACATTTGATAATGAAAATTGTTCTGCTCAACTTTATGAAACACTTTTATAATGAAATATTTTTTTTGTGTTTCTGTATCAGACATTACTGACAAATTACATCACAAACTGGTGTATGGTGTCATTTTCTTTCAAGTTCACATTCAGGCAAGCCCAGAATGTTTTTGTGCTACTTAAACCAGTGGTGCACAAACTTTTTTGATGTGAGGGCCAAACCAACCATCTGTTTTATATGTAGGGGCCAGATATATAGATATTCTATTTTTTATAAATATGCATTTTTATAACCAGGGGTAATATTTCAGATATTTCTTTGGGTAGCTACCCTTTTCATGTGAAAAATGTGAATTGAAAAGACCCGTGGGGGCCACATTTGGCCCGCGGCCCAGGGTTTGTGCATCACTGACTTAAACACACACACATTTACAACCAACACATATTTATGGTTGAGAATTAAAAATAAAAACAAAAAAGTGTAATTTATAATAAATACAAATTATAATGATATTTGGATACTAAGGGCCCAAATAGGCTGTTAGTGTGAGGTTAGATATGGCTCGAGAGGTTTGGTACCCTTGGATGGTACAGTAACTTGATTCACACTAGCATCCAAGATGACCATAAGGAAAGAGAAATACAAATATATACTGAGGAATTTCATATAATTTACAAGCAGGATGTACAGAATGAAAGGTTACAGCCAAGCAGAGGTGATAATATACTAGATTTGTTAAGGGTGGGTATCACTAAAACCATTTACTCCCCATATAGGAGATGGCAGGTGGGCAGCACAGCTAAGTTGCTGATAACATTGTGGTGATGTGTTTATGGTACTGATTAATCAAATTTATAGTGCTGATTAATCAGTTTTAAAATTCTTAATCAGCTGATTAATTAATCGGTAATTGGCCAAATTACATATTGGTGCAACCCTACAAAAAAATTAGTGGCTGAGAAAGGGACATTGTGAAGCCATAATTTGAAACCAGAAAAAGTGCTGCCTCCTGCAACCATTGAAATTGTGAAACCAGAATGTGAAAACAGGAAAAGTGCTGCCTCCTGCAACCACTGAAATTGTGAAACAATTTTGTTTCTGATATCGGCAGGATCATGGAAGGCAACAAGGTTCACCTTCAGAAATGATTGATTTTGTGTAATCTAAAAGAAACCTATTCAATTTTTAATGAACAGAATCCTGAAAAGTTGATAGGCTTTTCAAAGTTTGCAGAATTCTGGCCAAAAAACTGTTTTGGCTGGACCCAGTGGTACTCTCACAGTACCCTGTGTGTTTGTACCATTCACCAGAATGTGAAACTTATGGTTTTAGGAGTAAAGTTGCATGCTTTAACTGAAGACAAAGTAAACCCAATTAGAACTTATGGAGACTACTTGACTAAAATTATATGTAATGTGCCAGGCATAAAATCTATCTGGGGGAATGTGAGACATCTCCAGGGACTGAACAAAATTGGAAGAAAATAACACAGATAATATAACCTACCAACAATAGATGACTACTGACAGATCAACTCTTGAAACTGTGAAATCTTGCAGTGACTTTCTTGATTCTTTTGCTGAAAAGTTAAACATCTTGCTTCATCATTCTTTCATAGCATGACAGCAATCATGTTTTTATGAAGAACTAAAGTTGAAACCCAAGAGATGGAGAAACTGCTGCTGTTTATTTTTCCGAAACTTACTCCATTTTAAAAGATGAAGCTCAGGGTTTTCATTGGAACAATGCTAAGGCAACCATTCATCCAGTTGTAGCTTATTATTCAGAGAAAATGATGGAACACATCAGTTTTGTCATATTAGACTGTTTAAAACACAACATTGTAGCTGTGCATTTATTTCAAAGCAGACTATGTAGCTTCCTTTCTGCTAAGTTTGCATGTGTAACTAAAATTTACTATTTTTTTCAATAGTGCTGCCTCTTGGTATAAAAACAGCATAGGTTAATGAAATTTTTCCTATCACAAAGAGGATTTTAGTATGAATGTCAAGTGACACTACTTTGCAATGTCACATGCAAAGGTGCCTGTGATGGGATTGGGGGAACAGTTAAAAGACTAGCATGAAAGGTGAGGTTGCAAAACCCTTATGAGCAACAGATCATGACACTGAGGCAACTTTGACAGTAAACCTTTGATTTAACAAATTATTGTAAATTATTGTGAATGTTTTACAGTAAAAACTTAAATAATGAGCACCATTAAAGAGTACATATCTAATGCACAGCAATAAAAAACTAAAATAAAAAATACATTAAACTAAAATAGGTGGTAAGGTTGTTAACGAGGATGATAGAAATAGGATCCAAGACGATGTAAATAGGATTATGGAGTGGACAGATAAGTGGCAGATGCAATTTAACGTAGACAAATGTAAAGTTTTGCATATAGGTTCTCGCAACAATAATTACACGTACACGATGGATGATAGGGAGTTAGCGAGTGTTGACGAGGAAGTAGATTTAGGCGTACGCGTATCTAAGGATTTAAAGGTTAGGAACCAGTGCCTGGAGTCTTGCACAAAAGTTAATAGGATGTTAGGCTTCATAGCGCGTAATTTCGAATTTAAATCGAAGGATATTATATTGCCCCTTTACAAGTCCCTAGTCAGGCCTCATTTAGAATATGCAGTTCAGTTTTGGTGCCCGTACTTGCGTGAGGATATTGATAAGTTAGAAAGGGTTCAGCGTCGTGCCACGAAACTTATTCCATCATTGCGCAATAAGCCTTATGAAGATAGGATTAAAGAGTTAGACCTGTATTCACTCGAAACTAGAAGATTAAGGGGAGAGCTTATTGAAGTTTTCAAAATCGTTAATAACATCAATAACGTAAATTTTGATAAATTGTTCACTTTCGATAATAGTAATACTCGCAATAATGGATTTAAGTTGCGTGGCAGACGTTTCATTACTAATATCGCTAAAAACTTCTTTACGTTTAAAGTAATTGATAAATGGAATAATCTTCCCGCATCAGTCGTTCATTCTACCAGCATTAATATGTTTAAGAACAGTCTTGACAGACATTTTGAAGGTATTAACGTTGTTTAATATAAAAAAAACAAAGTTAGCAACAGGAGCTCTGGTGGTGGTGCTCGAGGATGAGTCTGTTGACGATGAATGCCAGCTTGTGACATGCCAGCGTGTGATGCCAGCAATAAAATTATATATATAAAAAAAAAAAAAAAATTAGACTAACATGAACGTAGATGTAGCTCGTAGAGTAAACTAACCCACTTTTTGTTTTTTACCTACTTTTTTACTTTGCATGTCTGTAACTCTCTTGCATGTTTGTAGTTTGCATGGTATGACTGTGAGTTAAGACTGTTTGCATGGTTTGTAAGCGTTCTTATTTTACTTCTTTTCATCTTTCACCCCTCTCCTATTCTCTCTGACTATTTTCTGACTTGTCAGCAGTGGCCGGCGGATGATGATGGTGAGTCTTTTTTCTCTTTTTCTGAATGAAAGTTAACCCACGAATGATAGGTGTTGCTCCTTACTTAACCCCTTATTCTCTTCTCTTCTCTTAACCCCCCTACTCTTTCCTTTCTCTCGGGCTAACCTTAGAGTGGATCTTAGGGTCTTTGTTAGCCTTAGCTTCTGTAGATCTGTAGATCCTCAGTAGCATCTTCTCCAGCCTTCCGAATCATACAATGGTAATTGCTGACCTCAAAGCCGAAATCAGGATCAATATCATACAGCAGCTTTTTCCATTCATTGGCTAAAGTATTCATTTTCATCTCCTTCCATGCAGCAGCAAAGGTGAATGTTGCAGACTTCAAGTTGTAGTTCTTGAGGTTCTGCAACATTTGTTTCCCTCTTATATCCTTCTTTTTATCTTCATCCTTCTCCAACACAACCATCACCTCTTCAAGGAACTACTACTGATACAACCTCTTGCAGGCAACAATAATTCCCTGATCCATGGGCTGGATAAATGGGGTGATGTTAGGTGGCAGGGTCAAACACCTAATTTTGGCATTATTGAGAATGAGAATAGCCCTGATATTCTCTGGGAGAAATTTTAGCACCTGTGTCTGGTACCTGTGAACCTTGGGAATGAAGTGATTAAAGAACCAGTCACTAAAGATTTCCAAGGTAAACTATGCTTTCTTCGAGTTGTAGTAGATCACTGGAAGCTCTCTCATGATGTTCTTAAACATGTGGTTGCTGGGACTTACCAACCACAGGAGGTTTCAAACAATGAAGTCCATTGGCATTGGCACAAAGTAAGGCTGAGATCCTTTCCTTGCTTCTCTTACAGCCTGGTGTAGAGCTTTCATGTTTATAGGCCTGCATGTTTTCCAGGAGTGAATGCCAAGAAAGACCAGTCTTGTCAGCATTATAAACTTGCAATAAAATTGGCTCTTCTTTCTTAATGAGATCATTCATAAATTTTCTAAATGACTCAATCTCCTCCATTGGTGCACTTAAAGATTCACCATAGGCCCCCTACCGTATGTCTTCTATTAACTATTCCATGGTGTTTATGGAAATGCCAAAGCCAACCATCACTAGCCTGAAACTTTGTTCATGTGCTTTGCTAATGTATTTGCAGCAGAGTGAAGTTCAATGCCACAAACATTTATGCCACTAGCATTGCTGCACATACCACTTATATACAGCTTCCCAAGGTTTTTATCTTGTGCCACTTTCTTATGCTTCCTGAACCACTGGGTGAAGCATCAACATTAAACTTTAATGAAAATTGTTTGAGCTTTTCCTTGCTTTTATGAATATCTGACACTGTTTTTTCACATCATACTCCTCACACACATGGGCAACCAACACACCAGACTCCAGCTTTGCTATTATTAACTCAAGTTTTTGTGAAACTCAAATTCAGTTGCTTTCTTTTCACACCACTATCTTTAGAGGCCATGGTTGATAACTTCTATTCACTTTATATTCTAATAAAGCAAACACAAATGCTGAATTGAAAGCAAAACTCGAGAGGTAAAGATAATGCTCTATCACGGAATACAGTTAACAACAGAGTGGGCTCATGATGGCTCATGTTGACTGAAGCGCAAAATGTGCAACAGCTCAGATGTTGGGAATGTCAGACAGTATCCATTGTTCCCAAAGTCTATTGAATGGTGGTACATTAAATTGAGGGTTTACTGTATTCCCTGTGTCACCTTCGTATACTGTACTGCCAGCAACCATAGCAAAGATAAGATGATCCTTGAAGAAAGGTTCAAGAAAGCTTGAACACTTGCAGGTACTCAAACACATTTTGTTATTCTTGTCTCAAAAGCAAAAGTTCAGACAAAAGTATTTTCAGAGGCAAGCAACTACAACACTGAATATATAACAGCAATATGACGAGTATCAAGTGGAAGACATTACAGGTTTTGTAACTTGTGAATATGATGGAAAGTGGTGGCTTGCATGCATGTTGAAGTAGGTGACAGTGAAGCTCAAGTAACATTTTTGCATTCCTCTGGACCTAGTAAATCTTTTAAATTTCCTTCACCACCAGACATTTTGTGGGTTCCAGCTTCAAAAGTGGACATCAAAACTGCAACAGGTCGCACATATGTCTTAGTGAAAAGGAATCATACTGTGCTACTGAGAAATTAGAAACCAGACTTCACAGATTGTAAATAATTGTTCATACAGGTAATATTCTTTTTAATTTTAATGCTTTTAATGACTAAGGTATCAGGGATTTATTTCTTTGGTTTTATATTCATGTTCTATTAACTGTTTTCATGTTGTATCACCTATGTTATGTTCTTGTAATAAAGTGACCAATGATATTATGTACATAACATGGACTTGCAAAAAAAATTGTAGCTCCTCATCCCATTCATGTCCCAAAATGAAATTTTCCAGAAAGATATTAAAATACTGTGTATTGGAAAAAACCTTAAATAAATTTAGCTATACATTTTTTCATTAACCAAGATCAAAGTTCAAAAAATGAAGGTGAAAGAAAATATCTTAAGTAGCATTTAAATGAAAGCCCAATTTAAGAGCTTTACAGTGGTACCAGAATGAGCTTTCTAACTTAATTATCACCAGAGTTGTAAGGGTGATTCCATGTGGTGTTTCATATGGGACATTCAGAAGCCTTATTTACCTATATATTCAATACTAATTATAGTCTAGCTAAGGGCATAGTGCATGAAAAGATCATTTGTAATTATAATTTGTTATTGGAAAAAACTGTTGTTGTATGGGACGCTAAAAAGGTGACAGGTTTTGACACTAGTGTACTTGGCCAAAAAAGTCTGAGAGTTGGCTGGAGTCATAATTTTTTTTGTTTATTTACAACCCAAGATATGTCTCTAATTACCAAATGCTTATTTATTAATTTTTCTGCTATACTTTTCAACCAGGAAGTGAATAAGTGCAGTGTTGTACAGGACACAGTGAAAAAGTGTTGTATGTGACATATTTGCCCACAACCCTTTAGCTGAAATAATTTTCCTTCTAACATAAAAGTGCTTATGGGGAAGCATTGTAATTGATGACAACTGGTTAACAGAATTATACAAAGATGATATTAACAGTTTATTAAGCAAAGGAGCATCAAACAGCAACAGAACAAATAGAGTAACTCAGTCAGTGACATGAATGAACTGTAAGAACACCTTGCACATAAACAACTACTAAGTAATTTTAATGACATTTTTTTAAACTGAACTGGCTTATGTGGTGAACATCTATAACTAGAATGTAGTTGGGTCTTTTAATGACCACAATTACATATACATACACCTACATGTAACTATTAGTATTCTCAGGAAACTCAGTAAAGCTGAAGTGGCCTCTATGGCCATCAACTACATGGCAGATATGTACTTCAACTTCAAGGTTGTGAATACCAACTAATTCACCCGAGAATCTAACCCCTTCATAGTTAACAATTCACCAGTCTCTGACTGATAAATCTCTGACAATTTCTGCCTCAGTATCAGTTGTTGTGCCCATGGTAATGGTAATAGGAGCAGTTTCCATTTCATCCTGCCACAACTTTTGTTACCCTGCTCTCAGTATGATGATAAATAACAAATGTTTTTGATGCCTGAGATTGCAAATAACACTACAATACCAGAGTTCCTTTGGTCTAAAATTTGGGTCTTCATCTCCTCAAGCCCCACCCATTTAGCTTTTGGTCTGTGAAGGTTATGCTTCCCTTTTCCTGCTTGCTTGAGTTGATCCTCTTGGTTTTGCCAGTCACATACCATTTTTGCAGTGGGAGGTGGTCCAAATGATCTTGCAGCTGCTTGGTTACTGTGTTCCTTTGCAAAATTCATGACTTGTAATTTATAACTGATTATGTAAGCATGCCTTCTCTTTGACTCCATTGTACTGAGGTACTGATAATCTGAAATTTAAAAAGTTGAACAGTTGTGGAACAGGACTATCCTACCCCCAAGCAGCTGTTTGAACTGGTGAAAAAGCTGTTGGTGGCTGGCTGCTCCTTGTACAGAGCAACTGTGTGTGGTGGCAGCTTGTGCATATAAGACAGTGATTTTTGGAGACTTTTTTTTCAGAAAAAAGTGTGCCCTATATGCCAGAAGATATGGTAAATAAATAAAATAAGACCTTTATACATATATATAATTGATACCCTGTGAAATGTATGTGGAAAAAGTAAGTTAGGGAGAGATTTTAATCATAAATGAGCTGTTGTATATTTTGTACTCTGATAGTGCCTATAATCAGAGCTGGGCATTTGGTGCATATTTTTGCGGTACCACCGCACTACCACCCCGGGCCCCCATAACGCAGTACCGCAAAGGATCGCTGAAAGTACCGCAGTACCGCTACCGCATTCAAATTTCCGCGTACCGGTTTGGTAGTGCAGCAGTACCGCAATATGCCGCAAGTGCCCAGCTCTGCCTATAATGGCCTGTCAGGCTGTGGGTGGCCTTACCATGTCATAACTTTTGAACCACTCAACATAAAGTTGAAAATTTCACACACACATGGATCACCACAAGACAATGTATTGCAGTAAGAATTTTGTCACTGTACGGAAGATGAATGTCTGAAATAAAGGTCAAAGGTTAAATGTAGGTCCATGCCATAATTTAACTGCTGTATATTAATTGATGAAACTAAACACAAATATGAATGATCATAAGGTGATGTGTTTTTAGCAAGACTTGGGTCCTTGCATCAAAGATCAAATGGAGGTACATGCTGTAATATTTTAACTAAACATAAATTGATGGAACCTTGCACACTTATGGATCATAAGATGTGTTGCAAGCAAGACTCAGATTCTTGCACCAAAGGTCAAGTTCACAAATTTATAGAGGTGGGGACATTGATGTAATTTCAACATAGTTCTTGTTTAGACTAGTAAGCCTCCTTGGTTAACTAAAGTTTAGTCCATAAAAAAAAAAGTAAATTAATATTTATTATGTATATGGTATATAAATATTTCAGGTTCTTGGTTTTGAAGTTGATGCTATTAATTCGGTCCAGTTTTCAAATCATACAGGGTACAAACATGTTAGAGGACAAGTTTTAAATTCAAAAGAATTGGGTAAGGATTTTTAAGTTTTCAGTTATGAAACAGTTGGAGAGAGGATGAAGTACTTTAGTCCTCACAAAGTAGTCTATTGATGATGCACTGCAGTCTAAAATGTTAATTAAACTGGAACATGAAATTTTCATTTGCAGAGGAATTGATTGAAGGCCTGAGGCTAAATGACATTGCCAACTATTCCCACCTCCTCACTGGCTACATTGGCTCCAAGTCATTTCTGCAGTCAGTGAAAGGTGTGGTACAGCTTCTGAAATCAGTTAATCCCAATCTTATTTATGGTGAGTGTAATGGTTATATTTGTGGTTGAGAGACAGTTGAAGCTTAACTTAATATAATTGGGACTTCCTTGAGAAAACTGTAATTAAAGCAGCTCAATAATGCATCAAAAAATCCATATTTATATTATTTTTGGCCAAAAATTGCAATTTTCAGCCTATTTTTTGGGCAAATTTTTTAGACAATTTGTGGTAAATGTGTACAATTTAGGGATGTGCCAATATATCAGTATCGGTAATATTGGTAAATTTTTAAAAATATCTGCCAGTATTTCAAAAGTACGATTTTTCAAAAATTATGAATAAAAGACTATTTTGAAGATGAAATTTCCAATATTTTATTGTTTTATCACAAGGGTTAAGTTCTCATGTAAAAATAGCAGCTGCTCTGTATGGTATGTTCAGGAGAGAGCTGATTTCTAGCAGCACTGGCAATGTTTCCTCCAATACTGAACATGTGTTCGTTTGCAACTGTTGTTGATGGTGCTCCCAAATATCTCTGAGCTAAGTTCCCCAAAGAAACACATTTACTAAGCCAAACATAGGCCCACAGTCCAATTGTATAATAAACAAAACTATGACATCTAATGCAGTGTTGCCATCTTTAATGAAAAGGATTATTGCTTTGATGCCAAATTTTCAACACAGAAAATAAATTACCCAGTATGAATGTTACAAAAATATGACAAACTAATAAACCCTAGCTGGATATTGGCCAATACTGTTTTTAATTATCAGTATCAGTATCAGTATCGGTTATCGGCTAAAAAGCGATGTCAGTACATCCCTAGTACAATTTCTACTGAAAATATTACAAATCAACTTAAGATTAATCTGAAGATTAGACACACTAATAAAATTAATCTAAACAGCTTCAGAATATTGTATTTTTGTATTGAATACTTTCATCAGTTTCCTTGATTTTATCTTTTGTTGAATAATGCCATGATGATCAAATCCTACCACAGTTGAGGAAGCCTCTGTTACAGGTTTAATGTGCTTCTCTACAGCCTGATTATGACAAGGCTGGTTGAGTTTCAGTGCTTCCCTTCTTATGTTTGAGTTCTTCATTGGTTAGAGATGCTATAATAGGGGCTCATGAATGTCAGGTGAATTTAAGTTTATCATTGAGATACCCTTGAGCTTCATTATCGATTTTAGGCACCATGAATCTCCTGACACTACCATCTCTCTCAACACTCAAGTGAGGCTGTAACTCTGGGACTTCAATATCCTCATCTGAATCAATTATCAGGTCACCACCTTCAAAATCATTGTCTATCACTGTTTCAACTGATTCATTCCCTCTGACCAAAAGTACCTTGTTAACTGCAATGTTGCGATTTGTGGGTCTGAATCAGCAAGCATGGCAATTAATACATTCTCAGGGTGAGTATAGTATGCATTTTGGTAGAAGGTTTTTAGGGCTATTTCCTTGGCTTCCTTGTGAGGAAATTTCAAAATCCTTTGGAGCATATCATAAAATTCTTAGCACCATTTGTGCATCAGTACTCCTTGATCTGGAACCAACTTGGAAAATAGACCAAGATACAAAACTCTGCAAGTGTGACCAGAACTTTGCAAGGCTTCCTTTGAGATGTGTAAAATCTGAGGATTCTACATGCCAGAGTCAACCACCTTGAATGACAGATTGGTCCAACTTCAAGGACCTCAAGATCAGGATCACCACAGGCAAGCATAACAGCCATACAGATTCTGTAAGCATAATACTGATCAGTGCTGAGGTCCTCCAGTCCTCCAGTACTTCATTAGGAATAACTGGAAATTTTGAATTCCTAATTGGCTTGAATGAAATCACACCCCACTGAGATGCACTTCCACCAAATTCAACCCCTATCTTTCCTGAAAATGAGTCGGCTCTTTTTGTTCCATCCAGAGTAACAAAGATGTGATGAAGGGGAAGCACATTAGTGTAGTAGGCAAATGCTCCACTGCAAAGGTCTACCAAACAGTTCTTCCAGGCATCTGATAGCTCCACCATTTGAACTGGTCATTGTATTAGTCCCATCAGATCCTGTCCTGGCAAGTTTGGTTTATAATTCAGTCTTTGAGGGCCTTGTATATATCTGAGTCGCATGTGAGAGATAGAAGTCACCTGAAATAGTATTCAGAAATTAGAGACAATATTTTAGATATTTCAGGGTTTTTATCTATTTTCCAATTTCTATATCCAAAATTCATCTTAATAAATATTTTTAGTAATATCTGTTACAAAATGCAAACTAAAGATTGAAATTTTAAATCTTACCAGGTTCTCCTACAATTACATAGTGCTCTTCTAGCTCAGTTCTTCTGTAATGTTTGCCATTCACTTCAATTGTCACCATTGTTGCATCTTTGCGATCATCCAAATAAATAGCATCCACCAATTCAAACAATTTACCCTCTTTTCTTATGGCTTTATGATATTTTTCATGTTCTCTTCTCAGCTTGTTCCTGCAAAGTTCATAGTGCAAATTTACTCAATTTTAAAGACAGTTATTTAAGCAAGCTCCATAGGTTTTGACAAACAATATTTAAGTTTCAACACTTGTTTGAAACATGCCTTTTTGTGAAATACTTGATTTAAATCAGATACTAATGTACAAGATAATTAGACTGTTACCTGTCAATTCTGTTCATCTTATCAGTAGCAGTGATAATTCCATAATCCTCTAAAACTGCTGATGCAACTGCTGCTCTGGCTCTGTCACTTACTTGATACCTGGTATCAGCAGTGTCCAAGATTTGGATTAACTATTAGGAATGTTACATGGATTATAAATAATTTTTTGAAAGGTATTGTCAATAGAGCAACAAGTGTGTTCAAAGCATACTCGTATTTTAAACTATACAATATACCTGTCACACTGCTGAGTGAGATTTGGTAGACTCCCTATTTTGTTCTCTCCTGGATTCCTGTTGTTCACTAACACCAGCTGTTTCATCATATGATTTCAGGCTGTCCTCACTTGAGAGACTGTTGAGATCACTGTCATGTATTGTTGCTGAGCTTGATGGAACAACTTGAAAAACTCTTCTGAGCTTTTCCCTGGGGATAATACAATATGATTATGATACAAGATAGTTTATCAGACGCAAAAAATAAAATTTTATAATTTGTAGCACAATCATTTCAAGAAACCCAGATTTTCAGTGGCCATTAATCAAAAGTTCTTGAATTTATTTAGATCACTCGCCAATTCTTTTCTTTTGCTTGCTGCTGCTGCTGTACTCCTCTCCTTTTGTATCTGATGTCTGCTGATGTAAGGCATTCCTTAAAACCAATGTATTGTCCTATTCTAGCTGTTTTCTGGTCCTCATAGAAAGCAGTCTTCTTCTATCATTTTGAGTTGATACAAATGTTCCAAATCTCTTCTCCGATTTGAGTCCTCACAAGATGTCAAAGAACTTTGAAGTTTTTTCATTGAAGGAAGAAAAAATCACTTCAGAACTTGTCACCATGTTTCTTTTTTGGATATCTATCAAACCTACAAAATTACCAAAACTTTAATGTTATGAATGCAAATTTCAATTATAAACCCTAAGTTAAGTTCTAGTCAAAACAGAATTTATTACTGATCATTCTTATGATTTGCAAATTACTGAATCACATGATTGTTAATAAAATTACTGTCACAAACAAATAAATGTAACTACAAAATTTACAAAAGTATGACATATTTTAAATCTTTTTATAAGACTGAAAATTTGAGTCTTACCCCAAAAATTCTTTGACTAGATCCTGAATCTTGCTGGTGACACTGGGGCATGAAATTGGATAGACATTGCACCAAATCCAGTGTTTAATCAAACTTAGTGCAACCATATCAGCTGCTTGTCTGGTTGTCCAGTTTTCTTCTGCCATTATACGTTGGATGACACGTTTACCAAGCTTTCCATTGGGGAATAAGTTTGTGCTTGAAAATCTGTGACTTCCATCAAGAATCTTAACATCCTACTATGCAGTATTTTTTGGCAAGGTTATCAAAATACATGTATTTATCAATTCTATAAATTCAACCTGAAAAGAAAAATATAAAATATAATTTCAAATAAAAAAAAAATATTTGGAGAAAAAAGGACAAAAAATTGCCTTTTTTGAGCAAAAATGATGAAATATAGGTTTTTTGATGCATTATTGAGCCTGCAGCCCTCTGCAAATGTTTTAATCTGCTTTAGAGGTGAAAAATATGTATCATAAACAGTTTTGAAATTGTCTTTATCATGTCCAGAACTCAAGATAGGTTAATGGGTCCAAGTTTTGGTTGCACGCACATATGATTTGTATAAATTGGCTGGTAGCAGTCAGTTTTGTATGCAACCATAATTGGTTTTAAAATTTAACCCTGGACAAAAGACAACTATGTAGACCCCCTCAATTTTGATCCTGGCACTTTTGATTTTTTCACTTCACCCTACCCAATATGTAGGCATTGGGTCCACATAAGAAAAACGTATTATTTCGTCAAACTTTTCCATTGCTGATGCATGAAAATTAGATGTCTGGGGACTTTGTAAAGTTGGCAAATTTGTAAGAGAAAAGGAATTTTATATTAGCTAATCTCAGGGCTGGTGAGTTTTGAGTGATGTTTTAGGCAAGGGAGAAGTTCTTAATCTTCCTACAATTTCTGAGTGAATACCTAATAATATAAAACTAATAATACACAAGGATAGGCTTATTCCTTCAGGTATTTAAGCATAATGAATGCCTATATCTATTAAACTAAATAAACTCATTGCATAATGCCATCACCTACATTGAAACAGCCACATGCTGTACAACCAGAAGCAAGGCCCAACAAAATGATAAGGTATGGTAATTTTCTTTTTACACTTAGGCAGTGCTAAATACTGAAGGCATATAAATTAAACATTAACCAAAAACACTACTTAAGGTCTTTTGGAAACCTCCTCAAACACAACTTTTTAATGAAAAGATGTAGGGTTTGTGTCATAAACTCTCTCCCAATATCTACTGGAAATTTCCAATGGATGAGGGTGATGGCAATAAACCATAACCCTATATAGTTTTTTCATACTGTACTAAACCACATTTAAATGTATTTGTGGTGCAAGTTCTTTTAACTTGGGTATAATGAAAAAGCAATAGTTCATGAAAATTCCAAAATGTATTTTCATACCAACTAATTGGCTTACACAAGCCTACTGAGAGGTACTTCTAAAATAAGTAAATTATTTTTTGTTTCACAGTTTGTGATCCTGTGATGGGAGACAACAACAAAATGTATGTTCCAGAAGAACTACTTCCTGTGTACCGTGAAGAAATTGTACCTTTGGCAGACATTGTGACTCCAAATCAGTTTGAGGCAGAGTGAGTTAATCTACTGTATTGGTTTTATGAAAATCCTACAGACTCCTACTTGCAAACATCAGCCATCACAAGCAGAATAATTGCTGGATGGCTTGAAATGAATGGTTTTACATTACATTTGCACAACCTGAAGCCACTCAAGCTTATTGACACTATCCAAGTCAAATAATATGAAGCTATATTTTTTATAAAATTTGAAAAATATCAATTTTAAGTTCACTAATTATCATTAAATTATTCACAAAACTACTGAAATAGCCTACATTATGCAAGTCTTGGCTGAAATATATAATACTGTATTTAGAGTTTAAAAACTTGCTTGCTTATTCATGGAAGTGTCTATTTGCTTCTTAAAATTACCTAAGGAACAACTATTTACCACATCATATGGCAAGTCATTCCAAAAATTCCAGATATTCCATGAGCTTTTAATTTATATAAAAGTCTTGTGTGGAACCTTGTCAGATAAAGGTAACAGCCTGGAAACTCTCTTCCCCACTGTGTAGGGATGAGTGCCCCAAAGATTCGCCTGAGCAATGAACATTAACTGGGTGAGCAGCAGGGAGTGAACCCAAAGCTTCATCACCCAGGCCAACACAAATACCATTGAGCTACCAGGAGCTTGAAACCTTGTCAAATGCTCTACTAAAATCCAAATGAGTAAAATCTACTTGATGGCCACCATCTATCTACCTGATCAGTTATAAACTCTAAAAAGTTTGAGCTTAGAAAAATAAGATCATCTTGATCTAAATCCGTGCTGGGAAGTTGAAATAAGGTTAAAGCTATCCAAATGCTCTTGAATACTATTCTTTATAATTTTTTCTAGTATCTTTCCTACCATTGATTTTAAACTAACAATCCTATAATTTTTTACCTCCCTTTTTATGTAAATGGGTATTGCATTTGCTTTTTCCCATTCATAGGGTATATCTGTGCATAATTAATAATCTACAAAACAATAGCTTAGTGCCTCAGCTAAGCTATTCTTTCCTTCCCTGAGAATCTTAGCATAAATATTATCAGGATTAGCAGCTTTATTTGGTTTCAGTATTCTAATTGCTTGCCCATCATCATCATCCCTTATATTAATCTTATTAAGAATGACAGGGTTTAAAGAAGCTAAAGAATTGGAATGAAGTTTATCAAAGTTTTCCTCAGTAAGAACAGAGCTAAAAAAATAATTAAAAATAATAATAATATCCAGATACTCCCCCCCCCCCCCCCCCCCCCCCTTAAACTTAACATAGAATTTATCAACAACACTTGTATAATCCATCATATGTTCATGCCACTCATCTTTCATTTGCAAAGCAACGCCTCTCTTACTTTTTCCACTGCCACTGCCACCTTTTATTACCTACTCTTCAGCATCCCCATTCTTTTTTCAGCTTTCAGCTTCATTTTGCACAAACCAAGTCAGTCAAAACGTCCGTCCCGAGTAATCTTGAGCCACTTGCACCCTTTTTGTATTATCATTTATACCTCTTATTCCGCACTGCCAGACGTACTGAGGCTTATTTTGGTGCTTGTGGGAAAATTTTTTCCAGAGATGGAACCCAATCTCAACCTTGTTACGCACACACGAAAGTGAAGGACATAACCCCATCCCCGTGAACCCCCCTTTAACAATATGTACGTGGAAGAATGGGAATAAATTCTCAAACCCATTTTAGGTCTTCATTTATGGATGTAAAATAACTCGGTATTTTTTGGCTTTAGGAGCCTGTATGGGCACTCGTCTAAAATTTCCTTTCATTCTTCATATCACTCCGCCATTGATTCACTCTTTGAAATCTAGAAAGATATTACACTGAAATACTCTTTAGGTTGTTGAGTGGCATTAAGATCGAGTGCGAGAAGGACGTTTTGAAGGTGGCTGAATGGTTCCATTCGAAGGGCGTCAAATCAGTGATTCTCTCCAGCACCGATTTAGGCTCTGAGGAAGAGTTGGTTGGAGTGGCCTCTTCCTCTATGCGTAAGAAATTAAATTGAAAATGGGAAACATAACTGCGTCTGGGTAAAATTAAGTTAATGTTTAAAGTTTTTGCTTGCATTTGCAGTGTTAGTTAATACTAAACATATTTGATGTGTATATATAAAGTATTAAATCAAGATGTCTCTGGTAACCTGAAATGTTTGAGTATTCACATTTTTTGTGTTCATGTTCTTAGTAGTTCAAAAAGATTTTAATCTTCTGAGTTTGAAAGAGATGAAATTTTGACTTTCTGTACCTTACTCAACATTCATTTACCGTAGTGTGTTTTAGTCTTCGTTTTGTATTTAGTTGTCCATCTCATATCCAGTGTATTTAAGCTGTTATTTTTAATGTTTAGATCTGCCTCTGTCCAGTTTATTTGAAGTAGGCACTAAAGAAAAGTGAAATGCATAGTGAATACCATGCATGAATAGTTCTTAGTGTAGCTAACTGGAATGGGTTTGAACTTTAAAAAGTGATTCAATGATAGTTAAACCTAACGAGTTTTGATAATTTTCATAGATTGTAATGATGATGAAGATTAAGGTTTTACCAAAGTGCTTTTCATTAATAATAATAATAATAATAATAATAATCCCTCCCAGGTTTTGGTCGAAGCATAATGTAGAATAAGTGTAATTCATATTTACTTGCAATTATTTACAATGCACCTTCCATGTAGTATAAAATTAACAAAGCTGTTAAAAACTTCAGAGGTTCGGGCCTCGGACAAACTCCCTTTCCTTGGAGGTCACTGGGTTAGTCTATCAAGTTTTGTTGACACAGTCAAACGTTCATTATTGACGTAAAAATGAAAATAATAATTTTGCAGGAGGAGAGAGAACGCGACTGAAGATTAAAATTCCTCGTCTCCCTGCCAATTTCACTGGCGCAGGCGATCTTTTTGCTGCTCTACTTATGGCATGGATGCACATCTCCGAGAATGATTTGAAAGTTTGTGAATATGTTCATTAACATATAGATTAACATTTATCTTTTGTCAGGGGAAATGTCAGTTTGAATCGCTATCCAAATTTTAATTTGATCATACTTTACGTTAGGTTTGAATTCATATTCAATTTTTGGCTGAATTGTCTTCATTATTACAGATATTAATGATAATTTGGATTCATATTTTGCCAAAATGTTTGTTTTTCATCATTATTTAAAGTTATTCTAAGTCTGGGCTTACCCAAGTTTATGTCGGGAACTTTGATTAATTATAGGAAATGAGCATAATAATCACTTTCCTGAAATTTGTTAACCTGCATTTCACCTGAGTACGTAGATTAGCGTGTAGCGTCATTGGGCAAAGTGTAACGGATCAAGAGGCACATTTCAGGTTTTGTACAATTGACCTCCCTAAAATCAAAAATGAAAACACAAATTTTTTTGTGACAAGTGCAACACCTTTTTCGCATGTGAAAATCGTGAAAATTGCTAGTTACCCATAACTTTTGGACACTTGCTTTCCTAGGGTTTGAGCTATCATTTGACCCCTTACAATGTACTGCTTTTCAGGAAAAATAGAAAAATTTATTTTTGGAATAAACATATACACTAGGTTGGTTTGGTTTGGTTTGGTTTGGTAAATGATACATTAAAATGTTGTTTAGTTTTGAATGCCGGTATAAGTCACGGGATTTAAGTACTGCTCTAATGTAACCATCTCTTGAATCCTTTCCATACACTGCCCCAGACGCTTCAGTTACCATCCTAACACAGCGTTCTACACCTTGGGAGTGACATGGTATCCGAACAAGAAGGGGCTCTTCAGTGATCTTATCGAGTTGTTCGACAGAAAATGCTTCGTGAGTGGTGGTTCCATTGTGCACTCTTCCACTGGTGGAAGTAAATCTTTCAAATTCTGAGCACTTTGTTTGATCTTTGGTGGCCGAAATTCTCTGACTTGCTGTTGAGCAGGTTTGGGAGCTCGCCGAATGGTCTTGATTACATCGATGGCCAATTTCCGGTTTGCTTTATCTGTATCTGCAAGCATTGCCAGTAGAACATTTTCAGGGTGAGCCCAATATGCATTTCTTTGGATCACAGGCCATGTGACAGTCTTGCTAGCTGGTGGCAGTAATCGTAGCAGCTTGATTTGCTCCAGGAAATGTTTTGGGCCATCTGTGCACCTTGGATGGCACTTGATGCTAAACCACATGGGTCCATAGTGGCACACGACAAACTGTGTGAGTGAATACAGTTCATCACTTGGCTGCGCCATCGCTACATATAGCCGACAAATTCTGCTGGCAGTTGTAACCCATCTTGCATGGGAGATTGGTCCAGGCTTCTCTCATAGAAGATCATTAATGACACCAGTCCTTATTGCTTTCATCATTCTGTAGAGGTAGGCTTGGTCACTACTCAATTCAGTAAAGTCAACATCCGGGAGTGTGGCCATCAGCAATACATTGAATTCCTCTAGTGGAAAGTGGCAAACTTTCACATATGGCCAAAGCTTTGCCAATTGGTCCTTTCCATTGAGTTGCAGATTCTGTTGGGCCGATGAGTTCTTTGCACAAGTGGCGCAGTGGGAGTTCATTTAAATGCAGACTACAGATGAACCAGTGCAAAGGGCGACCCAGGCGGCACTCTAGCAGGTGTATTGCTCCACTTCTGTGACCTGTGTTTGTGGCTGTGCTGTCGGCTCCCACTGCAATTATCTTGTCTGCAATACCCATTTCTTCAATCGCATTTTGAAGTCCATCCGCAATGACGGTGCCAGTTCCTCGTTCCAGTGTCAGATGGCTTAGATAGAAGGTTCCAGGCTCTCCGACCAGCACATAGTGGTCCTCAACTTTCTTTGTTCTGTACCATTTGTTCCCCCTTTTCTCTTTGACACGTGTCATGTCTTTCTGCCCATCAAAAAATAAAGCAGTGACTTCCACATCGTGGTAAGTTACTGCTTCCTTCAGATCCCTCCGTACCTTCTGCCGTGCTCTCCATACTTTGTGGTGGTCAGTTACGTTTATCTGATCATCAGAACTAATGATGCCATAGTCAACCAATGTTGCAGTGCTGATAG
The DNA here is from genome assembly GCA_023014485.1 of Bathynomus jamesi. Classification (NCBI taxonomy): domain Eukaryota; kingdom Metazoa; phylum Arthropoda; class Malacostraca; order Isopoda; family Cirolanidae; genus Bathynomus; species Bathynomus jamesi. The sequence continues at coordinate 2,822,838 of JAJOZX010000026.1, read as the reverse complement.
CTGCAGCAGCCCTGTTCGATACACCATACCGGTCAGCTTCCAAAGCAACAGCGGGAATCAGTGTGATGTTCCTGTCCTCCTGGGCACTATCACCCATCCACTCATCACCAACACTTTCACCACTGGAGTCTGCTTCTGCTTGAGTTGATTCGACCACATCTGCAGAGGATGCTACCTCTTGCCGTTCCGTTTTTCTTCTATTCTCTCCTTGTCTTTCTTGCATCCGATCCCCTCTTGACTTCCTTCTCTCCATCATCTGAGTCACATTCGTATCCACCCGACTGATCTGCATGATCCGCGTGGTTCTCTGGTCGATCAGAAAGGCATGCAGACAGATCATCGCATTGGCAGACAGCTATGTCAAACAATTGATTCAGGCTTTCCTCGAACTTCTTGGTTTTTGTGGCCTGCTTTCCCTGCTTCGATTTTTTCCATTTTTTTTCCATCAATCGGAGCAGCTTGGTCTTCACATTCTTGATTGGCTGTGATGGAATGTTAGCGCAATTCCAAAGGTCAATGAGTGTTTGGCATACCTCCGGAAGAATCTCCCTGTTGCTGGTGTACTTGTTCTCCTTCAAGAAGAGGAAATGCCTTGCAACTTGTATACGGGTTGGAAGTTCAGACAGAGGAAGCTCTGATAGTGGAGAACCAAAGACAATGTGGCTGGCAGATCCCCGTGTTCTTTGCGTGCTCATTGTACCAGCAAAACTCAACAAGTATCACACAGGAACACTGAAACAAAAACACAAACGTATAAATAAAAACTATATATGATTGTGTATATATATATATATATATATATATATATATATATATATATATATATATATATATATAACTTGGTTTATTGGTAAACAATAAGTTTACCAATATTATATAAAAATATACTGCACACACACACACATGTATTATGTATATACTATATAAATATCCATAGGTATATATATACCCTAAGACATATAACAAACTTATAAACAATGTAAAACACAACAAAACAAAGAAATGTGTATAATGTATATATCACAAAACGCACCTTTCGTTAGTACCTTGGGGTTTTTGAACACCCCATCCACAGAAAAACACTTTTCTCTCAAGCGAGCTAGCGTAGAACTAAGAAATTCCAGGGGATGACTCACTGAGAATAATTAGAAAGCTGCCAGAAGTACCATGTCAGTCAGTGTTGCCAACTGTAATTAACAAGAATTTTGTATTTTTTACATGCGAAGAAGGTGGTGCTCTGCTTGTTGCAGAAAATTTTTGATTTCTTTTCTGAAATCAGCAAGGTTGATTGTACAAAACTTGAAATGTGCCTCCAGATCGCTCATGACGCTACACGCTAGTGTAGATTCTACATCACAGGAGAAATGGAAGTTGAACAGCAGTTATGCAGGGTAGACCTAGAAAGCTTAATCCCAATGTACTGTAGGTTCATATTTAATCTTAGAAGTTTTGAATAGGGAGTTTGTTTAAAAGCTTTAAACGAGACTCGGTAGATAGTCACTTTGAGATCATGCGTATGGTTTGAGGATTTTGTTTTAGTAATGTTAATATTATTATTACGTTTTGTAGTCCTAACCCTTTACATTACATTTCATTTTGGAAATATGAAGCCACTCGAGCCTATCGAGGTAATCCAAGTCATGAGCTACATTTTTTATTAATCTTGCAAGATGTCAAACTCAAGTCAGCTAATTAATATACAACTATTTACTTCCACCATAGTAGCCTATATAACTGAAGCAAAGAATATACTCTATATACCATCTACAAACTATCTCTCACTTATGAAAGTGTCTAAATTTTTCTTAAAATTAACTAATGAGCTACTGTTTACCATATCATATGGCAAGTCATTCCAAAAATCTACTACTATGACTGATAAAGTATTTTCGTAGATAAAATCTACAAGTCTGTTTTCTAATTTTCTTGTGCCCATGAGTTATCCCATCAGCATCTAGTGAGAAAAAGTTATGTACATCTAAATTGTCCAAACCTGAGAACATTTTGAACATTTGTATCATATATCCCCTCATACAACGTCTCTCAAAACTAAACATACCTAATTCCTTTAATCTATCCCTGTATTCCAATCTTAGGTTAGGGATAAGCTTGGTTGCCCGATGTTGCACACCTTCAAGCATATCAATATCAGGTTTAAGGTGAGGGGACCAAGCTTGAATGCAATATTCTAAGTGAGGCCTAACATAAGAATTATATAATTTACAGATGACTTCCTTACTCTTGTAACTAACATTCCTCTTAATAATACCTAACATTTTATTTGCTTTATTTCTAGCCTCTAAGCACTGCTTAGAAAATTTTAGATCACTACCAACTATAATGCCAAGATCCCCTTCCTTTCTAACATCCTCCATTGCATCTCATAACTAAAGTTTTCATTATTTCTACCAAAATGCATGACTGCATTTTTGAACATTGAATTTCATCTGCCATTTACTAGCCCAAATAACATCTATCAAGATCCTTTTGCAGTTTATAAGAATTTTCTATATTTGTAACTGGAGCAACTACTTTTGTATCATCTACAGATTTAGAAATTTTACAACCTACTTCTTTCTCTAAATCATTTAGATATAAAATAAAGAGTAATGGACGCAAAACTGATCCCTGTGGTACCCCACTTTTCACTTTCTGCCACCTACATTCATGACCATTTAGAATTGCCCTCTGTTCTGTTTTCTAACCATTTTTCTACCCAATTTAAAACTGACCCTAATATACCATGAGCTCTTAATTTATATAGAAGTCTCCTGTGTGGAACCTTGTCAGATGCTTCACTAAAATCGAAATAAATAACATCTACATCATTTCCATTATCTACCTCAGGGGTTCCCAAATTGTGTTCTGCGGAACACTTCTCACGGTATACAAGTGTTCCGCGGAACACCAATTTGGGAACCCCTGATTATTTCTACATGATCAGTTACAAATTCTAAAAAAAATCTAAGATTAGTCAAACAAGACCTTCCTGATCTAATTCCATGTTGTGAACTTGAAATAAGATTAAAAGTTCTCCAAATGATCTTGAATATTATTATTTATAATTGTTTCTAGTATCTTTCCTACCAATGCTTTTTTCCATTCATCTGGTACATCCGCATAATTAATTGACCTAGCAAACAAAATAGTTAGTGCCTCAGATAATCTTTCTTCCCCTTCTCTGAGAATCCTAGTATATATATTATCAGGTGCAGTTGCCTTATTTGACTTCAATGTATGAATTGTTGCCTAACATCATCCTTCCTTATATGAATATGATCAAGAATGTCTGAATTTACAGGATCTAAAGGATTAAAAGCAAAGTTATTTAAATTTTCTTCAGTAAAAACGGAGCTATTTAAAAATACCAACAAATCCTGATTTTTTTTTTTTTTTCAAACATCCTATCATCATGTTCTGTTGGGCCAATTCTATCATGCTTTTTATTATATTTATAAAAACTAAGAGTTTCTTTGTATCTTTATTGCTATTTCTAGCTAGATTATTTTTCTATGCCTTTTACTCGTCCTAATCAAACTATTTAGCTTATTTTTTAACTGCCTATAATTACCCAAGTCCAAAATACTATCACTGCTTTAAATTCCCTGAATGCCCTTTTTTTACTTTTAATTATTTTGGCTATTTCCCTATTTCACCACAAAGGTTTCCTAATCTCGTTATTCCTACACTTCTGAAAGGAATACACCTACATTGTACATCCTCTAAAATTCCTTTGAATCTTGAACACATCTCAATAGCATTTTTATTGGCAAATTCATTATCCAACTTTACTGAGCCTAACAACTCCATAAATCTACTATAGTCACCCTTTGAGAAGCAAGGGACTGGATGGTCATTGTTGACTAGATCCCTATTTAATTCTATCTTGAAACGTATGATCCACTGGTCACTATTTCCTAATGACTCTCCTACTGCAAGTTCCCTAATAGGTTCATGATCATTGGAAAGAACCAGATCTAAGATTGCTTGATCCCTAGTTGGTTTGTCTACAAATTGTGTTAGGAAACAGTCATTATAGCAGTCAATGAAGAAGTTACCTTCCTTATTATTTTCCTCCTAAGAGGCTCCAGTCTATATGAGGCAGGTTGAAATCCCCCATAATTAATGTTCTCGCACTACAACTTTTATTTATTTCTTGAACCATACTGTCAACTTCCTGTGTTTGGTTTGGTCTGAAGGTCTGTAAAATGCACCTATCTGAATATATACTCTGCCTGAAACAGATATCAACCCATATTGATTCTACCCTATTGTCTAATTTAATACTATCATTCTGAGCTGAAGTTAAATCATCCTTAATGTGTAAGACCAAACCTGCCCCCTGCGTATCTATTCTCTGGTAAATATACATTGTATAACTATTTAACTCATACTCTGCTCTAGTGTCATTGAATGCTGCCTCACTAATCCAAGTCTCACTAATGCAGACTATATCCAGATTTTCACTAATCATATAACTAAATAATTAATTTTTCTTATTCGTAAGACTACCTGCATTTGTATAAAAACACTTCAAACCCTCAGTTTTAACTAATTCCCTACCTTTGGCTAAACAATTTATATGCCTATTCCTGACATAATCTGTATTTAAGACTAACACTTTACTTTACCAATATCCTAATGCTTTGTCTTTTGTTGATCTAACGTTACCTTTCAAAACCCCAAGGAACTCATATTTTCCTCCAGAAGCCTCCCATACAAAGCAGTTCCCCTTCCACTAAGATGTAATCCATCCTTACTGTAAAGCTCCCTCCTTTCCTAAAAATTATCCCATAAATCTATGAACTCAACCCCTTCACTACATAGCATCCTAACTTTGTCATTTAAGGTTCAAATTCTACTTGTAAATTCCATCTTACCCCCATCCTTGGTAAAATGCCCACTACATAACACTTGCTCTGCCTATGTGTTTCAGTTTTTGTCAATTCCCTGTACCTCTGTTTAATTTAAATCTACCATATTTATCGTTGCTTGTTAAGTCATTTATACCTACATGAATTATATTACTTAGGTTACACGCAACTTCTTCACTACCTCATTGACTTTAGAAATATTGCCACCTACAATACATATACTTCTACGGGTTTTCCTTCCCTTATTGCAAAATTCATTGTCCCGATTCCTAATAATAGTCTCCAACCATAGTAAAATCACATTGTACTGCTTCAACTAAATTCCCTAGTATCTGAAACCTGTTACTAGTTGCTACATGATTACTATTCTCTCTAACCTTATTTCTTCACTGACCTTTGACTTTGTGCCATTCATTAGGCATAACTTTACTTGGGCCTGCATCCCTGTCTCTAACACTAGGGCAGGCCTAGGCTAGGCTTAACTTTACTTGCATATAGCGTCCCCCATAAGACGGAGGAACTGAACTGGAAGTTATGTAACAAAGGGTTAACTTAATGTGTCGCTTAATAAAAGCTTACCGTAATTCATGGGCGAACGCCTTCTTTCTCCTCAGAAATCGGTGGAAAACACTGTAGCAACGATGCAGAAGGTGCTTCACAGAACAGTGGCTAACGCGAATTCCACTAAAGAAGAAAATAGCGGAAAGTTCATGCCGAAAGAACTCGAACTGAAACTCATTCAATCTTTGGACGACATCAGGAATCCCGTGGTCGTCATAAGAGCAGCTTCGGAGATCACCGACCATTGAAGCTCAAATTCATATCGTGCTTGTCGGGCCGGACTTCGATACTCAGGAAATTTTTTTATAAAATTAAACACAGTCCATTTGTCTTCCATGTTCAAAGAACTGGACATTGTTCATAGAGCAATGGTTTTTTTTATCTTGTTTAAAGAAAACGTGCTTTAATAATGATGGTAATTTCTATTTGATTTTGTTGGAAAACTTTCAAAAATTTTGCAAATTACTAGGAGTTTCATTTCAGACCTTTTATAATATGTATTACGTTGTCGTGGACAGTAAAATGTTATTTCCATGATTTAACATCAGTCTAACAGCCAGGATCATATGACCAGGAACCTACAGCTTGTGTGTATTCCCCCACCTGTGGCGACCTTGTGGTGGGTGGGTTCCCGTGTTGACCAAGGGGCTACGTCGGTGGGGGCTTAGCCCCCGGAAGGGTCGCCCATGCCGGACAGGCTACTGGGGAGACCCGGCTAAGAGCCACTGAAGTCTTTTGCTCGCAGTACGGGTCTCCAGTGCTGTCTTCCGGAGGTGACGCCCTTAGAGCGTCACTGTGTTGGGTGTCCGGGCCGGTGGGATTGAGGGACTGGGGTCTGCGCCGTTTGGGGGCAAACTTCCGCATCACGGGGCCCCATTTTTAAACCGACAGTGTGTCCCCTGGGGACGAGGTACCCGCCCCCTGCGGTTTCCGCTCGGTCTCCCTTTCTTCCCGGTAGGCAGTTTCTCGCGTCTCCTGGGTCCGTGTTCTACAATATTAATAACATGGAAACTATTACCTCTTGTTCTAGAACTTCGGTGGTGGGCAACCAGGCCCCCGAGTCCTCTACCACTGGAAGGCCACGTCTTGTGGACGTCGCCCCCTCCTCCAGCAGCGGAACACTTGCACTCTTCCGTTACCGACCCCAGCCTATACCTTGAACATGCCCTTAGACATGCACCCTCTGGAACAGGGTTCTTGCCCCTGCCCACCTCAGCCGCCTTCGGGCAAGTCAAGTTCCACCCAAGACTTGCCTCCAGAACTCGGCTTCTTACTCTCCCTGTATCCCCTCACCCGCCGTCGGCCCGCCGCCTCACGGAGAACCCCCCCGCGGCGGACGGGGAAGTCGGCATTCACGTCCATCCTATCGACCATTGGATATCCCAGTCCACTTCGATTCTACAGCCTCCCTATCCTTCAAAGTATCCACAAATTCCTAGTGATCTGGCCTACCTCTGGGTCCCTTCCGACCAACTTTGAACGGATGTTTCAGGCGATCCGAGCCCGCAGCAACTCCAGCAGCTATGATGTGCGACCACAGAGGGATGGCTCCCTCCTCATAATATTACGCTCAGCCGCAGAAACGAAAGCCCTACTCTACCTCACTGAGGTCCTTGGATGCTCGGTGTCCGTCTCCCCTCGCCTGAACCAGAGTCAGGGCACTATTTACGCCACGCGTCTATTATCGATCACAGTTAACGAGCTCTTGGAGGAATCGTACCCTAGGGTGTCACTAAGATCCATCGCTTCACATCCCAAAGGGAGGCACCCCCTCCCCCACCCCGCGCCTACTTCTTACCTTCAATACCTTAGTCCCTCCTGACCCTATGGTATGGGAGACCGCACGTCATGAGAGTTTACTGTCCGCCCATACATCCCAGACTCGACCCGTTGCTCTAAATGCAACAAGTTTGGACACGTCAGCTCGGTTTGCCGGCAACCGCACCAACTGTGTTCGTTGCGGACAAATCGTTCACCCAGACAAGTGACCCAACACACCCAAATGCTCCAATTGCGAAGGCGCACACCCTCTTCATCCCGCGAATGCCTTTTCAAGTTCGAGGAGGTTGTCTGAGGCCTGCAGGGAGCGGACTTCCTTAGCCTCCAAGAGGCGCGAGACAGGGTGCGGAGTCGGGAGGTGGGGCCGGGGGTATCTTACGCCACTGCCCTCTCTGCTCTCCTCTCGACACCCCGCCCTGGTCTGCCGCTCAAATCCCCCTCGACCACTGCTCCCCATCCCTCCCAAAGGGAGTCCTCGCTGGACCCAACGACCTTCTGTCTCCCCACCATCCTTCCTCTTCACGTACCTCACCTGCAGATTCCCCAGGAGTCTGGGACCAGGACACCCAGACCCCATCCACCTCGAACCCTACCCTCCCAGCACTCTGCACACACCTGAACCTCCGTCCTTTCAACATGTCTCTCTTCCCCTAGGTCAAAGAAGACTGCTCGGACCCTCACACCGCCCATTTCGTCTACGAGGACCATATCACCCAACTGCAGAAGTCCCACCAATCTACCCCCCATAGACTCTGACAATAGTAGCCGAATTACTTGACTCGCATCCCACAACGAGATCCAATCTGGACATCCTCCTCTACCCCGAGTATCCAGTTGATGCGGCTCTGGCGTAACTACATGGTGTAGCCAAGGGGAGCTCGGCCGCGCCCATGAGTTATGGATCTGCCCTTGTCTCCTAGTGCCATTTTTTCCACCCCTCCACGAGAACACTGGTTCATCTCCTTCCACCCGCACAGCACCCCCGGCCCCTTCCCTGTTAGCCACCCTGAGCACGTCTCCGATCCTTCTGGTACCCCCTATCGCCACTCAGGGTCCGCCGTGAGACCCTAGACAGGCGGGGAGGTGCCACTTTGGACAATAAAGCGCCCCCTCTTGGCCGAACACAGAAGCCCGCAAAGAAACTTCTCACCCTCTGAGCCCACGACGTTTTCTTAGCTGCCGTGATCCACGCCTCCGGTCTCGCTTGGCCGACTCGAACCGGCAATCTCCGATTCCTTCTTTGGTGAACGGCAGATAGCCAGCCATGCTCCTGACCCATCCTTCGCCTTCGCGAACCTTAAATCTCCCTTCACACCCAAAGCACCTACACCTTTACCCGTCCCCCATCACCGAATAATGGACCCTCCGAAAACTACAATAGCACAGTGGAAATGCAGAGGAATATACGCGAACTACGAAGGTCTTAATTCCTTGATTGCCACTTCCCGTCAGGTGTGTGTCCGTCTCCAGGAGCTAATCCTGGGGCCTATGCCCTGCCCTACTGGATATTCCTACATCACCACTCCGTCTCCTACCTGCACTCGAAGGGGGGCTGCCATTTTCATACACCACGCAGTCCTTTTCCACAATATCTCTATCTGATCCCCGTTACAGGTGATTGCTAGCTGGCTTTCCCTGGATAGACAGTACACTGTGTTCAATATACCTCCCTCCCCACACTCAAGTCTCCCGCGATGACCTGGTGGAGGTGGTACAACTACTACCCATGCCCTTTCTATTATTGGGCGATTTCAATAGTTGCCACCCCTTGTCGGGAGAGAGAGAGCACCTCTATGGCCCCGACCCTGATTACTATCATGACCGAGATCTCCTTCGAGTGCCTCAATGATGGCTCGCCTACATTCTACCATGCCACCACCTGCACTCCATCCTGTATAGACCTGTCCTTCGTTTCGACCGATGCCCTCCTAGATTTCACATGGCAAGTCCTCCAAGAGGACTATGGAAGTGACCATTTCCCTGTTCAACTAGCGCTAAATTGGCCCGACCAGACCGTTCGGGTACCGGAAAAAATGGATTACTGCCAAAGCTAATTGGTCCCGCTTCCGCGACAATACATATACAACCCTTACGACTGCCCACTTCCCATCTTCCGACGAGTGCATCGCATACTTCCGAGTCAATCGTTGTAGCGGCTGCGTGCACTAACATCCCACGGTCCTCCACCTACTCCCACACCCGACGGGTACCTTGGTGAACCCCAGAGTGCACGGAGGCCGTACGCTCCAAGAAGGCTACTCGACGCTTCTACCGTACGCGACTCCACATCCATCGCACGGGGATGCAGCGGGCCAGGGCCATCGCCCGCCGTACAATGAACACAGCGCGCCGAGCTTCTTGGCGTGCCTTTGTATCCGGCGTCACCACCCCCACACCATCGGCTACCATCTGGAAGGTACGGGGTGTCGAGAGGTGACATGCCCCCTCCCGGCCCCCGGTCCTCCGGACTAACGAGAGACTCCTATACGAGCCCAAATCGGTGGCAAACTACCTAGCTTCTACCTTCGCCGCCGTTTCTTCCTCCGTAGACAGTTCCCTCGTACCCGCCCCCTAACAATAGCTCCTCTTCTCCGTTCCTAGACAGCACCTACAACAGGTTCACTATGCGTGAACTACAGGCGGCACTAGCCTCTCGACGATCCCCTTGTCCCGGTCCGGACGGTATCCCGTACAGCATGATCCAGCACATCCACCCTATCTTACAAATTTTCCTACTAGACCTATACAACCGCATATGGATAGAGGGCACCTTCCCCTCCCGGTGGGGGGAGGCCCACGTAATTCCTATCCCCAAACCCGACAAAGATTTCCTCGATCCCACAAACTACAGACCAATCGCCCTAACGTGTGCCTGCAAAATCTTTGGAAAAAATGGTCGCTACGCGACTATCGTTCTTCCTTGAAAATAGTAATTCCTTCCCGGCTACCCAGTCTGGCTTCAGACAATTTCGCTCCACCCCCCACTGATTCCCCCCCCACCCCCCCCCCCCCCCCCCCCCCCCCCCCACCGCTCCTGCTCTTCAGCCGAAACATACAGAATACCTTCGACAGTGGACAGTTCGTCCTAGCAATTTTTTTTGACATACTGAAGGCCTACGACACCACCCGTCCGGCAGTAATCCTTAGTCAATTCCAAAATCTGGGTCTCGTCGGAGCCCTGCCGACCTTCATCAGGAACTTCCTCTTCTCCTGAACCTTTAAAGTTCGGGTGGGCTTAATCCTCTCAGACACCTTCGTGCAGGAGGACGGGGTCACACAGGGAAGCATCCTCTGTTCTATGCTTTTCCATCGTAGAAATGCCTTCCACCCACCATCCGTTCTTCCATTTATGCGGACGACTTTGCGGTCTACTTCGCAGGACGGGAGCCGTCTGTCGTTCAACGGCAAATTCAGCTCGCCATCTACCGGGTGGAAAGGTGGGCGAAGTCGGTGGGGTTCCGCCTCTCCACCCCGAAGACCAAGCGTATGCTCTTCAGCAGAAGACCCACAACCCTTCCTGTTCCCTCTGTCACATTATACGGCAATCCTCTTGAGGTGGTACCCTCCACGCATGACTAGACCAACGGCTCAACTGGGTTCCCCATCTCAAACAGCTGAAGCAATCCTTCCAACGTTTCCTCGCTCTCCTAGATCACCTCTCCCACACTACATGAGGCGCAGACCGACGCGCTCTCCTTCGCCTTTATATTTCCATGGTGCAGTCGAAGCTGGACTATGGCAGTGTAGTATACGGTTCAGCCTCCAACGCCTGCCTCCGTATCTTGGACCCGGTCCTTAATAGGGTCCTCCACCTCGCCATCGGTGCCTTCCGCTCTTCCCTAGCTTCCAGCCTTCAAGTGGATTGCAATTACTTCTCTCTCGCCCTCCGACGGGGTCGGCTTCTCATGAGGACATACATCCGTCCACAGACTACCCTCTTCGCTTCTATGCGCGGCGATTTCTGAACTCCCACCCCAGGGCGGAGCTGGCACTTCATTGAAGCGGTCACCTTTTTCCTTGACCTTTCCAACATGCTCGCCCCCTCAGTTATCCCCATTTCATACATCATCTACCCTCCCTGGTTCCTCACCCCTATTAAGTTTTGCAGGGACCTGTGTGCCCTACGAAAGACTACCACGATCGCTACGTTATACAGGTCACTCTTCCGAGAACACGCGACCCAACACCCGGACACAGTCCCCATTTATACAGATGGTTCTCGCTCGGAGGCTGGTACGGCCGCTTCAGCAGTGATACTAGCCCAGCCTCTTTTTCGAGGCGTCAGCTTGCCCCGCGAGGCCTCCGTTTTCTCAGCAGAACTCTTCGCGATTATGGAGGCCCTCGACATTGTGCGCACCCACTGTGCCGGGTCTTTTGTCATTTATTCAGATTCCCAAAGCGCACTTCTCTCCCTAGAGAGATTTAACTCCCCTCACCCACTCGTCTGTACCATCCAGTAAACCTTCCACTTTTTAACAACCTACTGACACAAGACAATCGCCTTCTGCTGGGCCCGGCACATGTCGGTATCCAGGGTAACGAGGAAGCGGACCGCACGGCAAAGACTGCCTGCTTACTGCCGGCCTCCCCCCGGCCCCTCCCCTTTTCCGACTTCTTCCCGACTCTCCGCTCCCCCTTCGTTCCATCTGGCAACGGGAATGGAACCAGGCCACATACAACAAACTCCACAAGATCAAACCGCAATTAGGATACTGGGCCGCCTCATTCCACCGGTCCGCCATAAATAAGTGATTCTAGCCCGTCTCAGCCTAGCACACGCGCATTACACATGGTCACCTTATGGCTAAATCGCCAGCCCTGCACTGCCCTACCTGCCATACCCCCTATCACTGTCGTACATCTCCTGGTCGAATGCCCAAACCGGTCCGCTCTTCATCGCAGGTTTCCCTCTCCTGTCCAAAATTCCCATACCCGAGCGTCCACAATCCATACTCATTATACAGTATTAGCTCCACTATTCATAATCATGTTAACTGACATAGATGAGGACGTTACCAGAGACAGCACAGTAACATCCTTTGCCGATGACACAAAGATCAGTAAAAAAAATAAGAAACCCAAAAGATATAGGATCTCTACAAACAGACATAAACAGAATGTACAGGTGGACGGAAGATAACAATATGAAGTTTAACACAGAAATTCCAGCTGTTACGGTACGGAAAAAGAGAGGACCTAAAAGCCATGGAATATTATACCCCAAATGGAAAGGAAATTCAGAAAAATTCTAAAGCAAAAGACTTGGGGTTTGTAATGACTGAGGATGCGAAATTTGAAACACAAAATAAGAATGCAGTGAACAGAGCAAAGAGAGTAACTGGGTAGATACTGAGAACCTTTAAACGAAGGGAATTAGAATACTGCTCGGTCCTAACATGCCCATATAAAAAAGAAGACATTAGACAACTAGAAGAGATTCAGAGAAGCTTCACAGCCAAGATCAATGGGTGCAAAGAACTAAACTACTGGGAAAGGTTATGCGAATTAAACTTTTATTCACTGGAAAGGAGGAGGAGAGAGAGAGAGCATTATTTACACTTGGAAAATAATGGAGAAACTAGTCTCTAATCTTACTCTGAACCCTATAACTCCCCAAACAACAGTGGGAAGTAGAAAAGGAAGATTGTGTCGTGTTCCCAAATTGAAGGCTAGACAGGGAACATCTTTAACCCTGAAAGAAAATAATTTTGTTGTGGGAGGACCAAAACTGTTCACTCAACTGCCCAAAGACCTAAGAAACACGAGTGGTGTTGCAGTGAAAATCTTCAAAAGAAGATTAGACGCCTGGCTCAGAACAATCCCCGATGAGCCGGGCGTACCTGGCTATGTGAGATGGAGTACAAGAAACCAACTCGTTACTTCACCAGGCCAACTCGAGAGGAGGGGCGACAAGCTTAGGGTTGCCAACTCCATGAAGTTTGAAAAAAAGGACAAGAACATCAATTCCAATATACTGTCTACGAGGTTAGGGAAAGAAGTAAAATTTTATTTATAATTTATTACAATTTATACTGCATGCTTTTTTATTGCATATTTTCTTAAAGTAAATATTTTTATTGATATACAGATATTGACCCATTGAGTCATGCATTGACAAAATTTATGGTAACAATATTTATTTTTAAATTTATACTTTTCCGTTACACGGAACGTTAACATTTAAGTGAAGAAATGAATTTATAAAATGTTACTCGACTTAATACTTTATAATTGTTTCCTTTTAAACAAAAGTTTTGTTATAAAACTGTTGTTTGGAACAAGATTGTTATCAGAAAAGGACAAATGGCGTCCTTTCCGAACTCAAGAAAGGACAAAAATCTACAAAAAAGGACTGTCCTTTTCAAAAAAGGACGGTTGGCAACCCTAGGTCACAAGCTTGACCTTCTTGAAATGAGGAATCATCGCGCGGAACATTTGAAAGGTTGAAAGGTATACAGGGTGTCCCATAAGTCCGGCATCATAGGAAAAATAAAAAAAGGCAAAGCAAAAGTTTTTATTTACAGAACGTGTTCAATATGTCCACCATTGTTTTCAATACACAAATTCAGACGTGATACCCAGTCAGCAAGCAGACGGTGAATGATGTCAGGAGTAATGGTGTTACATGCCCCAATAATGCGCTGCCGCAAATGTTCAACACACCTAATTTTCTCTGCGTATACCAGCGCTTTCAAGTGGCCCCAGAGATAAAAATCTAGTTGCGTGAGATCCGGGCTTCTAGCTGGCCATTCCACAGCAGGCCCTCGACGTCCTATCCAATGACCAGGGAATTGTTGGTACAGGTATTCCCTTACTTTGGTGCTGTAATGTGCAGGAGCGCCGTCTTGCTGGAACCATGTTGGGAAATTTCCTTCTTCGTTCAAGACACTGGGAAATGCTTCTTCCTTGAGCATACGTAGGTAGGTGCCTCCAGTGACATGTTCATCGAAAAAGAGGGGGCCTATGATGCGATCCTTCCAAATGCCACACCATACCATCAACCGAGATGCACCTTGTTCCTTTGAAGAGGTATACCAGTGAGGGTTGTTTTGAGACCAGTAGCGGGTGTTCTGTCGATTTACCTCACCATTTCCATAAAAAAACAGCGTCGTCACTGAACAGAATGGTGGACGGGAAATTGGCATCCCAAGCATATGAATTATGGTTTGTAGAAATAGAAAAATATGAATTTCTTCTATGATGCCGGACTTATGGGACACCCTGTATATATAATTCTCGGCGAGACAGTGAGGGAGGGGGGAAGTATTGGACTAAGCGGGTGAAAATGTTCGGTTATCGAATATGTGGGAGGAAGGGTATGAATTTAGATGCGATAAAGTAGTTGAGGGTGGGTGAGGTAAGAGAAAATCTCTTCCGTTGAAAAGTGGGGGTGCCTTCACCAAGTATGGACTGGAGACGCTCGGACGTGGGAATGCGGGACAGGTAGGGAAAACGGCTATGGCGGAGGTCGGACAGATTTGGGCATTCGACCAGGAGGTGGACGACGGTGATGGGGGTATGGCAGGTGGGGCAGAGCGGGGCTGGCAATTTGGCCATAAGGTGACAGTGTGTAGTGCGTGTGTGTCCTAGGCGGAGACGAGTTAGAATTACTTTATGGCGGGACCTATGGAACGAGGGGCCCCAATATCCAAGTTGTGGTTTGATCCGGTGAAGTTTGTGGGCTGGTCCCATTGCCAGATGGAACGGAAATGAGAGCGGACAGTCGGGAAGAAATCGATGAAAGGGAGGGGCCGGGTGAAGACTGGCAATGAGCAAGCAGTTTTCGCCTTACGGTCCGTCGCCTCATTATCCCGGATACCGACATGTGCTGGGACCTAGCAGAAGGCAACCGTCATGTGTTGGGACGCCGTTAAAGAGTGGAAGGTTTGTTGAATGGTGTGTGCGGGGGGGTGGTTGAATATTTCAAGGGAGAGCAGTGCGCTTTGAGAAGCTGAGTAGATGACTGGAGTTGGCGGAGTAGGTGCTTATGATGTGTCTGGCTTCCAGAATAGCAGAGCGCTCTGCTGAAAAAACGGGCCTCACGGGAAAGGGGGACGGCTCTAGAGAGTGGTTAGGTTAGTATCACCGCTGAAGCGGCCGTACCTACCTCTGAGCGGGAACCAACCGTATAAATGGGGACAGTGTCTAGGTGTCGGGTTACGTGTTCCTGGAAGAGTGACTTGTATACTGTAGCGGTCGTGGCAGCTTTGGCAGGGCATACAAGACCTTGCAAAACTCGGTAGGGGTGAGGAGCCAGGGAGGGTAGATATGATACGAGATCGGGATGACTGAGGGAGGGGGCATGCTGGAAAGGTCCAAGAAAGAGCCGATGGCTTCAGTGAAGTACCAGCTCTGTCCCTGGGTAGAAGTTCTGAAATTGCCGCGAACAGAGGTGACTAGGGTAGCTTCTGCGCGCGAAGGTAGGTTCTCATGAGGAGCAGACCCCGTCAGTGGTGGGGGAGGGGGCATGCTGGAAAGGTCCAAGAAAGAGCCGATGGCTTCAGTGAAGTACCAGCTCTGTCCCTGGGTAGAAGTTCTGAAATTGCCGCGAACAGAGGTGACTAGGGTAGCTTCTGCGCGCGAAAGTAGGTCCTCATGAGGAGCAGACCCCGTCAGTGGGTGAGAGGGAGGTAGTTACATTCTGCTTGGAGGGCGGAGAGGTGGAGGCCCCTATTAAGTAGCGGGTCCAGGATTCGGATGGAAGTGCTGGAGACAGATCTGTATACGACACACTCATAGTTCAGCTTTGACTGGAATATGGAAGTGTAAAGACGAAGGAGGAAGTGTAGGTCGGCGCCCCACGTGGTGTGGGAGAGTTGATCTAGGAGAGCAAGGGGACGCTGGAGTGTGTTTCAGATGCCTGAGGTGGGGAACACAGTTGAGCCATCGGGTCAAAGGTCATGCCCAGGAACCGCGCGGTGGGTACCACTTCGAGGGGCTTGAAGTGGTGACCGAGGGGACAGGAATGGCTGTGCATCTTTAACTGCTGAAGACCATGCTTTTGGTTTTGGAGGTGGACAGGTGGAAACCAACTGATGTCGCCCAGCTCTCCACCCGATGGATGGCGAGCTGAATTTGTTGTTGGACGACGGGCAGTTCCCACCCCCCGAACCATATCGCAAGGTCGTCCGCATAAATGGAAGAACGGACAGTGGGTGAAAGGGATTTTGCTATTGAGAAGCATAGCACACTGAGGATGCTTCCCTGTGGGTCCCCGTCCTCTTGCTCAAAGATGTGAGAGAGGACTGAGCCGACCCCTACTTGAAGTGTCCGGGAGGAGAGGAAGCCCTTTATGAAGTCGGCAGGGCTCCACCGAAACCCAATTTTTTGGAGTTTACTAAGAATTATATGTCGATGAGTGGTGTCGTAGGCCTTTTGGATATCGAAGAAAGTGGACAGAACAAACTGTCTCATATTGAAGGCAGTCTGTATATCTCGGCTGAGTTGCAGGAGGGGGTCTGTAGTGGAACGGAACTGTCTAAAGCTGGACTGGGTAGCTGGGAGGGAGTCGTTGTTTTCAAGGAGAAAGAGGCGCGCGGCGATCATTTTTTTCAAAGATCTTACAGGCTCAGCATGTTAATGCGATTGGTCTATAGTTTGTGGGGTCGAGGGGTTCTTTGCCGGGTTTGAGGATAGGTATTACATGGGCCTTTTTCCACCGGGAGGGGGAAGTGTCCTCGATTTATATACGGTTGTAGAGATCTAGTAAGAACAGTTGGATAGTTGGGTGGATGTGTTGTCCGGGCCAGGGGAAGGAGACCATCTAGAGACCAGTGCCGCCTGCAGCTCTCTCATGGTAAACAGCCTATTGTAGGGGTTGTCGAGGGATGGTGAGCAGCTCTTGTTAGGGGCCTGAGCGTGGGGGCTCTCTGTGGAGACGTCAGTGAAGGTAGATGCTAGAAGATTCGCCACTGACCTAGGTTCATAGAGAAGTCCGTCATTAATTCAGGGGATCTGGAGGAGGGCATGTCGTCTCTCGACACTCCGTACCTTCCAGATGGTAGCTGAAGGTGTGGAGGACACAAAGAGCGCGCCGAGCTTCCTGTCATATTTCTTCATCGCACGGTGAGCAACGGCTCTGGCCAACTGCATCTCCATGCGATGGGTAGGGGTTCGCGTGCGATAAAATCGTCGGGTAGCCCTCTTCTTGGCTCGAATGGCCTCCGCGCACTCTGGGGTCCACCCTCGAGGGTAGGCAGAAGATCATGGGATGCTGGCCCTTGCTGCTGCGACAACAGTCGCCTCAAAGTAAGCAATGCATTCATCGGAGGATGGAAAGTGGGCAGTCGTACAACGTGGGGAAGTGTTGTTCCGGTAAAGGGGCCAATTAGCTCGCCGCCATCCACTTCTCTGGTACCCGAACAGTCTGGTGGTGCCGATTTAGTGAGAGGCAGACGGGGAAGTGGTCACTGCCATAGTCGTCCAGAAGCACTTGTCAGGTGAAGTCTAGGAGGCTGTCCGTCGAGGTGAATGACAGATCTATACAGGCGTGGTAGAGTGTGGGAGAGCCGTCGTTGAGGCACTCGAAGGAGAGTTCAGCCATGAGGGCAATCAGTGGTCGGGGCCCACAAAAGTGGAGGTTGTATCTCCCCACAGTGGGTGGCGACTATTGAAATCGCCCAAGAGTAGAAAGGGCCTGGGGAGTTGTTGAACAACCTCAACCAGGTCATCGCGGGAGATTTGGAAGTGGCGGGGGGGGGAGGTAGATCGAGCAGACTGTATTGTTTGTCCCGGAAAATCCTGGCAACAACCACATGTTGGAAGGTTGTGAAATGGAACTGTGCGGTCGACGAGGATGGCAGCTCCCTTTCGTGTGCAGGTAGGAGACGGGGAGGTAATGCTAGAATATCCGGTGGGGCAGGGCATTGGTCCCCAGGATTAGCTCCTGGAGGCACTCATACAGGGCGAGCAGAGGCAATCAGGGAATTAAGACCTTCGTAATTCGCAAAGATTCCTTTGCAGTCCCATTGTAGGATCGTAGCTTTTGGAGGGTCCATTGTTTGACGAGGGAAAAATGGAGAGGGTGAAGGTGCTAGGTTGTTGGATTGTGGATGGAGATCTGGGTTCATGATGGCGGGGGGTAAGTTGGGGGCATGTCGGGTCACCTGCCGTTAACCAGAGAGGGGATCAGCTGGCCTGCCAACCCCAGCGGGGACTGTGGGACAGAGTCGACCAAACGGGACCGGAGACGTGGCTCGCGGCAGCTCGGGGACCGTACAGGGGGTACCAGTAAAACCGGGCGAGTGGGGTAGAGGACAAGGTCAAGGTGGCCGATAAGGTATGGGAGAGGCAGGTTCAGTTGGGGTACAGAGGCATGAACTAGGGTGTTCTCGTGGTGGGTGAAGAAGATGGCACCAAGGGGTAAGGGTAGATCCATGAAGCTCAGGGGTGCGGCCGAAGTTATCCTGATCACACTATGTAGACGTGCCAGTGCCGTGTCCACTTGATCCTCGGATGTGGAGTTATCTGGCCCGTGTCTCGCCCTAGGTGGTGGCTCGTGTAAGTCAGCTACGACTGTCAAAATCTGTGGGGATGAGTGAGAAGGTAGGAACTAGTCCTTTTTTTTAGATTTAGAAGAAGGGGAGGCTTGTTGGATGGTCGGTGAGTTTGGATACTCACTCCGGCGTCTCCGCCTCGTTGATTTACCCCGGGCGCTAGGTTTGGGTGTGTTCTCGGAGTGCAATGAGAGCAGGGCTCTTGGGGGACGGGAACCGAGATTCCTAATTCCCGAGTCCTGGAAGTTTGTAGCTTTGAAGATGCATGGTAGGGGGACAGGCGGTTGCCGGGGTCCGGCGTGGGGCCCGATCTGGAAGGGGGATTAGTAATCGAAGGGGGTTTGAGTGGTGGATCCGGACGGCGCGCCGAGAGAACTGACTCAAGGGCAGCGACATGAGAGACCTCCGGCTTCACCTCCCGACTCCTCATCCTGTCTCACACCTCTCGGAGGCTGATGAAGTCCGTCACCCGTAGGGCCCGGACTTCCTTCTCAAACTTAAAAAAGATACATTCGCGAGACGAAGAAGGATGTGCGCCGGCGCAGTTTGAGCATTTAGGCGAGATGAGACATCGTTTTGGCTGGGCGATATCCCCGCAACGTACGCACAGTTGTTGTGACTCTCGGCATACCGAACTGACGTGCTCGAACTTATTGCATTTAAAGCAACGGGTCGGGTCTGGAATGTATGGGCGGACCGATAACTCGCATGACGCGCGGTCTCCCACGCCCCACACAATACGACCGGGAGGGACTAGGGTGTTGAAAGTGAGGAGGAGCCGCGGGGTGAGGGAGGAGGTACCTCCTTGACGAGACGTGAATCGATGGACCTTAATGATACCCTGGGATGTGAGGTCTTCTAGTAACTCATTCTCTGGGATCAACAATAGACGGGTAGCGAAGATAGTGCCCTGACTGGTTCAGGCGAGGGTGCGGGGAAACGGTCACCGAGCATCCGAGGACCTCTGTGAGGGAGAGTAGGGCATTCGTTTCTGCAGCTGATCGCGATTTTATAAGTAGGGAACCATCCTTCTGTGGCCGGACGTCGTAACGGCTAGAGTTGCGGCACGTACAGATCGCCTGAAATGTTCTTTCAGAGTTGGACGGTAGGGCGAATAACTAAAAATTTGTGGATACTTGGTAGGGGTAGGGAAGTTGTCGATTCGAGGTGGACTAGGATATCTAGTGGTTGATAGGATGAACGTGAGCGCCGACTTCTCCGTCCGTCGCGGGGCTCTCTCCGTGGAGAGGCGGGTCGATGGCGGGTGAGAGGGGCATACGGAGAGAGCGAGAGGCCTGGTTTTGGGGACGAGTCTTTCGTGGAGCCTGTTGACTTGCTCGTAGCTGGCTGAGGGGAGCTGGGGTGGGACCCCTGCTCCAGAGATGATGTGTCCAAAGGCATGTTCGAGGTAAAGGTTGGGGTTGGTATTGAGAGAGGAGAATGCGAGTGTTCCGCAGCCAGAGAAGGGGCGACCCCTGAAGACGTGGTCTTCCAGTAGTAGAGAACTCGGGGGTGCCTGGTCGCCCACCAACGGAGTTGTAGGACAAGAAGCAGAAGTATTCATACGTTAATAGAGAAAAAGGACCCAGGGGACGCGAGAAACTGCCTACCGGTGAGAAAGGGAGGCCGAACGCAAACGGCAGGGGGCGGGGTACCTCGTCCCCAGACGGGACACCGTCGGTTTAAAAACGGGGCCCCGTGATGCGAAAGTTTGCCCCCAAACGGCGCCAAGACCCCCAGCCACCCAGTCCCACCGGCCCGGACACCCAACCAGCCAACATGTGGGCGTCACTTCCGGAGGACAGCTCTGGAGACCAGTATTGAGAGCCAAGGACTTTAGTGGCTCTTAGCCCGGTCTCCCCAGTAGCTTGTCCGGCATGGGTGACCCTTCCGGGGGCGGGGGCTGAACCCATGCGGACGTAGCTCACTGGGTCAGAACACGGGAGCTCACCCACCACGACAGGGTGGCCAACGTCGGGGGGATATATATATATATATACAGGGGTTAGACAAAATATGAACACCCGCCGATTTCACCGGTTATCTTTACGGACTGCTCAGACACAAAGTAAACGGTCAAATGACTGGCAAACCTATTTAAATGCGTAACAGAGAGTGTATACGTCATGTTATAACCCTCACGTTGTTTTTACAGATCTGAGTGAATTATGAATTAGCAGTTATGAAAGACCTGTCAGACTTCCAAAGAGGGCAAATTGTCGGAGCGCGGATGGCTGGTGCATCGGTGACGAAAACCGCTCAGATGTTCAATGTATCCAGAGGAACTGTCTCTATGGTCATGTCTGCATACCAAAACCATGGAAAGACAAGCACCGACAAATGCAATAGTGGACGCAAGAAGAAGCTGTGTGATCGAGACCGCCGGGTGCTAAAGCGCATTGTGACAAAGAACCATAAGACCACAGCTCCAAAAGTGACTGCAGAGCTTAACCAGCATCTTGCAAGCCCGGTATCGACCAGAACTGTACGTCGCGAGCTCCATGGAGCTGGATACCATGGGAGGGCTGCAATTGCCAAACCCTTCCTTTCGCACATCAACATTGAGCGGCGCAGAAAATGGTGTAATGACCATAAGAATTGGTCAATGGACCAGTGGAAGAATGTAGTCTACTCCGACGAATCCTCCTTTACGCTATTTCCATGTTCCGGTCGAGTTTACGTCTGGAGACAGCCTAAAGATGCTTATGACCCCGACTGCCTGACCCCAACCGTTAAGCATGGAGGCGGATCTGTGATGGTTTGGGCAGCAATATCGTGGAATACTCTTGGCCCAGCTGTAGTACTGCATGGTAGGGTTAACGCCCAGGTCTATCTGTCAATATTGGCTGACCAGGTCCATCCCATGGTCCAAACGCTGTTTCCCAATGGCGGCGCCGTCTTCCAGGATGATAATGCACCAATCCACACCGCTGGGGTCGTTAAAAACTGGTTTGAAGAGCATGTTAGTGAAGTAGAACGCTTGGATTGGCCTCCACAATCCCCGGATCTTAACATTATCGAGCATCTGTGGTGTCAGTTGGAGCAGCAGGTCAGAAGCCGATTCCCACCGCCGGCGTCTTTGGAGGAACTGGAGCAGGGTTTGCTTGAAGAATGGCTCAGGATTCCTCTAGCCACTGTCCAAAAGCTGTATGAATCAATTCCCCGACGCATTGCAGCTGTTATTGCCGCTAAAGGAGGACGAACTCCATATTAAGAATAAAAACCGCCATTTATCAAGGTGTTCATATTATTTTGTCCAACCCCTGTATATGTGTGTATATATATATATTTTTTTTTCATTCTTGTGGTTCGGAACCCACGTAAAATTGTAGGTCCCCTCCGCCACCACGGAGGACATGCACAATACACAATTACGAACACAGTTAGGTAGACCAGCCATGAGTGGATCCTAGGGTCTTTGTTGGTCTGAAACATTATATATATATATATTTTTTTTTTTTTTTTGGCTAAATTATGGTATTTAGTAATTTCTAGTATTGTGGTTTAAGGATGAAAAAAAAAAATTATATATATATATATTTTTTTTTTGCTAAATTATGGTATTTAGTAATTTCTAGTATTGTGGTTTAAGGATGAAAAAAAAAAAAATTTGAAATATAATCTTTATTTGAGTATCAATATTTAGTAAATCCTACTTTTGCCTTATAAAAGAGTTTTATTCTGTTTGACATGCTTTTAATAGAGGATTTAACGCAGTTAAGTTCATCATCATGGAACCACACTTTGATGAGACGCTCAGTGAGTTGTTTTTTCATGGTTGAGACAATGTCAACAGTTATTCACAATTTTTCAAATCTCGACATGGAGTTCATAGCGGGTCTTTCCTGGCCATTTCGTATCACTTATTCCTTAACTAGTCAAAAATTTATTGAAGCCTTGGAGGTATAGCATGAGGCTTCATCTTGCATGGAAATGCACTCTTCTTTCCCATATCGCATTCTGATTTGGGTTATTGACGTTTTGTGAATGGCCACTATATTCGAGTTTATTGTACCATAAACAAAGTGTAATCTGCTTGTACCCATATTGCAAATAGCTCTTCACACCGTTATCGAGTAGGATGTTTTACTTTGAATCTCAGAGAATCGTGAAATTCATTGTCTTCTGACATACTGCGGAGCAGCCTCGTAACTTGGAACGTTGTTTTATCCGAAGATGCCACGGCTTAGGCCTGTTCAAAAATCAACTTTTTCTTATTTTCATAGGTTTTTGTACATTTTCCCATGCTTTTTGACCTGAAAAAGCCGAAAATCACAACTATTTTGACCTAGGATGTTGGGAAGCATTGCCGCGTGGAGCTTTAAATTTTCTGCCTTGAAATCGGCCAAAGCGCCAATTCCGGGGTCCCTTGAATTATGTTTTGCACTTTAACTTTTGATCTAAACAAGATAGAGCAACAAATTAGGTATCAAATGAAAGAGCATAAAATTAATAAATAATAATAATAATAATAATAAATAAATAATAATAAATAAATAAATAAATAAATAAATAATTAATAATAATAATAATAATCTATCATTTTTCAGGAAACAACAGAAACTCAATCAGAATCTAGAAAACCATCTACAAGTTACAACTTCACAATGGCATTAAGCAAGGAGCTGAGGGAGCTCCGTGGGCGCACAGTTGATATCTCAGAACCTCCACGTACTGTCCACAGGCAGGTGTCAACTGGGCCATCTACCAGATCTCTCACTGAAACTTTCCTGGTTGGATACCCTTCAGCTTTTATCAGTGGTTCCCAGCTTCCCACCAACAGACAGGCGTTCCAGTATTTCCTTAATCTTCAGAATTTACCGGAAAATGCAGGGAGGCCCATGGTTCAAGACCTTGCATATGAAACAGTTGAATCTATCATCCCATTCTGGCAGATGGCTAGGATCAAGACAATGACCAAGTACAACGCAATGAAGCTCTTCATGAAACTACATGAGAAACATCGTGCTCTGGTGAAAAGCAAAGGAAGAGCAAGTAACCCTGGAGGAAAAAGAGGAGCATTTGTGCTGGAATTAGACAGCCTGTTCGATATAGGAGCTCCAGATGCAATCCAGGAAATACAGAACAACAGACTGTTATCCAGAGAGAAGAAAGATGAGGATATCAGGTTCTACGAAGACCAAAAGACTGAGAGGAAAGGTCATATGTCTGGTCATGACAAGATTTTTGAGACAAGATCCCTGCAGCAAGCAGCGAGGAATGAAAGACTGCAGCATAGGCAAGAACAAGGTAAAACTAATTACTTTGAACGTTACAAAAAGTTTTAAGTTTTACTCCATTGCGATATTTAGCATGTACTTAACAATTACTGTCTTAACATGTTGTACTATTTTACAGCTGCAGCAGAACAAGAGGCAGTTGTTCATGTGGATGACATTACCTGGGATGACTCAACTGACAACGACGCTAACACAGAGGACATGGATTACCATCAGCCTCGTCCTGGATGTTCTCACCATCAAGACACTGTGACTAGTGTGACTTTGACGTTTCCAAGGAAGGTCATGGAATGTGATGTCATCTGCAATACAGCTGATCGTCTTGGTTTATCAGACAATCAAGTTACTGCCATGGTTTATCAGACAATCAAGTTACTGCCATGGTTTCTGCCACCTTGAAAGCTGGAGGGGCTGATCTGGATAACTTCGTCATCTCAACCTCAACAACACGTCGCAACAGAATGCTGTCCAGGTATAATATCAGCCAGAGTCACATGTCCAAGTTTTGTGAAAACCCCCCACAGTACGCTGCCTTACACTGGGATGGAAAGTTGCTCAAAGATGTCTTGGGCAGTGAACCTGGAAGTTATTATTTTATTTATTTGTCGGGTTCGAAATCCCAGCTGAGCCGTGAACGGCCAAATTCTAAAGGGCAAGTTCTACCTAAAGCCCAAGTTAAGCTAAATTAAAACTTACGGATTTGAGATCCTATTAGGTCCTACCTCAGGGTAACCTCAGGGTTGCTGACTCGATGCGGGCCTACCTTAGACCTTAAATTACATGAACTTAAAAGGTAAACAAAAGGGTACTATTTGTGGTCTTCTTTCTGAACCTTGCAACAACAACGCAACCTGGACTATTGCACGATGCAACAATCATGTATCTAAACAACCAAACTGAATTGCAAGAGAGCTCTCTATCAAACCACACCTTTACGTACGACCTTCCACAAACGAGTAGAAAAGACGCGCAGCGTCTCAAAATGATGCCAACAGTGTGACCAAACAATGATGCCACAAGAGCTCAAAAATGCTAGCTCTAAATTAATTTAATTTTCACTAACCTTACAATTATGAGATGGATATATATACACACCTTAACTTAATATATATACAAGCAATGCTGCATCAATCAGCTTAGTCATCGTATCGCCTTGGGACAACAATGGTTCTTCCTCTTCTAGATTTTCTAACACTCCCCACCGAAGAGGCATTGTTGTCATTACCTTCTGCAAGGTTAGCCAAGCCTTCTTCATGAGGCTGTAACTCAAATGTTTCATCTTGACTATCTGTGTTTTTGCTGATTTCTAAAGCATAGAGTTTTTGTATAGGTCTCTTTAACTTTCCTCCTGAAGTCTTTACCAGTGCAGACCTAACTAAATTGTCTTTGCCAACAAACAACTCTTCAATTATGCCAAGCTTCCAGCATTGCCTTGGTCTTTCATCCCCAATCATTACCACTTCTCCCACCTTGATACAATTTGCATTGGAGCCCTTTACCTTCCTGATGGGTAATAATTGAGTTCTGGCAAGTATTCCATCTGCCACCTCTTCCATAACTGATCTTGTAGCTCTTCAAGGTACCTGAACCGGCTGGTTAACTCTCCTTGAGTGCTCTGGATGGGCTGCAAGTCTTCTGGCACACTGGGGTTTGATGTTAATCGTTTACCACAAAGAAAATGATTTGGTGTCAATGGCTCTGCATCCTGCCTACTATTGTAAACAAAAGTGATAGGCCTACTGTTCACCATTGCTTCTACTTCACATAAAACAGTAGAGAATTCTTCTTTGCTCAAATGAGCATTAGCTAAAAGTTTCTTTAATGGACACTTTACACTTCTCACTAGCCTTTCCCAAAATCCCCACCATGGTGCTCTCTCAACAATAAACTCCCACTGTACCCCTTGGTGTGAAAAGTAGGATTGGAATCCTTCCTCTTTTAGCAAGGACCAAATTTCTTGGAGTTCCTTTGCAGCCTTTTTGAAGGTTTTTGCATTATCCGATATGATTTTATTTGGGAAACCCCTTCTGTTCACAAACCGTTTAAAGGCCAAAAGAAATACATCACTACTTAAGTTGCTTACCAACTCCAAATGGATTGCTCTGGTGGTAGCACAGGTGAAAAGACATATATAACCTTTGTTAGACTCCCCTCGCTCATACACATAGACTGGCCCTGCAAAGTCTACTCCCACTACATCAAATGGGGCAGTATAGACACACCGTTCTCTTGGAAGTGGAGCCACCTTTTCATCATAAGGCTTTGCACTCCAACGCTTGCAAACCACACATTTATGCAAGACCTTTTTCACTACTTGTCTAATTTTGAGAATCCAAAATTGTTGTCTAATTTCTATTATCACTTCTCTAACTCCAGCATGTAACAGCTTATGATGAGTATCCAGGATCAAAGGGTCCACAAAGTGCCCCCCAGAAGGTAGCAAAATTGGATGTCTTTTCTCCTCTGGAAACCCAGAAAACTGTAGTCTACCTCCTACTCTCAATAAATCCTGATCCAAAAACACATCCAAACCCTTGAGCGCAGAATGTGTTGGTAGAACCTGTAATGGATGGCTGGTGAGCAATTCTCTCTCTTCACCAAATTTTTTCTTCTGCATATATACCACCCAGTATTTCCTGGCTGCTGAATCTCATTACTGTTCAGAATTCCTTCCCTTCTTGTTTCTCCCTTAATGTTGTTGGTAAATCTATATACCCATGCTGTCACTCTTAACAATCTTTTCAGACTGCTAATGTCCTCAAGCCTCAATATGGGGTCCTGCTGCATAACTTGACAACTGTTCACAGCGCATTTTCTCACCTCACTCACCCATGCTTCTTCAGCCTGGCATTCTCCTACAATAGGCTGATTAGAAGGCCAGTTTTCACTTCCAAGTTTTAGCCACTCTGGCCCATTCCACCACAAACTTGATTGTGAAAGATCTTTCACCGAAATTCCTCGTGTTGGTAAATCAGCGGGGTTTTGGATGCCTGGACAATGCTTCCATTGCTTGGGATCTGTGTGCGCTAGAATTTCCTCCACCCTATTGGCAACAAATGGTTTCCATTTCCTTGCCTGACTTCTTAACCAGTGCCAAACTATAGTGGAGTCTGTCCAATAATAGCTTGGAATTTCATAGAGGGCCAAAGACTTTCGCACTGTAATTGCAAGCCGACTAGCAATAACGGCACCCATCAATTCCAACCTTGGAACAGAAAGCCTTTTCAAAGGTGCTACTCTACTCTTTGCAGCAACCAGCCTGCAACTTACTTCTTCTTGCAATGCGCCTCTTATATAAATACAAGTTGCATAGGCTTCCTCACTTGCATCACAAAAGATGTGCAGCTCCAAATTGTCTGGACTATTGTTCAACTCTCCAAAGTACCATCTTGGGATTTCAATGTCTCCAAGATGTGCCAATTCTTTGAACCAATATTTCCACCTTACCACCATATGATCAGGTAACTCTTGGTCCCAACCAAGTCCAATTTCCCAGAGGCTCTGAAACCAAATTTTTGACTTTATCACAAATGGAGCCAGGAATCCAAGAGGATCAAAGACCTTCGAAGCCAAACTAAGAGCTGTCCGTTTTGTCCACCTTGTCTCATTCTCGGCCAGCTCTACTAAAGATTTCCCATTGAAGGTAAACAAATCATCATCTTGCTGCCAAACGATGCCTAGCACCTTTGCGTCTATTGCCCACAACTCCTTAATACCAGAATCCTCAATACTTTCTGCTGCGTCAGGTACTACAGAGGAATGACTCTCAAACTCTTGTAATTGCGAATGATTGGTCTGCCATTTTCTGAGCTCCATGCCAGCCTCCCTCATTATAGCTCTAGCCTCCATGAATATCTGTTTAGCCATTTCTGTATTATCCACGGAACATAGCAAATCATCAACATAAAAATTTTTCCTTATGTGTTCAATAGTGTTAGGATAGACTTCAGAATATTTCTTAAAATGGTACTGCATAGTAGCTGCCAACAGAACTGGACTAGAGCTGAGGCCAAACAACACTGACTTCATTCTAGTATATGCTTGAACCTTAGGTTCATTTTCCAACAAGTCTTTCGTATCCACCCACAGATACCTTACTGCATCTCTGTCCTCTGGTTTTAACTTTATCCGCAAAAAAGCTTGCTTCACATCTGCAGTCAATGCTACTCTACCAAACCTGAATCTCAGTAACAAGGAAAATAAATCTGCATTTAAATTTGGCCCAGCATCCAAACAGTCATTCAAGGACACACCACCTTTGTCCTTGGCTGAGCCATCAAAAACTACCCTCAGTTTGGTGGTAGTTTTGTCTCGCCGTACCACTGCATGGTGTGGCAGATAATGTGCCTCCTGGCTCACCAGCTCACCTTGCACCCTTTCAGCATAGCCCTCCCTTACATAACTTAGGATGGCCTCATCGTATTCAATTAACAACTCCTCATTTTTTCTTAGCCTGTACAATGAAGTCTCCAACCTCCGATTAGCTAGCTGAAGGTTTGAACCGGGTTTGCAAGAATCCTTCCATGGTAGGCCAACTTCATAGCAACCATCTCTAAACCCAATCCCTTTTTCAAAGTGCTCTAAAACATCATTGTTCACTGTACTTGCCTGGTTGTCCTTTATACCAATAGATTCAAGTTCCCAAAACGCTTTCAAATGCCTTTCCAGACCATGGCTGTTCTCCTCAATCTTAACAAAGAGAGCCTTAACTTCCATTTCATTGCAATAACTACCATGTAGCATCCAGCCTAGCTTACTTTCAATAGCTACTGGGCCTTGAGATGTACGGACAATATTACCAGTGATGAAGTCCCAATAATAGTCAGCTCCAATCAAAAGACTAATATCTTCTGTTCCCTCAAACTTATTATTGGCCAAATTAATTCCTTTAACTTGCAATTCTTGGACACATGCCATATCTAAACAAGTAGTGACTGGAGCACAAAGTTCCTCAATCTCTACAGCTTGGACCTTGATAGTGGGACTTTGCGGTAACAACCCTTTAACCAGAACTTCTACCTTCTTAAATTTGGTTCGGTTTTGAACGGAACCCCCAAACCCAGAAATTCTTAAATTTTCCCTCTTAAGTTCTTTAAACTTCAATTTTCTGGAAATTCTGGTCTTAATAAAACTACACTGGCTACCACTATCAAACAACACTCTTACAGTAGCTTCTCCCTCATTCCCAATTAATAAGGCTGCAGTTGTTTGCAATAATCCCCTTTACTTTTACTCCCTTGCATAGCAGTGGCATGTGCCACTGATGTCTCTACTTCTGGGGTAGGCCTACTAAGAGTGTTTTCACACAATAATGGCTGATGCCTACCATGACATTTTTGCACAAAATTTTAAACTTACAAAACCTTGCTCTATGACCTTTCAAAAAACATTTAAAACATGCTGTGGACTTAGTTACCCTGTCCTTTCTTTCCTCAAAGGGTAAGGCCTCAGCCACCTCACATTTATATGACTTGTGGTTGCCTTCGCAAAATATACATTCCTTGATTCCCTTTAATTTATTCTCAGAGGAGGCATGTAGAGCTGACACTGTACCTGGGCTATTCCTTTTTGTGGAAACTTTGGTGCTGTGCCTGCCTTTGTCCTCTTGTTTACCATCCCACTGTGCAAACTCAACTCCCTCTCGTCTTGCTAATTCTGTGCCTAAAAGACTTAACATCTGCTGAAGGGGGATGTACACATGTTCTGCAGAGTGTCCCCTACTTAATTCAAGCAAAATTGAGCTAGGCAATTTAGACTCCAGTGTAGGAACCAACATTATACCATACTTTTCCATTCCTACACCCAAGTTGTCCAGGGACCTAGTTCTAATTTCAAATTCATCATATAACTGCCGTAACTCCTTGACACTATTAGGATTATTAACAGGAGGTATAGTTAAAAGTGCACGGAGGTGGCTTTTAATTAAGATCTCTGGCTTACCAAACCGTTTCTTTAATATATCCCAAGCCACATTATAATTAGCCTCTGTTAATGCTAATCCTGCTATAGTCTTTGCTGCCTCCCCTTCCAAGAGGGACCGCAAATAATTAAACTTCTCCACGGCACTTAACACTTGACTAGAATGAACTGCTGATTGAAAACTGTCTGCCCATCCTTGCCATTCCTGAATACTCCCAGAAAATGTTTTGAGTACAAGCCTCGGTAATTGAACTACAGATCTGTTAACCTTAACTTCACAAGCATCATTTGTTGAGTGTTGTGTTTCATTATTAGACCTGGTCTCTAACTGTACTGAGCTGCTAAATTCTTTTGCTCGGAGGCCTACGTTAATCATATCATCAATAATCTCTTCAAAGTAAATTATGTTATTTTCTATTTCATCCTCTTCTATAAGAGCCTCAATTTTAACATTTACCTCACTTAGAGCAACCTTTTTAGTTTCTAATATGGCAAGCTTCGCAGTCACTAAGCGTAAATCCTCTTGCTCTATGGCAGAATCTATAGTGGCAATGACCTTTGTAATTAGACCTTTGTAGGCACTTCTCCTTTTTATAAATTTGTTCAATTCAGATGCACTCATCTTCAATGTAAACAACCCTTGGGCTCAATACCAAATGAGCTGAATTGGCAGAAATACTTAACCAAACTGATCAAACGCAAATTTTACTTTCAAATAAACTGAATTGCTGAGTGGGGTACTAACCAAACACCAGTATGGAATACCAAATTTTCCCCCCAGGACCTTAATTCAATAATGACCCAAAATTAACCAAACCGGAAAAAAAGTAGGCCAAAAAACGACAGACGACTGGCCAAGTTTCGCAATTGGGCGACCAAACTTTACCCTGGGACCTTAATTCAATAATAACCCAAAATTAACCAAACCGGAAAAAAAGTAGGCCAAAAAACGACAGACGACTGGCCAAGTTTCGCAATTGGGCGACCAAACTTTACCCTGGGACCTTAATTCAATAATAACCCAAAATTAACCAAACCGGAAAAAAAGTAGGCCAAAAAACGACAGACGACTGGCCAAGTTTCGCAATTGGGCGACCAAACTTTACCCTGGGACCTTAATTCAATAATGACCCAAAATTAACCAAACCGGAAAAAAAGTAGGCCAAAAAACGACAGACGACTGGCCAAGTTTCGCAATTGGGCGACCAAACTTTTTACCCTGGGACCTTAACTCAATAATACTCAACCCGTCTAGGCCTAACTTGGGATACAATTTGCACAATCAGAACTTTGCCGAAAAATGGTCACTGACTCAGTCTTGGGGTAGAAATCCGGTTCTGAAGGACCATGTTATTTTATTTATTTGTCGGGTTCGAAATCCCAGCTGAGCCGTGAACGGCCAAATTCTAAAGGGCAAGTTCTACCTAAAGCCCAAGTTAAGCTAAATTAAAACTTACGGATTTGAGATCCTATTAGGTCCTACCTCAGGGTAACCTCAGGGTTGCTGACTCGATGCGGGCCTACCTTAGACCTTAAATTACATGAACTTAAAAGGTAAACAAAAGGGTACTATTTGTGGTCTTCTTTCTGAACCTTGCAACAACAACGCAACCTGGACTATTGCACGATGCAACAATCATGTATCTAAACAACCAAACTGAATTGCAAGAGAGCTCTCTATCAAACCACACCTTTACGTACGACCTTCCACAAACGAGTAGAAAAGACGCGCAGCGTCTCAAAATGATGCCAACAGTGTGACCAAACAATGATGCCACAAGAGCTCAAAAATGCTAGCTCTAAATTAATTTAATTTTTCACTAACCTTACAATTATGAGATGGATATATATACACACCTTAACTTAATATATATACAAGCAATGCTGCATCAATCAGCTTAGTCATCGTATCGCCTTGGGACAACAATGGTTCTTCCTCTTCTAGATTTTCTAACAGAAGTACCTCAGAGACTTTAGCTGTGCTAGTGTCTGGTCCACCTTCATACACTGAAGGAAAGTTATTGGGAGTACCTGTCATCGACAATTCTTCTGGCACAGCTCAGGCTGAGGCTTCAATGGATTTACTGGAGACATGGGAACTTACGGATAATGTTACTGCCCTTGTTTTTGACACTACATCCAGTAACAGTGGAGTTCACAGAGGAGCTGCCAAACTGCTAGAGAAAATGCTGAACAAAAAGGTGTTTTATCTGGCCTGTCGACATCACATCCTGGAAATCCTAGTAGGAGCAGTTTGGGAGAAGCTGTTTGGGAAGGTGAAGGGGCCAGATAATCCCTGGTTTGAGCATCTGAAGGATGTTTGGACGGACTTGTCCAAGGAAAGCCCAAAGATGCTGGCTATCAACAGCAAATGGCTGAAGGAAAAGAAGAAGAACAGTGAAGAAATACTCCAAGACATTCTAACAGCAGAAAGGCTTCCAAGAGCCGACTACAGGGAAATGGCTGAACTGACAGTCATTGTTCTTGGAGGAACGCCTCCTCGAGGTATTCACTGGAGTCGACCAGGCGCCATTCATCAGGCCAGAAACCTGTACTCCATGAAAATGCTGATGTTTGCAGATCAACTTGAGTACGACGAAGACACTGTATCAAAGCTGGAAAGACTCAACACCTTCCTTGCGCTGTTCTACACTCTTGTATGGATGATGTCAATGTCTGCTGCAGATGCTCCCGTGAATGATCTAAGTCTAATCCAGGACATGTTGAAGTACAAGAAAACTGACCCAGAGCTTGCTGATGCAGTACTTAATAAGATGGAAAACCACAAATGGTACCTGACGCAGGAAGTCGTGCCATTTGCCATGTTCAGCAGTAGATTGAGTGACACATTGAAGCACGACATTGCTGCCCAGTTACATGCCACTGAGAAGCCAGACAGCTTCAGAACAGGAAAGCCTCTATTCCAGAGAGTCACAGCTAAGACCACCCTGGTTGATCTCATTGGCCCAGAATCACATTTCCTGCTGGACACACTGAACATTGGATCCGAGTGGCTTCTGGAACCTGTCACGTCTTGGCCACAGAATGAGGACTACAGAAAAGCGTTGGACTATGTTAAGAATCTGAAAGCGGTGAATGACATTGCTGAACGTGGTGTCAAGATGATGAGCGACTTTGCAAATGTCATAACAACAGATGCCAAGCAAAGGGACTATCTCTCTCAACAGACGCCGCTTTGACAGCTTCAAGAAACAAACTCTCAACAACTGACTGTGTAAATGTCATTATGAAATTAATCATCATGTAATGCTTTCACTTCTTGATCGATTAGACTTGTGACAAAATGTTAATCTCAAATTTGTGTCATGAATAAGGCGCCTTGTCTGCCTTGAGTGTGAGAAAACGAATTTTGTGATATTTCTGAAATCTTTGTATGTACCAATGTGCCATTTCTTGTTCCAAGACTATCATAATTGTATAAGTTAGAAAGAGGATTAAAAACACTTTAATTTGGTGCCTATTTTGTTGCTCTATCTTGTTTAGATAAAAAGTTATAGTGCAAAACATGATTCAAGGGACCCCGGAACTGGTGCTTTTGGCCGATTTCAAGGCAGAAAACTTAAAGCTCCATGCGGCAATGCTTCCCAACAACCTAGGTCAAAATGGTTGTGATTTTCGGCCTTTTCAGGTCAAAAAGCATGGGAAAAAGTACAGAAACCTATGAAAATAAGAAAAAGTAGATTTTTGAACAGGGCTAAATTGCCACGTCATCAATAATATTTCTGCTCATTAATTTGGTGGATAAATGCAGTTTATAACAGACATTCGCAAGTTGCGTGGAAAAAGCGTTTAGAATAAAAACCGCTCCAATGTGATATTCTTAAAAAAAAAAAATTACGACGATGGGTACAAAATTGCTAAGCAAATAATTTACCTTGTTTCACACTTCGTTTGGCCAATTAAAGTAGTCTTTAGCTCAAATGCAGGGCCGGCGCTACCCACTAGGCAAACTAGGCGATCGCCTAGGGCGCCAAAATCTGGGGGGCGCCACACAAATTCTGAACAACTTAGACAAAAACGTCAAGTTTATCGTTTCCCTCGTTGTTTGGTATGATATTCTGTTTGAGATCAATATAGCAAGCAAAAAATTTCAAGAGAAGGAATTTGATATACATGATGTAGTTGAACAACTAACAGAAACAAAACGTATCTTGTAAACTGCAGAAATGACAAAGAATATGAAAAAGCATTAGTAAAAATGCAAAGGAACTTGCGGAGGAGTTGGGCATATCAGCAGAATTTGAACCAGAGCTAGTCCATATTAGGTGAAGGAAGAAACAATTCACATACGAGGCAGATGATGAACCAATTCAGAATCTCAAGCAAAAGTTCAAGGTGAAATTTTATTTTGCAGTCTTGGACTCGGCAATACAATCAGTTGAACAAAGATTCACAGATATGCATCAAGTTAGTTCTTTGTTTGGCTTCCTTTACGAGATCCACAAGATGCAGACAGTGACAACGAAGGAAATAATGGATCATTGTTTAACACTAGAAAAAGCTTTACAACATGGTGATAATAAAGATATTGATGTTGCAGATATGTGTAGTGAATTAAAAGTCATTGCAAGAAGGGTGGAGAAGAGTGCATCCCCACAAGACGTTCTGAAATTTATATGCAAAAAAAAAGCTGACAGTGTTCCAAATGTATTTATTGCTTTATGTATTCTCTTAACACTCCCCGCATCTGTGGCCAGTGGTGAGCGAAGTTTTTCCAAACTGAAATTGATAAAAACGTATTTACGCTCAACCATGACGCAAGAAAGACTTGTTGGGCTTTCTACTCTGTCAATAGAACATGAAATGGCTGAGAAGCTAGACTTGGAACAACTTGTTCGCACATTTGCCAGAACAAAAGCACGAAAAGTAAAATTTTGATGGAACTGAACTTCATGGGTCATGATATAATTATAATATAATTTTAAGCTTTATTTTGAAGTAGGTAATCAATGAAAAACACAAATATAATGTAATCATGTAGCTAGCTTCTTTAACCTATTATTATTACAGTATTAAATAATTTTATTATTGTTATATAGAAGCAGTGAAAAAATAATGGGATGCAATTTATGTTTATATATTTTCAAAGAACCTAAAAAAAAAAAGTTCCGTGTTTGACAGAATTAAATATACTAATCTTTTTTCTTATAGTAAATAACAAATGAGAGCATTGTAAATCATTCTTATTATTTCGTAAATTTATAATTATAGTGTACATAATTTAGGTAAACCTAAATAACATCTTACGTAGGTAAGTGCTATACACAGCAGACAAGCATATCCTTAAAAATGACAAAAAAGTGAAAACTTGAGTGTAATTTCATGTGTTTCATATGTAACTACAGATGTATGGTAATACAGTTCTCTCATGCGGGGCGGCCATGCCTCGAAAGAGGTAAATTGTAGAAGATATTATTATACATATTAAATTATTAACAGAAATTTGTGTTTTATTGACATTTTATTCATTGACTTTGTAGTGAATACTCTTATTTTAGTTTCAAGATAAATGTTAATTTTACCGTCTGAATTTCGGAATAGCTATAAATTCATTTTAAATTAGTTACCCATCATAATTCAATTGTAAACCACATTAATACTAATTTTATTGTATGTAAACATAATTAATTATATATCACAATTGTCAGTTAATTATTTATATTCAAATAATTATTTTAATCTAATACCATGTCCATTTTGCAAATAAATAATAGAAATCCAAGGGTTATATTTTCCATCCTTGGTACTGTCGCAGTTTCGCCTAACGGACTCAATACGGCTAGTGAGATAATCACTGGTTGGCACTTAACCAGCGGCAGTGCTTATGGCTACATCATCCAGGTTAACCTATACCGGATAGATGCGCTATGGTCCCAAGCCGTAGCTTGCCTAGGCCCAACGACGACGACGACGAAAACCAACTTTTTGTGACAATAATTATATAGAATTATTTGCATGAATGAAAATATGAAGCCACAAGATGAAAATGTACATGTTATGAACGGTTTTTCGAGTTGCAGAAACAATATAGCCTTAGAACCCCCCCCCCCCCCCCCGCCCATGGCCTAAACCATTAGAGGTGCAGTAAAACTAAACATACCTTACAAAAGAGAATTTAATCCTGCATTTAATGAGAAATAATTAAAACTTGGTGTTCCCGCCAGTGGCTTCCAAGACAGCCTGAATTCGCTTTGGTTGGCTTGCCAAAAGTGACGTGAATAGATCTTGATCGTTACGCAAATTTGCTAAAACAGTTTCAATGTGTTGCGTCATTGTATCCTTCGAAAATCGATTTGCTGCAGGTTCTTGAACCAAGAGACATTCAACCTTGTCCTTTATAACTGATCCAATGTGTTCACAGACGTTCAGGTCAGGAGAATTTCATGGCCATTCTTCATTTCCAAAGAAATCGATCTCATGGTTCCGCAACAACTGTTGAGTGGCTAATGCCTTAAAGCAGGGGGCCTTATCGTGCAGACGTGTGACCTGATCGACATCCATAACATTGTTTGGGTTTCTTAGAAAAGGAATGACATGCTGGGATAGAATAATATCACGAAAATACTGTCCATCCCAACTCTGACCATTTGGCTTCAGCGCCCACATGAGCTTCTTTGCAGTGAACAAAACAAACACACCAACACAGTCTGGACTTTTCAATAATTCGCGATAATGTTCATTGTCATCGATTTCATCTGGTGTTGTGGCCCACACTCGATCATTTTGGTAGTTAGGCCGACGTGTTACGTAAACAAAAAAATCATCGGAGACTGCTAAATGCATGAAATCATCCACATCCCAATCTTCAAGATAATGGGCAAACCACATTCTGTCATCGATGTTAAATTGAGTTTTTCTTGGCTTTGGAAGTTCATGCCAAGGCTTTAAACCTTGCCTATGACGGTACAGTCGAATGATCTCATCACTAACGATCTTTCCTCTCAACACTTCGATCTCTCTAGAAAGTTTAGCACAGCTGTTTTTCCGCTTACGCGTACCGCTTTCAATGATGTCCTTTGTTTCCTGAGAGAGTGGCAAATTTGGGTGCCCAGATTTGGTTGTATCCATTTCACATTCATCCAAAGTTTTATTCCAACTTCTTTTGACGAAGTCCTCACTACTTCGCAACTTTTTGGCAACCCATGAACGTGTTATAAAGGTGGCTCCAGCAACATGAGCTTCCCGAAATGTTATTGCTCGTATGCGATCTATCACACGTTGCCTCTCCGAATCACCAATTAATTGAGAAGCCATTATATTATCACTTTATCAGCTAGAGTAATTTTAATACCTGCAATAAATAAAGAATTTTATATATTTTTATAATCACTAAAAACTATTTCGATATAAGTAAACATGTAAGCTGCAAATGGGGGGGCTAAGGTTTTTTGGAACCCCTTAGACTGTAGAGTCACCCAACAATAGAGTAAGAGTAAGAGTGGAGCCTGAAGGACAAAAAGGGAGGAACTGGGAGCTACCGACGGCAAAGGCAGGGCAAACCAAGAGGCAGTGTGAGACGGAGAGAGGAATGCCGCAAGGGCAGGAGGGGGCAACATCTCTCGTCATAAGGTGCTTATGCGTGAGACGAGTATGACCGATGCGTAGGCGCATCAGGCCGGTTTCTAATCGTCGATCACGCTGGCAGGAGGAAGGCCACTGACAAATTGTGGGCTTACGCCCTCAAGGAATTCCCGGACACGTCCTCCCACTGGCGCTGCCACCGCCGAAGGAGTGCTTCCTGGAAAGCCCTCATAAAGTCCGACGCTGGGAGAGGCATGTTAGGGTCGAAAGGCAGGGAGGACACCTCCCTCGCCGCAGTGTCCGCGAGTTCGTTGCCCGGAACACCATCGTGGAAGGTACACAACGAAAAGCGACTACCTTACGGCGTGATGAAAGAAGGACCAGCCAGTCCTGCATCTGTCGCACAAGTGGGTGCGGAGAGACAAGAGAGGCCAGGGCCTCAAGAGCGCTACGGGAGTCAGAATAAATAAATAAAGATGTAGAAGGGAGCTGAGAAAGAAACCGAAGGGCCAAAAGAATAGGCGATAGTTCCGCTGTAAAGATGGAAGTCGCTGCCGGGGAGGGGTAATGATTTAATTTTCGATGGGAAGACGGCCGCGCAGCCCACTCAAGTGGCGAGTGAGAGCCGTTAGTGAACACTGGGATAGAGTCAGCATGTGAGGAGGAATGGGAGAGAAATAGTTGTCGAAGGGCGGACGAGGGGGACTGTGAATTCGGTATCGTAGAAAGGTGGGAGCAGATACAGAGGGGAGAAAGGGTCCATGGGGGGGGTAGTGTTAGAAGAGGGAGAGGAGAGCACTCCCCCACCCACCCCCAGAGAAGACAGAACGGGGGCCATTCGAAGACCAAACGGTCGGGTCAAGTAGGGATGACGGTCAAAGCATGTCACAGTAGAAGGGCCGAAGAGAGATTGGAAGACCGGGGTGGGAGAAAACGGCAGAACGCGAGAGATATTTCGGACCCTCCAAGGTACAGTGGGTATCCAACATGGGAGATGGCCACTTTTTGCATACAGGCTGACGATAGATCATAATGCGCCAATGCTGATGCGCACACCCAAGGAGCGGATCAGGTCCAGCATGCGCAGACCGGAGGAATAGGCCTGACAGCCAAATCCCACTTACTTTGAACCAGAGAGTGGTAGAGCCACCAAAGGGTATGGCGGTCAGCACCCCAGTCAATATGAGAGAGGAACTTCAGAAGGGTACAAGTCTGAAGACACGAAGCCTTCAGAGACTTCAGGTGGGGAATCCAGGAGGGGCTGGAATCAAGGAGGAGACACAGAAATCTAGTTTTAGGGATAACAGGGAGTGGTGGTCCATAAAGAGAGAGAGAAGGAACGGCAGTACTGTTACCGTTCGTCTGCCTAGCTGCTCTTCCCTTTGATCTTATGGGTTAGAATTTGTTTGCAGTGTGGTATTTATAAACTATTTAACTAATCTACAGTTAGGTCCATTAAAAGAAAACAGTCAAATAAGTCAAATATATTAACACTATCTATAATCTAAACTTAACCCTTTAACGCCGAACTATTTTGTAGGGTTAAGTCTAAATGCGTGTATTTGAAACAGTAAGTATTCGACCCAGTCGGCGTTAAAGGGTTAAATTAACACCGAGACCACGTACGTAAAATATGTACAAACAGTAGGTCCAGTAGTATAGCCGAAAAAGGGGAGAGTGCAAGAATGTTGCAAGTTATTATGTAATGTTGCAAATGGGGGTGGGGGTTGTTGCAAAGGGGGGAGGGGTGGGGGGTTAAAAAAAAGAAGAAAAAAATACCCCAAAGGGCCCTTTGTTGCGAACCTAGGTTGCAAGGGGCATGCAACTTGGGGGCCTCCCCCAAGCTATTCCCCCCAAAGGGCCAGAGAGAAAGGAGGAGAGGTGTTCACCTGGCAGGAGCCAAGTGCATATTAAGACTTCAGCCGAGTAGGCGTTGTTTTATAGGCTCCTAATCAGCCAGTTGACTGAGCCAAGGGGGGAGGGGTACACCTGAAGGAGAGAGAGACGCCTGAAGGAGAGAGAGAGAGAGACGCCTGAAGGAGAGAGAGAGAGAGAGACACCTGAAGGAGAGAGAGAGAGAGAGACACCTGAAGGAGAGAGAGAGAGAGACACCTGAAGGAGAGAGAGAGAGAGACACCTGAAGGAGAGAGAGGAGTTCTCCCCCAAGTTATTTTCGTTTTCCTAACCTAAGAGGCCTCTAAGGGGTTTTACCAAAGGGCCTGAAAGAGAAGGACCAGAGGTCCTTGCTCGGCTGGGAGCCGAGCTTGAATGATTCTTTCATCAGCTTCTCGGTCTTTTATAAGCCTCTATTCTGGCTGAGTTGCCAGATAGCGCAATGTGTTCAGTTGCCAGATAGCGTCATGTGTCCCAGAAATCCATATATTAATCATCCATTGTGTAACACAATATATATATGACGTTAGTTAATCCAATTAAATTCTGTATATTAAATAAATAATTTTACACACTCAATCTTTATTATTATGGAATTGCATACCTTTCCAGTTTTTTTGCAATGATCGGATTGCTCTTGCTAGATATATATTATTATGCTTATATATATATATATATATATACATTCTTTTAAACATCTTATATTAGGTATATGTAAATATATATATATATTATTTATTTTTCATATTATAACATTTAATTTTAGTTTAGTGTTTAACGTTTAGAAGCAAATTTAACATTAACTTGAACTTCATTAAACTTGAAGCTAAACTTTTCGAAACAAATAACATAGTTTACCACACATAATTCAACATAGAAAACTTCATAATAGAAAATAATTAATTTTATGGTTAACTAGTTTATTCAACATAAGTTTACTATAATTATATATATACAGTCTTTTAAACAGCTATATATATATATATATATATATATATATATATATATCTGAACTCTTTCAGCTAAAGAAGCCTTATGTATAGAATTGGTTGTGTAATAGCTGATATTAAACTATCAACATGTTCTGAAAAGCACGGCGTATAAATTCCTTCCCCATATCCGTACAAAAGTAGCTATATATATATATATATATATATATATATATATATAGTGTTTCACTATAGATGTATAGATGTATATAGGGTTTTACAATAGATGTATATAGTGTTTAACGATTAGAATCAAATATAACATTAACTTGAACTTCATTAAACTTAGTTAAACTTTTCGAATGTTCTGAAAAGCACGGCTTATAATTTCCTTCCCCATATCCGTACAAAAATAGCACTTCAAGACATTATTGTACAGAAATAAGGTAACACAAGTACTACAAGAAATAAATAAAAGAAGTACCTACAAACAAATCTGTAGTGAAAAAAAAAAAAAAAAAAAAAAGGCAAAACAGGCCGCGTGACCCTGAACATTTTAATGAGAAAGAAATGTACTTTAATATTATGTTTATTAAATTCTCCTAAAATAATTATATAAGACCAAAGTAAT
Source organism: Bathynomus jamesi (assembly GCA_023014485.1). NCBI lineage: Eukaryota > Metazoa > Arthropoda > Malacostraca > Isopoda > Cirolanidae > Bathynomus > Bathynomus jamesi. Next base: position 2,781,975 of record JAJOZX010000026.1, on the reverse strand, counting down.
GGTCTGACGTTGGGGTGAATCCAATTAAATTCTGTTTATCAAATAAATAATTTTACACACTCAATTTTCATTATAAACATTCGAATATCAGTGGGGAAAAACGAACGGAAATGAAAATTTATGAAACAATTCAAAACAGACGATCGTCATTCCCCAACCCGTATATATATATATATATATATATATACAAAGCTGGGCACTTGCGGTTTTTTTTGCGGTACTGCGGTACTGCGGTACCACCGCACTACCAAACCGGTACCGCATAACGCAGTACCGCAAAGGATCGCTGAAAGTACAGGCTGTACTTTCAGCGATCCTTTGCGGTACTGCGTTATGCGGTACCGGTTTGGTAGTGCGGTGTACCGCAGTACCGCAAAAAAAACCGCAAGTGCCCAGCTCTGTATATATATAATATATAATATATATATATATATATAATATCTAAGTTGTATCGAGATGAAAATTTATGAAACACACGAGCCATTCCATGCGAAAAAAATTGAAACAATATGAAAATTTACGAAACAATTCAATTAAAAGTTGAAATTATCCAAAATACAATCCGCTAGAGGAAAGGAATTCCGAGAATCTGCCCAACTCGATTGACCATAATGACCTTTCTCCTAGACAGCTTGAACAAAACCTCTCTCGACTCCATTTCTTAGATATGCCCACAATTATATATATATATATATATATATATATATATATATATATATATATAGAGAGAGAGAGAGAGAGAGAGTTTTGTTCAAATAACGGGATATGCTTGTATCTTTTGCCATTGTGTTCGAACACAATTGTTCGAGCACAATTGTTCGAAAACCATAGTTGTTCGAAGCAGCAATTATTCGACGTTATAATTGTTCGAATGAACAACCAACTAAATAAAATCTTAGTTGCCAAGACGCAAATACGAAGATGTAAATAAGAAGGTTAGCCTCTTCATTTAAACTATAACATTTATAGTGCTGCAGTAGTATATCACCCTTAAAATGGCAGAGTTTGTTTCTAGTGAGAAAGGAAATCCAAATCGAAAACCATACCCATATTATGTTATATCAGTCAGGGTGAGTCTTCTGGCAGAGTTTGTTTCTAGTGAGAAAGGAAATCCAAATCGAATCTTTATTATAAAATAAGTTAACAATTATGTTAACACAAGAAAACAATACTATTACTTGTAAGTAAAAATATAATATAAGGGACTACCATAGAAATGTAAGTGCCTATAATTCAAGAAACACGATTTTATATATATGTTACTCATCCGGTCCCGTTATAGCGGATTGGTACACGTCATAGCTCCACCCAGCTACATCGGCAGCCAATCACTACGAACATCTGGTCTTTTGGGCGGAGCTTGGCGATTGTGCATATAAAAGGGGATATTTTTCAGTTGGGAGTAACAGTAGCTATTTTCGCGTCAGTGATTAATCATTCCCTCCACCATGGACCTGTACGTCTCCCCAGACTTGTATGAAGAACGTGATACTGCAGCATTAACCGCAATTAATCTTTTTAACGCGATTGACCGTGATGATTTTTTCAACGCAAACCGTAGAAGATATTTGCAGTGACGCTCCTTACAATCCGACGCAAGGGACTGCCATAGAAATGTAAGTGTCTATAATTAGAATTTATATATATATATATATATGGATGGGGTGTAGTATCTCGTCAAATAGATACTCGCCAAAATTTTTATGTCAATCAATGTTATTTTGTTACCCCATTATGCTAAAATCGAAATTTTTATGGCATTCAATGTTATTCCTCGAACCAAAGATATCTTCACATAATGGGTATCTGTCTGTATACTCTGTATATGTTTTAAAAGAATGAACATTATTCCTTTAAGGTCCGATGAGGATTTGACACGTGTTATACAATCTTTTGAAGAATCTCGGAATACGGGGGATATACTGAACAGTCAACAATGTCACACATCCTCCACCATGGACCTGTACGTCTCCCCGGAATTGTATGAAGAACGTGATACTGCAGCATTAACCGCAATTAGTCTTTTCAATGCGATTGACCGTGGCGAATTATTTCAACGCAAACCGTTGAAGATATTTGCAGTGACGCTCCTTACAACCCGACGCAGGGACTACCATAGAAATGTAAGTGTCTATAATTCGTTTTTATATATATATGGAGAGTTGTAGTATCTCGTCAAATAGATACTCGCCAAAATTTTTTATGTCAATCAATGTTATTTGGTTATCCCCATTATGCTAAAATCGAAATTTTTATGGCATTCAATGTTATTCCTCGAACCAAAGATATCTTCACATAATGGGGATCTGTCTGTATACTCTGTATATGTTTTAAAAGAATGAACATTATTCCTTTAAGGTCCGATGAGGATTTGACACGTGTTATACAATCTTTTGAAGAATCTCGGAATAGGGAGGATATACTGATCAGTCAACAATGTCACACCGAAATAATGTAAGTGTTTTTCGATCTTTTTGGGATAAGAAGACACAATATATTTTCATAAATTTATTAAATGAAAGAAATCAGTACAATAAACAACTACAGAATATATCGTTACAAATATACGAACAAAAACATTATAATATACAACGAGTACGTACAATTGGAAAACGGTTTTTTATCTGTCTGCATACCATTTCATCGTTTCGGCGAGTGTGACACGGGTCAAATAAATTTAAAAAATTTATAAATTCTTTATCATTTGACATATGCATGAGAAATGAGACGCAGTACATTCCGCAAACATTAGTAAAATATCCTTGCATGCGAAATGGGGTCCATACAACTTCGGGAATATGTAACTGAGCGAGAAATTTTACAATAATAGGGTCACTCCAGGGTTGAGTACCGAGTGAATCAAAATAGTACAGGCGCTGTCTATTTTTAAAATAGACAGCGATCCAGTGAATCCCTTCATTACCGATGATGTCTGTGTTCACAATAAGACTACCGCATTCTCGCGTACTTGGCAATGTTTCATTCTTCGCAAACACGCCGATAAATTTGGAACGTGTGACTCGCTCCATTACTTTCTGAAGTGTATTAGCATCCATTTTAAAAGTCAGTGATAACGCTCCTAAATCTATCTACTTCTATTAGGGCTTGCGATTCGAGATATACTAGTACACTAATAGGAGCGTCTATAGGCTTGGCGAATTCCAGCCGCACTGAGATGTTTCCGCTCTGCTGTGGGGTTAAATGGGTATTTACGCTAGCAGATAAGTCAGGTGTAATGTCAAACGGATAAAGGTTAAATTGATCAATGAATTCTTCCTGCGTTACCCCATTACCAAGCTCATCACAATCACCTGCAATATGGGTCAGATTACTATAGGCTCTGGCACAAAGCGGTAACACAGCGTCTGATGAATAGTCCGTACCCATTGTTCCACCCAAAGCAGTGCCATTAACGTATAGAGTTATATTTTTAAGTCCGAAATTCTCGAATTTAAAGGCACTCTTTTTATATTTTCCATTCACCGAAGCGTGGTCCTGCATGCCGATTAATATCCTTTTAGGAAGATTTCCCAGGGCAATGTTTTCTATCTGCTTCGATGCCAACCCTGCAGGAACCGTATATAGTTTGATCTGCACTCTGTTAATAGGATATTTCACTGTAGCGTTTAGTAAATTTTTCTCAATTTCTAGTTGTTTTGGTGAACTTAATTTCACTCGCCGTACGCGGAGGTATGTGTCCATAATGTGAACCACAACGGGCTTTGCACCCTCTTCTTGATCCGCAGCCAGATTTAAGCAGATCTCAGGACTCGTGCGGGTGAGCTTTATTTTCATATCCACCCCGTTCACAAGCAACTTCTCCTGGAAAGTGAAATCTGTGTGCAACCGTCCAAAACACTCGTATATTTTCTTTTTAGAATTTTTAAATTTGTCCTTTATACTATTTTCATCTTTAGTTTGATAATATCCCTCCGCACTTAAAAAGGTAGCCTTCGCTTCTTTGGAAAAGTTGAGGACATTTTCCAGATAGGCTCGTAGATGATAGTACCCCGTGCCTGCCGATATGTTGGTCTGATTTAAATATACGTCACACTGGTTGAATATGGAGTGCAGAAAGTTTGTTTCAGGGTATACAGCATATTTGTCATCGCAGACCGTTCCATCAGAATGGGCTATACGTAGCTTAGCGTACATGTGCACACAGCTTGGATCAAAAAAGTAAGGGCCTGAGCTGGGTATCACGAATTCTATAGGTGCACTCGGGGAACTAATTGTGTTTAAAGGGTTAATTGTAATAAAGTCACTGTGCTCAATAGAAACTTGGGTTGGAGGTAGCTCAAAAAGGGACAGCTCCGATTTACAGCATTGTGAACTACATGGGTGGATGAAGCGTGCCATGGCGAAATAGTGACTCCTCTCTCGACAAGTGGTAAACAAACTATGATTCATGAGATCAATGTCCTTAGCTTATATCAGTCAAAAAAGTGGTCAACCATAGGTTTCATTCGCTTACAGCACTTCTTTTTTGATAGCCTTTTACGTTTAATACCACGTGACCCCTTCTTCTTCCGGGGAGCCCTCTTCTTCTTCCCGCCACCACGCATTTTTCTCTTTGCATCTTTGATGATTTCGTCCCGTGTACGCTTTAAATGTTTTTTTAGAGCTTCTTTAGGTTTAGCCCCGGCCAATATGTCTTCTGCAGTGTTAAGGCCTGATTGTAGCGCTTTCCTTCCAAGGTATCTGGCACCCCTCTTCAGCAAAGGAACAGCCGTACGTAGTATGGATGAAAAAATGGACCCAAGTCCACTACCGCGCTGGTATCGCATCCCTCGATAGACGGTGAAAGGCTTTCTATCCATTATAACGCAGTGCGTCGAAAGTGTAGCTTCACTGTTAAGCTCCCGTTACCGAATGGGAAGTTTTCACCCTCAATCGTTCTTATAATATTGTGATATTGGTTATTAAATTAGTTGCGACATTCACATAATGGGGTCTGTCATATGTAATACTCAAACTCCTTCCTCTATGGTTGGGGATGTGTGAGCAATGCGCAGCAGGCGTGCCTGGGTATCCCCAACAAACTGGTGCTCCACATATTACTGTAAATATAGCACATGTCTGGGGACCTTTCAGCCAATTTCTCCATCTTCATTGATACATTAATCTGGACAAGTCATGCTGTCTCGTGAAATGTGTCTCTTTGGAAGACTGCGCTATAGTGGCCATTGGCTAGAATTTGGAACTTTCTATGGTCTTTAATACGTCTGTAGTCTTTGATTTTAGGATTAGTGTATGTGCAGGGTTGTTTACGATTTCGTATACTAAATCATTCGTAAGGTTTGAGTTTCTTAAACTTACGTTTAAGCCTCTCACAACATCCTCGGCCGAACCATATTGACCCGGCCCTAGTCTTACTTCTGTACTGTAATACCGTGCAATCTTAGTCCGAGCGATGCGCATAGTTTCATCCATAGCTACCCAGCTTTTCACACTCGTCAATGTCTCTAAGAATCGTAAAAACGGTTTCTTTATGTTCAATATTTAAAAGACAGTGTCCAGCTGAATTTCGCATATCCCCACCATCGAATCACGACCCAATTCAATGTGCCATGGAGTTCTGTTACAAAGTTGGCTAGTGTGTTGTTAGGTGTACAGACAGGGACGAGGAGGACGGGAGTGTGACGTAGAAATGGTTAGGAGCCATGTTGCATACTATTTAAGCTTCATTATTGCATCAGCTTTTATATAGGTGTTGAAGCTTTCTGGGTACCCTAGCCATTTCACCAGGTACATTTTTCTCCTTCCTGAGCCTTTGCTTCCTAAAATTTTCTCAATTTTAAACACATTTTTTTCTAAATTAAACGCAACTTTCTGCAATTCCTCGCGGTAAAAACCTCCTGAGATTTCTTCCCCATTCAAATCTTCAATGTAATACATCATTATCTCACCTTTAGGTCTCACAGCCCTAACTTTAAAAATCTCGCGTGTCCATCCTTGCTCAAAACCCTTTGCGAATTTATTCCCCGAACGCGACAGCCTTACATAATCATTGATTTTGAAGCTCGCAGAGTGTGGTGGTAGTGGTGATCCATCTCTTCTCGGGAGCGTACCTCTTTCTAAAACTTCGATAGGTGTTGTCCCAATCGTGCGATGGTGTGAGCGGTTGTAGGATGATGCCAATGATTCCAGAATGTCTAGAAATCTGTGTTTTTTATGTGTAAAAATAACGGTGCATGCGTTCCTTTATGGTGCGCTGAACTCTTTCAGCTAAAGAAGCCTTATGTATAGAATTGGTTGTGTAATAGCTGATATTAAACTCTGTCAACATGTTCTGAAAAAGCACGGCCTATAAATTCCTTCCCCATATCCGTACAAAAATAGCCAGGAACCCTGTTTTCTTTTAACATTAGCGTTTTGGTGGCTTTAGCAACTGTTTCAGGTGATTTATTTTTCAGAGGAACTAGCCACAGATATCTAGAGAATACGTCCTATTATGATAGAATGTAGCGGTAACCATCGTTATACACAGAATATCTTTGCATGTGTGTTAAATCTGCTTGCCAAATAGAATCAATCGAGGAAGCCGTTGCTTGGCTGTTTTAAACCTTTTTCTCACAGGCTTATGAAGCGTATAAGCGTCCTGCTGCCCTCAAAATCTTTCAACATCTTTTTTTCATACTCCGTAAACACTTCTGTAAAGTCTATCTACGCCGCCGTAAGAGGATGGGGTAGAAATGTCATAATAGCGTTTAGTTAATACGTTAGCCATTTGCATATTTTAGAGGCACGTGGGTAGGGTTGGTTTAACCTCTTCTTGCTCCTCTTCAAAGGTGTTACCGCCGGGGGTGATGGCGCCTTCAATTGTGTCACAGGCGTTGCATGTTCCAAGTCTTTTAACCTGTTCAGATTTTCTATCAACGTTTTAGGGACATTTATTTGTTGTAGTCTTGCTTTAATATGCTTCCATCCTGATGGTGATGGCCTATCCCACTTTCTCACCAGATCATGGACAATGTCTACGATATTCGATCCCTGTACCTTTGATCCTTCCACAATGATCTCCCCTGTATCGGTCCATTGTATGGCGGGATCCTCATTCAATAGATTATAAAGACTTAAGCCTTTACTCCTCACTGTAAGTGGGAGGGTATTTTTTAATACATGTTCGATATGTTGTGTGGCTAATCTTTTTAGTTGTTCAGCTGTATCGTCGGGCACAGATCCTATGTCGCCATGTCCATCGTCCCCCGTGCTGTGCCTAATAACCACAGGAATCTCTGTAGGGCTCTTATAATTTTCGTACTCGTGAAGAAATTTCTGCAGAGCTTCTTGGTATAAGATTCTTTTCTCATCAGGTGTTTTTTCACTGTTTAATAGGGCTAACAATTCGCTTTCCATTCTTTTAAGTCTGCTTTTACGGGGGTCTAGATACGTGTCTGGATTCCTTTGCAGTGAAGCGTACACCTCGTGGGGAATCACTACCACTTTCTTCATTATATTAATCTAGTCAGTAAAGGACCCAAAACTGAAAAATAAGATGGGGAGAAATGACCCTCCTGTTTGTACAATAATTCGTTTTTTCTTCGCTACAGTTTGACTTTTACGAGCGAGTGCACGTATTATGTTCTTGTAGCGGCGTAGGCGAGCCTTCTGATGGGTTTTCATTGATACATTGCAATTTATAACGTTAAGACAGATTTCACAGATGCATTTTAAAAAGTCGGCGTCGATATTTTTAATAAACATCTGCTGCATTGCCCGGGGCAGTCGGATGATAGATTTTTATTAATCCACGGTATTTCTTTAGTCTCTTTGTCATTCTGGAATATACACCGTTTCAGGCTCGTTTGGAAATATATTCGTTCGCAGAAGCACTCTAAACGTGTTTCGCGGATGAAGGTCGCAAAGCAAATATCCGTAACGCGTGCTTGTAGCTTCTTTATAAACTTCCAAAAACTCCTTACGCTGATTCGGGAACATTTGATTGGCTAATACCCCAATTTGTGATACATCTCTACGTTGCGCGAATAAGACTAGATATTGCGTATTTAACGACACATCGAGCATGTATCTATTTTTGAAAAATAGATTCTGGTTGATGAAGAACACGCTTATGTTAAGATGTGGGAAATACTGTAAATGTCTCGGCAAACGTTTTATCCATCTCCAACATGAGATCGTCAATTACAATGATTGTATGTTCATTTCCCTTTAACGAATTAACGTCATATACGCCTTTGTGGAACAAAATATCATCTTGGTACTCGTTGAACACTGATTGATACGTCGAATAGCACCATATAACTTTATGCACAAATTTCGAGAACATCTCTCCCTTTCTTTAATGATTTTAAGCATAAACACAGTTTTACCACATCCTGTAGGTCCAGATATAATACATGTGGATGGCTCGTGAATCTGAATTTTTCTACAGAGTCCATTTCTAACACGTCACACTCCTAATGGGTCATTTACAAATATTACAAATTTTGAGTGCTGTTCCTTATATTTCTTCTCCCACAGAACCGTGAATGACGATGAGGTAGAGCATCCCATCATTACGGATGACCTCGACGACAGTGTAGTTGTGATCTCCTCCCCTGCCAACGACCCCTCACCAGCGATACCGGTAGCACGTCCAAAGCGGAGGTATGAGAACCCCACGTCAAGTATAAAGCGCCCGAAATACGCACCTGTTGCAGCGGTAATAGATCCCCAACCCTCAACCTCTACGCAACAACCCCCCAGCAGCACCTCCCGCTAATACCCCTTATTCATCCGCCGCCCCGTTCTGTTAGTCTACAAAAATAGCCCCAACCCTCAACCTCCTACGCCACATCCCCCATCAGCAGCACCTTCCGCTAATATATCCACTAATTCATCCGCCGCCCCCCGTTTCTTGAGGATGCTATAACGCTGGAATTGTGCCTCGCAGCCCCACCCCAGCCTTGACTAGAAATCGGTATAGAGTCAGGGTCGACCCTAGAGTCATGTATAGCAATGGAATTGAGCGCGGGTTACGCCGGGTTTGTACAGCATATTTATAGAGTTTGCTCTTCAGAATCGTGACGAGCGTGAAGTCAGGACGAGTCTGTCCTTTGGATTCGGGTCAGATGACGGTGATGTAGAGATTATTGGGTGATAGTGCCATTTAGACGTTTGGCGGCTGAAGATGTAGAATATATTTAGGACGTATAATGCAAGCCGCCCAAAGTAGTATAGCCTTCAATATGGACAACTTCACGGTAAATATTGACCATGTATACCGTGTTGCGGGTCATAGTGCCATACCGTATACTCTTAACTTCAATTCTCCGACTATTTACCAAAAGCATATAAACGTCGATCGTGGTTGCGGCTTATAGCAGTACTCTTAGCACGTATGTTTACTGTACAAAATACACGAACTCAAAAAATTTGGTTGCCTACAGTCGTGGAGCGTGCCCGTAAACTAGCTGTAGACTGTGAACTTGAATTTGACTGTAATATGGGTCCTGAAGAGCTGAGAAGGGTAGAACAGGAAATGAATGTCCGCATAGTTGTGTTTGGGTTGGATGATCGTCGTAGGACTGTGTATGTTTTTAAAAGCTGTGTGAGAGATCGTACAAGACCCCTACTTATTTTAGGATTATCAGGGACAACGTACCTCCCCATCCGTAATATAAGGGGGCTTTACGCTAGTTATGACAAAAGTCGAAAATATGGGAGACATCATGATTTGTGTAAGGGGTGCCTCGAGTTTGCGGATGATATAGTGAGACATTGTAAAGAATGTCACATGGTATGTGAGCAGTGTAAAAGCACCAAATGTGAAAGCCGTGTAGTTGAAGCTGAGAAGAGAGACTGTGATGTGTGTAGACGCACATTTTTCAATAATATCTGTTTTGATTTCCATAAATCAATTGGCACGTGCAGGAAAATGAGAATCTGTGAATGTGGTATGTTTCACACAATGGATAATTGGGGGAAATTTAAGCACAAGTGTGACGTAATTCACTGTCCTACATGCCAGGAGGAATATAAGGCGGATGGAGTAAAGCATTTATGTTATATGAAAGATGCTAAGCCTAAAAATAACCCTTGTATAACTGTATACTACGATATAGAAACATATACGAACGCTGAAACCAAAGAGGTAATTCCACATTTACTTGTGAGCCAGACCATCTGTGATGAGTGTATGGGTATCGAATGTGACGAGTGCCCCAAATGTGGTAAACGGACAAACGTTTTTAAAACGAATGTCCGCGATAGTCCTGTGAAACTATTTGTGTCCTATATTGTCAAGTTAGCCGACAAGTTAAAAAAAATGACTGTGTATATTCTCGCCCATAAAGGGGCAAAGTTTGACACGCAGTTCCTTTATAAGGAGTTGCTTGAACACGAATCCTCTGAGATATTTACAGGTGATCCATTGAAAAGAGGCAACAAATTAATACAGATGCAGATAAGAGGCAATGTACAATTTAAAGATACTTTATTATTCACACCTTGTAAATTAGCAAAGCTACCCAAGGTGATGGGAGTAGCAGCTGAAGTTTCCAAAGGATACTTCCCTTACACTTTCCTCACCAGCGAGACTTTAAGCTACGTAGGCCCACCACCCCCCAAACATTATTTTGACTGTATGGATGAACGTGAAGACTTTGATCGATACTACGACAGTTTTAATGAAAGTAACCCTTATAATATAGCTGATGAATGTGAGCGTTATTGCGTGAATGATATGCGCGTGCTTAGAGTATGTTTCCAGGCCTTTAGAAGGATGTACATAGCCCGTTTCAAATGCGATCCACTGCAAGTCGCAACCACCATCGCATCATTATGTTTTACGGTGTTCAAGAATAACTTCATGCCTAAAGACACCTTAGCCATTATTCACCGAAACAACCCCCGCAGTTACGGACACAAGGCTATTTACTGGCTCATACACCTACAGCAACAGACAGGTGTATACATAAAGCACGCCCGCAACACGGGTGAAGTACCCATTAAGATTAATGGACGTGTTTTTTGGGTTGATGGGTTAAGTGAAAACCGTGTCACTGGTGAAGACTGTGTACTCCTTTAACGGTTGCTGGTGGCATGGATGCCCCCGTCCTGAGTGCGGAATCACCGGAGATATCCACGGTAGGTCTCCTGCCGACTGTCTCGCATCAACCCGCACCCGCGATCAACTTATAGGATCACAGTTCACTCACAAAGTCTTGTGGGAGCATGGATATGATGCACGGATGGAGACAGACGAGGTGTACCGTGAGGAAATAAAAACTATCAAGCGTTCAATGGTGCTGGATCCTCTCAAATGTGGTGATAGCTTGTTTGGAGGACGTACAAATCCTTTCAGACTATACTTTCCACCTACGGAGGGCGTGAAGCTCCATTACTACGATTTCTGTTCTTTATACCCATACGTGATGAAGAGCAATCCGTACCCCGTGGGCGCTCCTGAGAAACTGGTGGGACCTAGCCTACCCTCCATCAATGAATTTTCAAAAAATTTGAATGATCGTTACTTTGGGCTCTTCTTCGTAGACGTACTCCCCCCACGCAATTTATGGATGCCGATCTTACCTGTCGTTATCGACGACAAGCTCATGTTTCCCCTGTGCGTGAAGTGCGCGGAAGAGGATAACGGCGAATGTAACCATATACCCCACCAGCGTAAGATCAGAGGCGTATATACAAGTCCTGAGTTGGCCCTAGCCGTGCGCCATGGTTATAGAATACTGAAGATACATGAGGTGTGGAGGTTTCAGAAGCTACCCAACCTTTTCACACCATATATAAACACCTTTTTGAAGGATAAGGTTGAGGCATCAGGGTATCCGCGAGGAGTTGATACCGAAGATGAAAAGTCTGCCTATATTCAACGTTACCGCGACCGCGAAGGTATACAACTTGATCGTGTCCAAATTGTAAAGAATCCTGGCAAGCGCTTTAGTGCAAAGTTGTGTCTAAACAGTCTATGGGGAAAATTTGCGCAGAATACCTGCAGAGGGAGCATTCATTTGGCACAAAGTTATAGCGATGTCTGGGATTATGCCAATGCCCCCGATAAAGAGGTCATGGAGATCGTAAATGTAGGTAATACTTACGTAATAAAGTACAACAACATTGAATTTGCCACAGATACCTCAAGGGTTACAAACATACCTGCCAGCTTCACAACAGCCTATGCCCGTATAAAACTTTGGGGTCTATTGCATTCTCTTGGGCGGAGAGTATTGTATGCTGATACAGATAGAGTGATATTCACAGAGAGGGAGGGTGAATACATGCCCACTATTGGGGAGTTCCTCGGCGAGCTCACTGATGAGATCAAGGATGAGTATGGGGACAACGCATACGCCGACTCTTTTGCCTCAACAGGACCTAAGACTTATTGGGTACGGGTCAGGGTGGGGGAGGAAATGAATATATCGTGAAGGCAAAGGGTATTACGCTCAACCATGCGAATCGGGAGGTTGTTAACTTTGAGTCGTTGAAGGATCTAGTATGTTTAGACGATGATGAACAACCTCCCCAACTAATTGTAGGCACCCACAATTTTCGGGCGCAGAAGCTGGGGGGCGTGAAGGAACTTAGGGGTACGAAGGTGTGCCGTAACACCTATAGGAAACGTTACCAGTTACCTGGTACCTATGATACCGTACCCTTTGGATACCAATGATGCTTCTATTGTTAACTCACACGTCTTGTATATAATCGTATCTATTGATTTATTACACGTATTTGTAAATATATATATATATAACTTGACTATCTCGTTTATTAAATCGTATTTGTAAATATATATAACTTGAATATCTCGTTTGTTAAATAAATCATGTTTCAAATAGCGTTTCACTTTCTCCTTTGTGTGTGTGTGTGTGTAGGTGAAAGTTCTAAGCTCCGCCCACTGTAAGACCGTGAGTCATGCTACTATCTGGGAGTCCCTGCGTGGTCAGTCGACCGCAGTAAGCCCGAGAGATCAGACGTGTATTCAGATCAGACGTGTATTCAAATGGCTACCTTTAATATTGCTTGTACAACGTTTACGAAATGGTATTCAGTAAAGTGCCAGGATGTGGTGGATACCGAAAAACTTCCTATTCCTCCCTCCTATGCCTCTTTTAAAAACACATTGGATTGTGCGAAGTTCCAAGATGTACAAATACTCTACGGATGTTCTGGTGAGACCGTTGAAGGCTTTCGTTGCACAGACGATGTGCTGAAGTATACTGCAGAGCTAAACTTTATAAAGTCTCACATACACCGTGAAGTAAAAGAAACAACGCGTGCAGAAGAGAAGCAGCAGGTATGGATAATGAGTCTTGCTGATGGGTGGTGTGACAAGCGGTATTACGTCATGCTACACCATGTCGATTACTCATACCATACGACTGAAAATGTGATCTCGTGATCATGGACAATCTTAAGTATTTTTATCACTATATTAACGTATATCATGATGAGGTTCGTAGTGAGGTTGTGGCTAGTGCCCTGCGTGAATTTTGAACAGAGTTTAGAGACGAGTATCGTTTGATGGGCAGAAAGGAAAAATATGAACATATGTTCCTCTCAAATAGTGCGCCGGAGTGTGGAGATGTTTAGTAAAACATAAAATGTTTCCTAGTTTTCTTATCCAAACTGTCTGGTGCGTAGGCTGGTAGTGATGAAATTAATTCTTGTACCGAAATATGTACAACAATTCGACTCGCGGTCATACGAACAAGCCCATTCACGTATCATCGAGTCAACCGCCCGTCGAACCATTCCTGCCTACCTGCGTGCCTCACACGGCTCATAGTTATCTCAGAGCTTGAGCCGAGTGGACGTGCGCTCCTCGAATACGATGGAACTTCCTTTGAGCAGCATTCTCAACGCCTCGTACGATGTGTCCGTGACGAAATCGTTGCGCGTGTTCAGGCGTAATTCCGGTACCATTAGCTATGTACTGGAAACGGAATGTAGACCGACAAACAAACGGTTTATTTAAGTATCGAGGAGATGAATAGAATCTTCGTGATAGTTGAGAAGTGGAGTGAAGATCGTTATAAAATACCTGCTAACGTAGGTACAAGAAGAGAGCAGATTAGTGACGCACCCTCATACGCCGTTGTATGTACGTTGTGTATAAATAACGATCGGCCGTGCATTGATATACGGCTGATGTGGAAGAATGCTTCTGATAATAACGCTCTTATTCCTACGCGAAACCGTTTCATCCTCGACAGAATGTTTGAAATCGTCGGATTCCGTAAACTGAAACCTATATTAGACGCGCGTGTTACGGACATGCTTTATTTTGATACAGTACTTGAATACGCGTACACCGCTCTGCTCGATGGGTTTACCGAGTGTAGGACTGGTGAGAATGGTCTAGTGCTGGATGTTTATTTAAAAAGTTTAGACTCTTTGAAATACCATGAACTTTGGTACAAAGCAATTGATCGGTACAAGGCTGAGCTCACCTACACCGTTCACCCTGAAGAACTATTTCTTTATATAACGCGCAGTTGTCGTAACGATTTAGAAGATTATTTCAATTGCCGCTATGTTGAGTGAGTTCACGATTGAAAAGCTCGAGTCGGTAGAAATAAACCCTCGATTGGAAAAGCGTGTTTATAAACTTGTGTTTAATAATGTAGCTAACGATGAACTCTTTGTGCGTGCTTTTGATTGTATTCTAGACGTATTTAAAGATGACTTACCAACCGGTTGTAAAGTGGGAACAAAAATAGTACTGAACGATATGAAAGCCCTTCATATCGAGTACAGGTTTCCCTATACTTTAAGCGGTGAAATATTATTAAGGCGCATATACTGCGTAATGCAGAGCAATAATGATGTAATTGTAAACTCGATTAAGAGCGAGTTTAGTATTTTTAAAAAAAAGTGAATTGTATTTATATATATATTTTGCTTGACATTTCTCCTGTACTGATTATACGCATATTTCTATTGAATTGTATTTATATATATTTTGCGTGATATTTCTCCTGTACTGTTATGTACATATTTCTATTGAAATGTATATTTATCTCTATTGAAATGTATATTTTATTTTATATATATCCATAATTGTGTGTATATATTTCCTGTACTGTTATATGCATATTCCTCAATTGAAATGTATATTTATTTTCTATATATTTATAATAAACAGAATGATGCAATGTTGTTTTATTTAATTATATCATGTTACGCCTTCTAAACCTACTACCGGTATTCTTTTAAGAAATATAATAATGTATACAATGGTATATGATGGAACGAAATCTTTTAATTGGAGACAACTCACCATAATAATGGGTAAAAGTGGTATCTGGCAACTCAAGCCATTTACAGCCAACTGGCTGATTAGGCGTATATAATAATGTATACAATAATACTGCTAAAAAGAGGTATCTGGCAACTCAAGCCATTTACAGCCAACTGGCTGATTAGGAGTCTATAATAATGTATACAATGGTATCTGGCAACTCAGTCTTCGATTAGAATTAAATGAATACATGGCGCTATCTGGCAACTCAAGCCATTTACAGCCAACTGGCTGATTAGGAGCCTATAAAACAACGCCTACTCGGCTGAAGTCTTAATATGCACTTGGCTCCTGCCAGGTGAACACCTCTCCTCCTCCTTTCTCTCCTCCTTCTTTCTCTTGGGGGAGAACTCCGCCTCCAAGTTTTCCTTGTTGCACCTGCAGCATCCCCCCTTTGGGGTATTTTTTGCAACACCCCCACCCCCCTTTGCAACAACCCCCACCCCTTTGCAACATTACATAATCACTTGCAACATTCTTGCACTCTCCCCTTTTGCAGCTATACTACTGGTCCTGTCTCTACTTAAAGTAAACTATCACTTTACTTCGGCTAGTCCCAGTCGCAGTGGTGTCAAAACTGTTGTAAATGATTTAGATGGGCAGGAAAGGATAGGCTCTGCTTCCAATCCTGCCTTGACTTCCCAATTGATGACGCTCAGCTTCGGAACTGAGGCCACCAAACGTTCTGACCGTCACGTTCAGCTCCGATAGACAACAGTTTCAATTACCAGGAATTCAGTTCCCCAGTTCCCCAGCCTCGTATAGAGGCTTCAATACTTGCACTATAGGCATTGTTCAAAGACACCACTGTACCCTGTACCCTGAAGTGACCAGTCTAGGGTGTGACCGTTGCCCTCCAAAATTTTCTTGGAGATCGGTGCATGTTTGAGCTAGCACCGTCGTACCAGCAAGTATTGCTATTTCAGCTTATGAACTTCATAAATAAGTGTGAAAATAGCACATTTTATCAGATTTTCATTTCCGGGTCTGGAACGCTGACCCACAAATTTTCCACGTATTATTTTATTGCATTTAATTTTAATGATGCTCTTTTCTTTTCCCTTGACAGTGATTTGATGTTGTGAATAGAGAATTTAATCATGGATACACGGCAAGATGATGAGTATGTCAGAATGTTATTGGGCACCGTACCCCGAGAAGAAGAAAAGGAAATAAAGGGCTGCAAACTGCCAACTAATAGGCAGGTCTTACTATGTCTGTTAGCAAACCTTCGGGATATGCATTGGGACCAGGCTTTATCTGCCACCATTGACAATTGTGTGCTTTTGCATTACCAGAAGGCGAATGTCTCGACCATTACAGGCAGGAACAATATTGGCCGAGTGATTAAAACTTACTATGACAAAGACTACATGATGCTTATGAAAAAGAATGAGGATAGAAGACGGGCTGATGATCCTGGAATTATGAAGTTTAAATCAGAATTGAGCCTGACGATGAAATTTTATAAGAACACAGTGTTGAAAGACATGGCGGCTGCGAAAAAGGGAAAACTCAGGCCGAACAAGATGCCATCGATACTGACATACTCTTTATGAAAAGCATGCTAAGTGACAGAGTAGCTACCTACTCTGGGTAAACAAAGTACTCACAGAAAAGGTTCAGAAGCGACAGAAAAGGCAGATGCGAGAAGAGAAGCGACAAGAGAGAGAGCAATGTGATCATGCTGAGAATGTACAGGCTGATATTGATTCACCTATTAGCTCTGATGAGGACGATGACATTGATGAGGCCAGCACTGCTGAACCAAAGAGAAAACATCGGAGAACAGTGAAAGAGGGAGTTTCAATTTTTGTGCCCCATGATATTCTGAAGTCGGCAGAACTTGTTTCATGCAGTGTTCGAAACAACATCTCGCCGACCCAGCTGAGTGCAATTGTGTACTCCCTTGTATCTGCATGTGGTGGAGATACATCAAAGCTGAGTCTAAATGCAAGGACGGCCCACCGATACCGAGCTTCCATCGTGTCAGAAATAAGTTTAAAAATCATGGATGAATGGCAACCATCAGACAAAGTACTAGTGCACTGGGATGGTAAACTTATGGACACGCTGGATTCCAAAGGCACTGATGACCGCCTGCCCATTCTTGTGTCTGGTGTCAATGGCACAAAGCTTCTTGGAGTCCCACCTCTTCCGCATTTGACTCAAAAAGCTGGCCTGGTTCAAGGAGACTTGATATCAACAGCAACCAAACAACTTCTGGTCGATTGGGAGTGTGAACAGAATGTCGTTGGTATGGTTTTCGACACAACTTCATCCAATACAGGTAAACCTATTTCAAACATCAGCGTGAATTTATCACGACATTAATACCAAAATACAGTGAATGATTTAACAGAAATCTGCAAAAAGCACGTGCCTGAAATGGTGGCCTTAAACTACAATTAAATTTTTTTTTCAGGACAAAAAACAGCTACTTGCGTCTCCCTCCAAAAGGAATTAGAGCGTGCCGTATTCTGGTGCGCCTGTCGCAGGCATGTGGGCGAAGTCATCCTAGGTGTTTGCTGGGATTGCTTGAAAGTGGAGGGCTCTTCAAGTCCAAACATAATGGTTTTCCAGAGGTGAGTCATAAGCTTTACAAAATAACAAGGAATATTATTATCTAATGAACAAATTTAGTGGAATTTCTTTTATTAGACTTATAAGATATACTAACACCAAGCAAATGATCGATCATATCAATCTTAATACCCCTAAAACAATATTATAGATTAGTACGAAATACAATAATCCCAATAATTGCATTTCTAGGTTCAAGAACCATTTCTCTCAACTGGCGTACAATGAAAAAAAGAAATACTACTACCCCGCAATGCCTGGAGTGTTTGAGGAGCGCCAGCAGGAGATGGCTGACTTCTTCCGTGAATCTCTAGCCCAACCATTTACACGTGGTGACTACAAGGAGCTGGTAGAGCTTTGTCTGCTGCTTGTAACTAAAGGATCCGAGCCAGTGAACTTCACAATGGTCTACCCCGGCGCACTTCACAAAGCAAGGTGGATGGCTAAACTGCTCTATACCCTCAAGATTGTTCTTTTGTCAGGCCAGATCAAAGAGCAGTTTCCCAAAGCCGAGGTTGTGACTAAAAGTCAAATCAGCGAGTTAGAACGGTTTGCTTGTTCACAGTCGCTGTTTATGTCCCATGGTGGATTGTTTGCCCCGTTCCAGCAAGTGCGCCACTGAATGACTTGAATTTGGTCGAAACCTTGGCTGAATTTGCCCCATATGCCGCCACAATAGTTGACAAAGCACGTGTGGCACTCGGTAGACACACTTGGTACCTAACTGAGGAGTTGGCCCCACTGGCTTTGTTCTCGTCCCAAGTACAAGAAAGGACAAAAGAGGAGATGAGGAAGGCCCTTCTTTGCCATGAAGGCACTGAAGTTACTAAGAGAGTGGGGCTCAATCATGGGGGCTATGGAAAGCCATATCTTCCCCCTGTCCCAGAAAGTGGCACTGCCCTGCTGGACCTAATTGGGCCTGACTCAAGCCGGTTCTTCACCATTTTAGGCATGCCCTATCAGTTTCTCCACAGTCCAGCCAGTGAATGGGCGGATCATGACGACTACCTGAACATGAAACGGGTTGTGGACAAGCTTCAGGTCGTCAATGAGGCTGCAGAGCGTGGTGTAAAACTTTGCCATGACTTTCTTAATGTTGCCAGGGATGAGGAGCGCTTTCAAGAAGTCCTTCAAGTAGTTGAAAATGACAGACTCCGCGTTCCTAATCAGCGCAAACGATCATCTGTTTCCGAACAGAAATCATGGTTTCTTGCTCTAGAGAAATAATACCTTGTGAATATATGATAAAACCTCTTAATGTACCATGAGAGAATAAGAATGATTAACTTTTTTGTGTTAGTGATAACAGCTTTTAATTAAGACAGGCAAATGATTTGTGTTAATATCCCTTATGATGGTTGTGTAATCTCATATATAGGCGCGTATGCCGTATAAACAAAATCGCTATTTTTCAAATTGCTGGTGCTCACTCGAATATGCATGAATCTTCAAAAAATTGCACGTGGGTATTTTTTATGTCAATATGCAACACCAAAACTTTGAACAGTATTGTAGGACAAAGTTGGGGCAACTGTCACACCCTATTGACCACAGATCTAATGCCGACAAACTCAAACTTTTAAATATCCAACTTTCTTGAAATTTCTGTAACTTTAAATTTCCCGCTTCCAACCTTTATTGTTCAAAAAACAAACACGAATCATCCCCAAACTTCCATTACTATCTTTCACTTCATTTACTTTCAAATCATTCCCACCAAGCTTTAGTCTCACATTCCACCTATCGCTCACATTCAACTTTCACAATGATCCTACCATACCAAACTCTCACTCTTACAGTACAACGGCGGCGTCGACAAAGAGCCAGATGGAGATCCACCTAAATTCCCAAATAGATGTAGAGAGGTAATGAACAACCTAAATATCACAGCTGATGTTAAGAAAGCCTTAGGAAAATTAAAGATTGACAAATCTCCAGGACCAGACTCAGTACACCCAAGAGTACTAAAAGAACTAAAAAATGAAGTGAGGAATGCACTGACTGAAATCTATAGAACACCCTTAAGAGCAGGAGAGACGGCTGAAGATTGGCGGACAGCAAATATTACGGCAATATACAAGAAAGGAAGTAGAAAAGAAGCTAGTAATTATTATAGACCGGTGAACCTTATCTGTATCGCATGTAAAATCTTAGAATCAATTATTAGGGATTGTTAGAAAATCTAGAAGAGGAAGATCCATTGTTGTTCCAAGGCGATATGATGACTAAGCTGATTGATGCAGCATTGCTTGTATATATTAAGGTGTATATATATCCATCTCATAATTGTAAGGTTAGTGAAAAATTCACTTAATTTAGAGCTAGCATTTTTGAGCTCTTGTGGCATCATTGTTATTGCACTCTTGTGGCATCATTGTTTTTGGGGCACTGCACGTCTTTTCTACTCGTTTGTTGAATGCGGCACTTACAGAGTATGGTCTTATAGAGAGCTCTCTTGCAATTCAGTTTGGTTGTTTAGATACAAGATTGTTGCATCGTGCAATGGTGCAGGTTGTGTGTTGTTGCAATGTTTAGAAAGAAGACCATAAATAGTGCCCCTTTTGTTTGTTATCTTAATTTTATGCAACTGAGGCCTAAGGTAGGCCCACATCGAGTCAGCAACCTTGAGGTAGGACCTAATAGGACTTCCAAGTCCGTAAGTTTTAGTCTAGCTTAACTTGGGCTGTAGGTTGAACTGGCTCTTCAGAGCTTGGCCGTTCAGGGTTCAGCTGGGATTCTGAACCCAATAAAATAAACTATAACAGGGATCAAATTATCCACCATTTGAAAAGAAATAAACTTTTCAGTGAACGCCTGTTTGGCTTCATTAAAGGACGCTCAACACTGTTACAACTACTGAAAGCATTAGACGATTGGATCCAAGCATTAGATGAAGGAGGTAACATGGATGTTATTTACATGGATTACATGAGGGCGTTCGACACTGTGCCACACAGGCGACTTCGAGAGAAAATAAAGGGCTATGGAATTCAGGGACAAGTATACGATTGGATAAAAGCTTTCTTAACAGATCGAAGCCAGAAAGTGTGTGTAAATGGGTTTGACTCGCCATGGACACCGGTTATCAGTAGCATCCCACAAGGAAGTGTCCTGGGC
Source organism: Bathynomus jamesi (assembly GCA_023014485.1). Lineage (NCBI taxonomy): Eukaryota > Metazoa > Arthropoda > Malacostraca > Isopoda > Cirolanidae > Bathynomus > Bathynomus jamesi. The sequence continues at coordinate 2,761,007 of JAJOZX010000026.1, read as the reverse complement.
CCTATTCTGTTTATTGTATACGTTAATGACTTGCCTGAGGAAATGGATTCCGAAGCATATCTCTTTGCAGATGATACTAAGTTGTATAGAAAAATCAAAGATTATGAAGATTTTACAACATTATAAAATGACTTAGATAAGCTACAGAAATGGTCAGATAAATGTAAATTGATGAACATACATAGAGGTATAGAACAGCAAGACTATAGAAATTATTATATGATAAAAGAAAATGGCGAGAGGCATACCTTGTCAAGAGAAAGACCTGGGAGTTTTAGCGGACAATAAACTCACATTCGAGGCACATATTCAAGAAAAGATTAACATGGCCAATAAAATGATGGGAATAATCAGAGAATCTTTTAAGAACCTAAATAAGAACAACTTTGGATGGTTATACAAATCACTAGTGAGACCACATTTGGAATATGCACAGTCAGTCTGGAGTCCATTAAGGAAGAAGGATGTAATAGCATTGGAAAATGTGCAAAGACGTTCCACAAAATTAGTGCCGGAGATTAGAAATCTTAGATATGAGGAAAGACTTGGGTACCTTGAAATACCAACCCTTACTTATCGAAAACATCGAGGTGATATGATAGAGGTATATAAGATTATACATGAACTCTATGACGGGGAAGTGTCATTGAACTTACCAAGCCCGCCACATCACGTTAGCAGTCTGAGAGGGCATGACTATAAAATTTATAAGTTCAGAGGAAATACAAAAATGCGACAGCACTAGTTCACCTAGAGGATTGTAAATATATGGAACGGTTTACCAAGAAATGTTGTGGAAGCTCCCTCAAAAGCAACTTTTGAGAGGAGATTGGATAGATATTGGGAGGAACAAGATATTAAGTATTGTTTTGACCAAGAACTACAAATAACTGAAAACCAGGGATCAAGAGTCGTCTACTCGGACACCGAGGCTGCAGATCTGGGCATATAGGAATCCACCTGCGTCCAGAAACTTAAGTAAACCTAAATAAAAGTGCATTACCACCGTTTCGAAGGAGAAAATCGAAACCCTTGATTTGTGGTCCATCTGGAGACCGAACCCAGGGCCCACTGCAGGAAACGTTCAAGGAAGACAGGTCGGGAACCGGAACAATATATGGTAAGGTCGTCAACATAGAGGGTGGCCGTAATCCTTGGGGACAGAGCCCTCACCACGTCCTCGATCGCCAAAGCGAAGCAGACGACGCTCAGGACGCTGCCCTGGGGGGGGGGGCCCAGCTCCTGCGAATGCACAGAAGAGAGGGAGATATCCACCTGAACACGAAAGGAACGGGAAGACAAAAGGTTGGAGATATAGGAAGGGAGAAAACTTCGGAAACCCAAAAGATAAAGTTTTCGGCAGATCCACCACCGCCAGGTGTCATACGCTTTCTCCAAACCAAAAAAGGGTGCATGAAGGTGACGTCGCTCTGCAAACGACACACGGACTGCAGTCTCCAACTGAACTAAGATGTCAGTGGTGCTACGGCCCCTGCGAAAATCGGTCTGTGAAGGAGAAAGTAAATTATGGCGTTCTAGGTGCCACAGCAGACGCCGAGAAACCATCTTCTCTAAAAGTTTCAAGAGGCAGCAGTGGGGGCTATTGGACGGTAATTGAGGGGAGATGTCGTGTCTTTACCGAGTTTAGGGAAGGGGAGCACCACTGCTCTCCTCCAACAGTAGGGGAAGGTGCCCTCTACCCAAACCCAATTGTAGAGGGTGAGGAGAAAGAAAAAACCGAAGGGTGTAGGTGGCGAAGCATTTCGAAATGAACGTCGCAGGGGCCGGGAGCAGAGTTTCCACAGGAAATCAACGCCGATCTCAGCTCCGACATGGAAAAAAGGCGGTTATAGGGGAAATTACTGGGAGTCTGAAAAAGGTGAGGGGAGCGAACAAGGAAAGCTTTACGTTGGAGGAAAGCAGGATCACGGTGGTCGTGTCGGGAGACAGGAGCTATGGTCTCAGCCAAGGTCTTGGCCACTGCAGGAGGAGAGAACACTGGTCGTCCGTCGATCATAAGAACAGGAGGAGGATGAAAAGAGGATTTACCGGAAATTTTCGGAATCTTGTTCCAGATTCGGAAGGGAGCGGTGCGGTAGGTAAGAGTGGAGACGTAAGCTCGTCAAGACGCACGTTTGAAAGCTATTGAATTTGCTAGGGATGAATTGCACTGAATACGACGGAAGGCCGACTTCTTAGCTCGAACGGCTAGAACGCATTTTGGGGTCCACCATGGAACCGAAGGGGCAGAGGTGCGGGGAAATGTTGATTTGGGAATGGAGGGCAGAGCGGCACAAGTGATGTGATCGGGGAGGCAGGTGGAGGCAGCATCGACAGTCGGGAAGTTGCTTAGAGCTGCAGAGGTTTGACTTTCAGAGTGAAAAAGAGGCCAGTCAGCTTTAGCGAGAGACCATTGGATAGGAAGAGCGGAGAAGCCGAGAGTCTGGGACGTACGGAGGAGGAGGGAAAAATGATCACTACCGTAAAGGTCTGGAGTGACAGATCAAGAGAAATCAAGGAAGGCGGAAGGAGAAGTAAGCGAAAGATCTATGGAGGAAAACGTACGGGTCTAGAGGGAGGTGAAAAGCTGTGGGCTGGTGTTGAGAAGACAGACAGAAGTAGTTGAGAGAAGGGAGACCACAACGCCACCCCGCTGATTAGTGACAGTATTGAAGTCTCACAGACAATGTTCCCTCTAATTTTTTTTAGTCCGTGTGCGCAAGAAATTTTCGTTGTGCATACATTTAGATTCATGGTGAAAAATTGTGCAAACTTTTCTGAATGCTATTATCTTCAAAATGAAATATATATAAATATTAAATATTTAATAAATATTATTTCCATAAGGTGATAGCTCGATCATTACGGTACTATTAAATGGATATTAAAAAACTGTTTACAATATTATATATTCTTAAAAAAGAAAACATTTTATCCATTCTAAAAATATGAATAAAATAAAAAATAGTAAAATAAAATTCAACAAAATAAAGAAATAAAATAAAAATAACATTAATTGAAAATGACTATTTTAGTTATCATTTCTCAAAACAATTTTTAGCATTTAGTAATTTAAAATAGACTATCAAGATTAATACATGATTTTATCCATTCACAAAATAGAAATAAATAAAAAAAATATTTTTTTTTTTTATGAATTATAAGATAATTACTATTCGTTTTTATGCAAAAATAAGAAAGAGAAGGTTTATATTCAATGCATTAATGTATAAAAGAAAAAAAATGCAAATACATAGAGTAAAAAAAATCCATATTGCGTAATTGCGCGGACGTCGGCGAAGTCGGGCAGAAGAGGTTAATACTTAAAAGAGCGACTATAGAGTATGTTGATGCAAATGGTCAGACCTTGTGTGACAGTATATTTTTGAAATTACTTAATTTACTGTCGTGACTTGAGCCTGTGCGCATTTTATTTTGCTGTGTGCGCGGGTTTCACAACGCGTGTGCGCGCGCACACGCCCACACCTTAGAGGGAACATTGCTCACAGAAGGAGGAAGGGGGGGAAGAAGGTGCAAGAGGAGAGCAGAAAGATCGTTACAGAAAGTCCCTCTGACAGGGGGAAATGTAAAGAACAAACGGAATATAAACAGTCAAGGAAACCCCGGGCTGCTACTACCTGGAGGTGGGTGCAGAGGGGAAGGGGAGTAGACGGCACGTCAGTTCAGATGAAAACGGCTGTACCCCCACGGGGGCCTGCATCGGACGGGGAGAGATACGAAGAAAACCTTTGGAGAGGGCGCAAGGGGGCGAACACCAAGTTGGGTCTCTTGAAAACAGACACACACTGGGAAAAAATCTCGGATAAGGAGAAGTAAGTACTTCCAATTAGGGAGTAGGCATCAGCAATTCCATTGAAGGATAGCTACCATTAAGAGCGGAATATAGGGGGAGCGAGAGGCGTAATCGGGTGAGATTTAGAAGCGTGGCCAGAAGAACGAGCAGGCGAAACTGGGGGGCGGGTTAAAGAAGGGGTGATCGAAGAACGGATGAAAAGGAATGGAAGGGGTTTAGTTTCGAGGGGGGAATGCGAGAATGGGGGTACGAAGCAGGAAGGGGTGAATCCAACTTCTGAGGTCGGGGTGGAGGAGAGAATGCCGGGGGCATCGGAAGGTCAAGGAGGGAGTGAGATGGAGGAGAAGGCTTGTGACTCGAGATATACTAGTACACTAATAGGCGCTTCTATCGGCTTGGCGAATTCCAGTCTGACTGAGATGTTTCCACTCTGTTGTGGACTTAAGTGTGTATTTACACTAGCAAATAAGTCAGGTGTGATGTCAAACTGATAAAGGTTAAATTGATCGATGAATTCTTTCTGCGTTACCCTGTTATTTTTTTATTTTATTGGGTTCAGAATCCCAGCTGAGCCCTGAACGGCCAAGCTCTGAAGAGCCAGTTCAACCTACAGCCCAAGTTAAGCTAGACTAAAACTTACGGACTTGGAAGTCCTATTAGGTCCTACCTCAGGGTTGCTGACTCGATGTGGGCCTACCTTAGGCCTTAGTTGCATAAACTTAAGATAAACAAAAGGGGCACTATTTATGGTCTTCTTTCTAAAACTTGCAACAACACACAACCTGCACCATTGCACGATGCAACAATCTTGTATCTAAACAACCAAACTGAATTGCAAGAGAGCTCTCTACAAGACCACACCCTGTAAGTGCCGCATTCAACAAACGAGTAGGAAGGACGAGCAGTGCCCCAAAAAAATGATGCCACAAGAGCCCAAAAATGCTAGCTCTAAATTAAGTGAATTTTTCACTAACCTTACAATTATGAGATGGATATATATACACCTTAATATATACAAGCAATGCTGCATCAATCAGCTTAGTCATCATATTGCCTTGGGACAACAATGGCTCTTCCTCTTCTAGATTTTCTAACATACCCCAATCACCTGCAATATGGGCTAGATTACTATATGCTCTCGCGGAAAGCGGGAACACAGCGTCTGTTGAATAATCCGTATCCAATGTTCCCCCCAACGCAACGCCATTGACGTATAGAACTATATTTTTAACGCCGAAATTCTCGAATTTAACCCTTTAAGGACTGAAGATGCCAATTGCTAACGTTTCAAATACACGCATTCATAACTTAACCCTACAAAAAATTCAGGGCTTAAAGGGTTAAAGGAATTCTTTTTATATTTTCCATTCACGGAAATGTGTTCCTGCCCTCCAATTAATATCCTTTTAGTTAGATTTCCCAGGGCGATGTTTTCTATCTGTTTCGATGCCAACCCTGCTGGCACTGTGTATAGTTTGATCTGTACTCTTTTAATTGGGTATTTTACTGTGGCGTGTAGTAAATTTTTTTTAATTTCTATTTGTTTTGGTGAACTCAATTTCACTCGCCGTACGCAGAGTTATGTCTCCATAATATGAATCACAACGGGTTTTGCTCCCTCTTCTTGATCAGCATTCAGATTTAAAGAGATCTCAGGATTCGTGCGGGTGAGCTTTATTTTCATATCCACCCCATTCACAAGCAACTTCTTCTGGAATGTGAAGTCTGTATGCAGGCGTCCAAAACACTCGTATATCTTCTTTTTAGAATTTTTAAATGTCTTTTATACTACTTTCGTCTTTAGCTTGATAATAGCCCTCGGCACTTAAAAAGGTATCCTTCGCTTCTTTGGAAAAGTTCAACACATTTTCCAGATAGGCTCGTAGGTGGTAGTACCCCGTTCCTGCCGATATGTTGAACTGATTTAATATACGTCACACTGGTTGAATAAGTAGTGCAGAAAGTTTGTTTCAGGGTATACAGCATATTTGTCATCGCAGTCCGTTCCATCAGAATGGGCTATACGTAGTTTAGCGTATATGTGCGCACAGTTTGGGTCAAAGAACGTAAGGGCCTGAGCTGGGTATCACGAATTCTATTGGAGCACTCTAGGAACTAGTGTAAGTGTGTTTAAAGGGTTAATTGTAATAGTCACTGTGTTCAATAGAAACTTAAATTGGGGGCATGTCAAAGAGGGACAGCTCCGATTTACAACATTGTGAACTACACGGGTGGATGAAGCGTGCCATGACGAATTAGAAATAGTGCCTCCTTACTCAACAAGTAGTAACAAACTATGATTCATGAGATCAATGTCCTTAGCTTATATCAGTCAAAAAATGGTCAACCATAGGTTTCACTCGCTTAGAACACTTCTGGCGTGTTAAGACCTGATTGTAGCGCTTTCCTCCCGAGATATCTGGCATCCCTCTTCAGCAAAGGGACAACCGTACGTAGTATGGTTGAGAAAATGGATCCAAGTCCACTACCACGCTGGTATCTCACACCTCGATAGACTGTGAAAGGCTTTCTGTCCATTATAACTCGGTGCGTCGAAAGTGCAGCTTCACTATTAAGCTCCCATCACCGAATGGGAAATTTTATCCCTCAATCGTTCTTATATATATTGAGATATTGGTTATTAGATTAGTTGCGACATTCACATAATGGAGCCTGTCATATGTAATACTCAAGCTCTTCCCTCTATGGTTGGGAATGTGAGCAATGCGTAGCAGGCGTGCCTGAGTATCCCCAACAAACTGGTGCTCCACTATATTGCTGTAAATATAGCACATGTCTCGGGGTGTATAGCCAGCAACCAATTTCTCCAATTTCATCTGATACATTAGGCTGGACAAGTCATGTTGTACCTTGAAAGGTATCTCTTTGGAAGGCTGATCGATATCGCCCCTAGGTTATAATTTTGAACAGCCCCTTGTCTTTAATATTTCTGTTAGCCTTTGATTTCAGGATTAGAGTATGTGCAGGGATAAAATTTCCCATTCGGTGATGGGAGCTTAATAGTGAAGCTGCACTTTCGACGCACCGAGTTATAATGGACAGAAAGCCTTTCACAGTCTATCGAGGTGTGAGATACCAGCGTGGTAGTGGACTTGGATCCATTTTCTCAACCATACTACGTACGGCCGTAAGATTTGAGTTTTTTAAACTTAGTTTAAGTCTCTCTCAACATCCTCAGCCGCACCATAACGGTCCGGACCTAGTATTACTACTGTACTGTAATACCGTGCATCCTCAGTCCGGGCGATATGTATAGTTTCATCCCGAGTTACCCCGGCTTTTTCACACTCATCAAGGTCTCTCAGAATCGTAAAAACGGGATCTTTATAATCAATATTTAAAAAGAGGGTGTCCAGCTGAATTTCGCATATCCCCACCTCGTACGAATCACGACCCAATTCAATGGGTCCATGGAGTTCTGTTACAAAGTTGGCCAGGGTGTTGTTAGGATGTACAGACAGGGACGATGAGGACGGTAGTGTGACGTAGAAATGGTTAGGCGCCATGTTGCATACTATTTAAGCTTCATTATTTCATCAGCTTCTATATAGGTGTTGAAGCTTTCTGGGTACCCTAGCCACTTCATTAGGTACATTTTTCTCTTTCCTGAACCTTTGCTTCCTAAAATTTTTTCAATTTTAAACATTTTTTCCTAAATTAAATGTCACTTTCTGCAACTCCTCGCGGTAAAATCCTCCTGCGACTTTTTCCCCATTCAAAACTTCAACGTAATACATTATCTCGCCTTTAGGTCTCATAGCCCTAACTTTAAAAATCTCACGTGTCCAGCCTTGCTCAAATCCCTTCGCGAATTTATTTCCCGAACGCGACAGACTTACATAATCAATGATTTTGAAACGTGCAGAGTGTGGTAGTGGTGTTCCATCTCTTCTCACATCGGACTCTGTGCGCGTACCTCTTTCTAAAATCTCGTTAGGTGTTGTCCCAATCGTGCGATGGTGTGAGCGGTTGTATGATGAGGCCAATGATTCCAGAATGTCTATATTCCTCGTTCGTATTTCTTACGCTATTATTATTTTTTATTTTATTTTTTATCATATATATTCCATCGTTTGTATATGATTGTATATTTATTTTCTATATATTTCGTGAAATTGATTCCAATAATTCGTCTAAACAAACAGAATGATGTAATGGTGTTTTATTTAATTCTTTTGATTGTACATATAAACGATATTATTATTTAATTATATGTATACCAAATGGCCGGTTACGTCTTCTGAACCGACTGACGGATTTCTAAGCCAACTGTCAAGAATATCTGAATAGCGCAATCTGGTAGCTGTAAAGTTAATTAATATATACACATACACCTGCCTTCTAGGTCTTCTAAGTCAACTGGCAGGTTAAGCTAACTGGCAAATTTCTAAGCCAACTGTCAAGAATATGTGCTTTAATTAAATAAATAGCGCAATATGGCAACTCAACCCTAATAATGTACACCTGAACAAGCCATTTACGCCTTCTAAGCCAGATTAAGCCTTCTAAGCCGGCTGGCGGATTAAGCCAACTGGCTGATTTACACCTTATAAGACAGCGGGCGCTCGGATGAACTCTCATTATGCGTCTGACTGGAGCCAGGCGAACACCCCTCTCTCCTTCTTAGGTTAAGGCTTAGGTTCCCACCTTCTGCCCCCAAAGACCCTCCTCCTCCTCCTTTCTCTCTCTCTCTTAGGTTAAGGTTACTCCTTTGAGGGGAGGTCATCCTCCCTTCTCCCCCCAAAGTTCCCTCACCCCTTTGTTGCATAACCTCTTGCAACATCCCCCTCCCCTTTGCAACATTGATCAGCATTGCACTCTCCCATTTTGAGGTTATACTACTAGCATGTAGAAAACTCTAGAAAAATAACTGTGCACAGATTTATAATCTGAACAAGTTTTAGTTTTGATAATTCTTACTAATTTCACGAAATTACTAAATTCCAGAACAGGACCTAATTATCTACCAGCAGGAATGTTATATAAATATGAAACAAACTCAAACAATTAAATTTTAATTACAGTAGTTTAAATTTAAAAAATTTAACTCTTACGAACTGCAAAATTTAAGTAACTTTAATTTAAATGAAAAATTTATGTTATGTTAGAATAAAAATTTTGTTTTAACCCAACACAGTATTTGAATACTAAACTATTAATTTATTAACACTAAATTACGACTATGAATTATTTCCCGAATAATAAATTAAATCCTGACTAATATTATTGATTCCCGCTGATAGAAATTGTATGCTATCAGAGGGTTAAAATTGATTATAGTTAAACATCCTCTTTAGTTGGTAGTAATTGTCCTATTCTAAGAAAACAAAATAGACCCTTACCTTAGTAGTTTTAATTGTAAACACTTTACCTTGATAACACTTGAATAAGTAAAAGATTGATTACCCGTTTTCTGAAAAGGAAATGTTATACCTAACTGCCTTATAACTGCTTAATTTGAAATAGATCTACAGATCTACAGAAGCTAAGGCTAACAAAGGCCCTAAGATCCACTCAAAGGTTAGCCCGAGAGAAAGGAAAGAGTAGGGGGTTAAGAGAAGAGAAGAGAATAAGGGGTTAAGTAAGTAGCAACACCTATCACTCGTGGGTTAATATTCATTCAGAAAAAGAGAAAAAAGACTCACCATCATCATCCGCCGGCCACTGCCGACAAGTCAGAAAAATAGTCGGAGAGAATAGGAGAGGGGTGAAAGATGAAAAGAAGTAAAATAAGAACGCTTACAAACCATGCAAACACAGTCTTAACTCACAGTCATACCATGCAAACTACAAACATGCAAGAAAAGAGAGTTACAGACATGCAAAGTAAGGAGATAAGAGGAAAAAAAAAAGTAGGTAAAGTTAAACAAAAAGTGGGTTAGTTTACGCTACGAGCTACATCTACGTTCATGTTAATCTAATTTTTTTTTTTATTGCTGGCATCACACGCTGGCATGTCACAAGCTGGCAGTCATCGTCAACAGACTCATCCTCGAGTACCACCACCAGAACTCCTGTTGCTAACTTTGTTTTTTTATTTTAAACAACGTTAATACTTTTAAAATGTCTGTCAAGACGGTTCCTAAACATATTAACGCTGGTAGAATGAACGACTGACGCGGGAAGATTATTCCATTTCTCAAGTACTTTAAACGTAAAGAAGTCTCTAGCGATATTAGTAATGAAACGTCTGCCACGCAACTTAAATCCGTTATTACGAGTATTACTATTATCGAAAGTGAACAATTTGTCAAAATTTACGTTATCGATGTTATTAACGATTTTGAAAACTTCAATAAGCTCCCCCCTTAATCTCCTAGTTTCGAGTGAATACAGGTCTAACTCTTTAATCCTATCTTCATAAGGCTTATTGCGCAATGACGGAATCAGTTTCGTGGCACGACGTTGAACCCTTTCTAACCTATCAATATCCTCACGCAAATACGGGCACCAAAACTGAACTGCATATTCTAAATGAGGCCTGACTAGGGACTTGTAAAGGGGCAATATAATATCCTTCGATTTAAATTCGAAATTACGCGCTATGAAGCCTAACATTCTATTAGCTTTCGCGCAAGACTCCAGGCACTGGTTCCTAACCTTTAAATCCTTAGATACGCGTACGCCTAAATCTACTTCCTCGTCAACGCTCGCTAACTCCTTATTATCCATCGTGTACGTGTAATTATTGTTGCGAGAACCTATATGCAAAACTTTACATTTGTCTACGTTAAATTGCATCTGCCACTTATCCTCCACTCCATAATCCTATTTACATCGTCTTGGAGCCTATTTCTATCGTCCTCGTTAACAACCTTACCGCCTATTTTAGTATCGTCTGCGAATTTTGACACGTTACTAGTCAATCCTACATCTATGTCGTTAATGTAAATTACTAATAGAAATGGGCCTAACACTGAACCCTGTGGGACACCGCTACCTACATCTAACCACCCCGATTCACTACCATTAACTACGACCCTCTGTCTCCTAGCACGAAGCCATTCTTCTAACCAGTTAGCTACCTGACCGCGTATACCGTGCGCTTTGACCTTCGCAATTAGTCTCCTATGCGGAACTGTATCGAACGCCTTTTTAAAATCTAAATAAATAACGTCAGCTGCTCTATGCCTATCGTATTCGCGCACTATTTCGTTATAAAATTCTAACAAATTAGTTAAACAAGACCTATGGCGTCGAAACCCATGCTGACTACTATTAATCAAATCTCTACTTTCTAAGTGATCGATGATACGATCCCTAACTACGGATTCCAAAAGTTTACCGACAATTGACGTTAAGCTAATGGGCCTATAATTGCCAGCTACTGCGCGGTCGCCTTTTTTAAAAATAGGCGTGACGTTAGCTAATTTGAAGTCTTCAGGAATAATCCCCGTTTCGAGTGACTGATTAAAAATCTTCGTTAAGTGGCCTACGATAACGTCTTTCAAGTCTTTCAAATGTCTGGGATAAAAAGCGTCAGGGCCTGGGGCCTTGCTAACTTTTAGCCTATCGATATAATGCGCAATCTCACCCTCGTAAACAGTTGTTTCATCTAAAATAGTCTGGCTACTAAATGGAACGATATCGTCCACGTCGGGGACATTATTTACGTCTTCTACGGTAAAAACTTTCGCAAAAAAGTTATTGAAAATATCCGCCATCGCCTGAGCGTCAGAAGCCAAAGCGCCATTAACATCCACTAGAGGGCCTACGTTATCTTTTACCGGCTTACGATTATTAACGTATTCAAAAAACTTTTTTGGATTATGTTTACTATCCGCAGCTATAAGTATCTCTAAATTACGCTTGGCATTCCTAACTGATCTTTTAACCTCACGTCTAAGCTCGATATATCTATTACAGTTAGCTGCCGTGCCATTGCGCTTATTAAGTCTATACGCTCGTTTATGAACTCGCCTATTTCCCTAGTCCACCACTTCGGCCTACCATGATTTCTAGCGCGCTTGGGCCTACGAGGAATAAACTCCTTTTCAATATTCCTAAAACTTTCTTTAAACGCCACCGAACGCAAATTTGTGTCATTACCCATAAATAAGTTATCCCAGTCCACTACTCTCATCCTATCCGCAAAACTATAAAAATTAGCCCTACGAAAATCAGGGACTTCTATGACGTTACTATCCTGAGTGTTTTCTATCAATAACTTAAACCTAAGAATTTGATGATCACTACATCCTAAACTCTCGCCTACTTCTAAACCTTCGACTATATTCTCGCCGTTCGTCATCACCAAATCTAAAATATTGTCACCGCGCGTTGGTTCGGTAACTATCTGTCGTAAAAAGTCATCTTCCATAAACTCAACCAATCTCAAACCCTCCTCATTACCATAAAAGTCTCATAATTAACATTAGGGCAGTTAAAGTCTCCGACAATTATACTATTCCGATTGTCAATAAAATTACCAAGAAGTGAGTAAAATCTAGTATCTGTATAGAGGGGTTCAACGGGAGGTCTATAAACAACAACAAAATTAAAACTAATAGTACGCGCCCTAACTTCAACACATATCGCATTAATTGCTGCCGGAAAATCTAACTTAACCTCGATAGCCCTAAGGGAATTACGAATGTACAGCAAAACGCCTCCACCAAACCCATGTAACCTATCATTAGTAAAGAGTTTAAAACCCGGTATATCAAGTTCCCCAAACAAGTCCCAAGTCACGGTATTTAACCAAGTTTCAGTGATAGCAACTATATCATAGTTGCCGGAATAAATTATAGCCTTAAATTCATTTAATTTATTTCTAATACTACGCGCGTTACAATAAAAGACGTTTAAGATATTTTTTACCACGGGCCCGCGTTTTAAACTATTTTTCACGTCGGGCCCGCGTTCCCCGGACCCACAACGTTTAAAGAAGGCTTCGACCTATACAGCTTTCGCACGTTTTCGTCTATTAACCTACCTAGCCTAGCATTACCTATTTCATTAAAATGCACCCCCCCATCTTTTATAAAAAGGCTAGGATCACTGAATTCGGACCACAGCTTTACGAAGGGTACATTTTCCTCAGCACAAATCTCTTCTAATTTATTATTCAAAATATTGTTTTTGACGTAATCCTAAGACCCAACCCGTGCCTAGGGGTAATACCTAGAACTAAAGACCTATCTGACCTCGCCTTCAGGGACCTAATTAACCCCCTATAACTCTCCAAAAGGTCAGGCACTCTCGTATCGGGCCTATACGAGTCGTTGCCTCCTACCATCGTCACCAACATCGAGTGACGGGAGGCAACGTCAATCCTATTCACTTCGTCTCTAACTCTGTCAACCCTGTCCCCTGGGAGACAGACCCTCCTCCTCTTGGTTGGATGCCGTTCAACGAACTCTTTATCCATGTGGCGCACTAAAGAGTCCCCAATTAAAATAGTTTCCCCCTCATTCACGTCCCTTTCCAAATGGGCGAAAGGGTTCGAAACCTCGATAGGGGGGGGATTCCTATCACCTAACGTACGCGGCCTAGCTCCACCCTTAACCTCTCTATATCCCTCGCTATCTACTACTCTCGGACTAACCTTAACCCCTTCCTCAACTCTATCCAACCTTCCCGACAAGCTACCTAAACTAGAAACTAGGTTACGCACCTCACCCTTCAAATTACTAACGTCTTCAATGTTAGTATTGGTTCGGCTTCCGTCAACCGTAGCCCTAACCCTGCCCTCATCAAGCGTTGCAAGTCTTTCGGTTACCTCACGTACACTGCGTTTTATGTCAACTAATTCCTCCATGAACTCGCAAAAGAAACAAACTGATCTATCGGTAATCGCCATTGGACCGCCGTTATAGTCCTTAAATTCCGAATACCACCGGTTTACCCTACACCTAACACACGACGCTTTCTGCGACGGCATCGCGCAGTTAAAAATTAGTTTAAACCGTCAGAGGTATAAGTTAAATTAAGCCGGCAGGCTATGAAAACTTCTAAATCGCTAAAAACCACTAATATTCAATTACTTAACTATAACAACGTGAAGGATCTTTTCCGTTTGACTGCCGCCATTGAAACATAATTAAACTCCAGCCTTCTTTAGTTAGCTTTATAAGGCTAACTAACAAAAATATCACGACCTAACCTAACCAATCGTCAAGGTCGTACAGTTGACCTAACGATTGGTTAGGTTAGGTCGTGATATTTTCGTTAGTTAGCCTTATAAGGCTAAGTAAAGAAGGCTGGGGGCACTCACCTCTTATGTTTCAATGGCGGCAGTCAAACGGAAAAGATCTCAACGTGAATTTAAACGCAAGTATACAAAATTCAAAACTATCCAAAAGTAAAATTCTCAGCAATATACAAAAGTAGATGCAAAACCAGAGAGCGCAGGAAATGCGTCCATTCAGTACAGAGTCTGGCTGGCTGAACTTGAAAAAGGAATGCAATTTAATGCACTTTCTTTGAAACACTGATCAAACCTGAAGAGAAATCAGCAACACAGCTAGCTAAACAGATTTGAAACACAATCACAAGCCTATAACCTTACTATTCAGAGCTTTTAAACCAATTTAATAGTCCAACAACTTCACTTTCAAGTCTCTTTCCAAAAAGGTTTATGGTTGTAGTGGTTTGAAAATACGAAAAATATATCCGTACAAAACTTGAACCAACCGTTTGTTAAATAATTAATGAAAGGACTGAATATAATGATGAAAATAATAAATAATTAAGTAAGGAGGAAAATAAATTTAATAACCTCCTGACGGAAAAACTGCAATTTAAAATCTAAAATTGCAGTCTAAATCTTAAAATTTGATATATGACACCCACCACCAAATATTTTTTTTGCATTTTTTAAACTTTTTTGAACCCATAACCATCTTAAATCTAATCTTAATCCTAATTGTCTTCGCTATTTTGTAGGTCCTTGAGCCTTTGTTTGCAATGAATTGCAACTTTCCTAGAGGGTCTTAGATTAGGTTTTTCTCTTTGAACATCTTTCGAATTAGAAAGGTCTTGACGAACACCATTATGAGTAATCAGATTTCTAATGGATACAGGTGACAAATAGAAATAGGATAATTTAAAACTTGGTTATCTGATCTCTTGAGTTGAACACTTCTGACTGTTATCATCGCCTACAAACAAATGCAGGATGCGTCCCATCTGCCAAAAGGGTGTGGTTTTAGTAGTTGATTTAATGAAGACCATATCGCCAACTTTGATGCGATTAACCCAGTCTGATTCGTATAAATCTCGACTATGTTCTCGAAGACTCAACAGGTACTCCTCATACCACCATTGTCTAAATTGAGAATACTTTTTGTTCAACAATTCAAACGATTTGTTTAGCTCGTTATGAGTAGGGGGATTTTGTGACCATAAAGGATCATCATCGGTTTCAAACTTGAATACCAAAGATTCCTTTTTGTGTTTAAGGAATGAATTAGGCGTTAAGCTTGACAATTCATTCTCTGACGAGACGTATGTGAGCGGACGAGAGTTCACAGCGTTTTGAATGCTAGTTAGGAAGGTCAGTAGATCGAAATGATCTAGAACAGAACGCCCAATGGTCTTGAAAAGACAGCTTTTCACAACTCGAATGAGACGTTCCCAAGCAGATCCCATCCAGGCTGAATAAACTGGAAGCCTGATGTGTTTGATACCACTGGCTCGCATGTGCTCTTGAAATTCGTTAGAATTTAGAGTCCTCTAATGCCTTACCACCTTGAATGAAACTTTTAGCATTATCGCTGTAAACTCTGTCGCAAACACCATATAGACTAGTGAATCTCTGGAATGAGAGCAAGAAAGATTTGGTACTCATATCAGGAAGCAGATCTAAATGTATGGCTCTTATGTGAAGGCAAGTATAGAGCAAAATAAATCGTTTGACAGTTTTTCCTGAGTCAGGGTCTTTGACCCAAACGTGACCCGTGAAGTCAACCCCAACATGTTTAAAGGGAGTAAACAAACGCATCTGATGCTTAGGGAAATTGGTGAATTTGGAATACTTGTAAGAAAATCGATTGTATTTTCTGCAAGTAATGCAACTAGAAATGATACGCTTGATGGTTTGTCTAGCACTAGTGATCCAAAACCCCTGCAAGCGCACCATTGTTAAGGTGGATTGAATACCTACATGCTTGCATCTAGAGTGACAATCTCGAACCATTAATTCAGTGAAGAGATGATGTTTACCTAGTAATATGGGGTTTATGATGTCATAATCATATACGTTTGTTCTTGAAAGCCTGCCCTTGGTTCGAATCAATCTGACTTCGTCTAGAAAGAGATCCAGACGGTTAACCAGATTGGGAACATGCTGATTGGGATTTTCTTGAACTGTTTCAAGAAATTGATTTTCTTTGTCAAAAGATTCAAGTTGCATGATGTATAGCCAATACAACCTACTACCCCTATCCACGTCTACATTGGGTTTCTTTCTGCATTTGAAAACAAACTTGAGTACATAAGCCGTGATTCTATACACTTTGTGAATGTTTGAAAACCGTTTGATTTCAAGAATGGGTTCAGTTTTACCAGCATTTAAAGTGACTGATGCAATTGTAGCTGATTGTGTCTTTAATTTGTTTGGGTTAGATACTGTAGACACTGAAGATCATATTTAGGCCAAAGGGATGAATCTAGAACTAACCATTCAGGACCATGCATCCACAGTTCTAGATTGTTCTCAAATTCTCTAAATGATATTCCCCGAGTAATGAGATCTGCGGGGTTTTCTTTAGCTGAGACATAATTAAATGATATCGAAATACTGAATTTAGTTTGAATTTCTTGATGCATGTGTCTAATATCCTGAATTCGATTTCGAACAAACATGTTTTTTATTTTGACACTGAGATCTGACGAAATGACCCAAGCCAGCACAATTTCAGCATCAACAAAAATCTTGATATCTGAGAACTGAGCTTTAATGGATGAAAGAAATTGAGGAAGACATTTGAACGCTAGATAAACTGAAAGTAATTCCAAAGTAGGTAAAGTACGTGCTTGAATAGGAGCCATTTTAGCCTTGGAAAAAACTAAGTTTGATCCTGAAGGACCAACTGCATAGACTGCAAATCCGTAACAACTGGCACTAGCGTCACAAAAAATGACTAATGAAACAGAGTCGCTAGAATTGAAAGCTGAACATTTGAAAGAAAGATTTGAAAGTTCATGAAGATCTTTGTAAATCTTAGTCCAAACCTTCAATTCATCTTGACCGACTGTCTCATCCCAAGGCAACTTAATTAAGCTCCCACAATTTTCTCATGAGAAGCCTACCCGAATGGTAACTGGGAGGTAAAGGGATAATGGATCAAAAATTTTAGAAATTTAGGAAAAGGATTTGGCGCTTGGTACAAGCTTCAGGGTCTAGATCATATTCTGACAGCAAGATTAAGTCTCGACTTACATCAAAGTGATAACCCACTTCCCAGCACCTTTTCCAAGCATTCATGTTGAACAACTTTTTGATCTTGAACCATTATGTTTTTGAGACAGTCTAGATTTGGGTTCCATGATCTAAGGTTGAAACCTCCCTCAGACATTCTCTGATTTAAAGTGGAGCATAATTCCAGAAGTAATTCTGGATCTGAATTTGTGAAAATTAAATTATCCACAAAAATGTTTCTTGAGAACCTGAGAGCATAAATTATTTAGATACTGATTGGCGTGATATATAATGACATAATTGAGTATGAAAGGTGAACTGGCCAGACCAAATACTATGGTAGTATACCGATAAATTAATAGTTGACCGTCCTCTTCCCAGAAAAAACAAAACCTATTTTTATCAACATCAAGCTTGAGCTTGATTTGAAGAAATGCCTGCTTTATATCTGAAAGGATGACGTATTGATTGGTTCTGAATGAGCATAATAAGGTAAACAGTGAATTCATGAGGTCTACACCAGGATATGCAGCTTCATTAAGAGAAGGAGCTTAACCCGTTTTCAAACTACAATTGAAAACTGGCCTTATTTTAGTTGTAACTTGATCTCCCACCCTAATGACCGGCCTATGAGGTATCCAGATGTAGTTCTAATACTGGTCTGGAGGCACATCAAACCTTTCAATTATCCCATCATCTAATTGCTGTTTAAATACATCAGCATATTTAGAGTACAAGTTTTTCTTATTAAGAAATCCAATTACCCTTTTTAGAGTTGCTAATGATATTTTATGATTAGATGGAATATGGTTAATTAGCTCTTCATGCCACGGTAACTCCACATAATATTGGCCACCAGACAGTTGTATAGAGTCATTAAATTGTTTAACTTTGATCTCATCCAAACTACCATTTGAACTCTCATCTATACCTATAGACTCCAATTTATACAAATTTTCCAGACCTAAGTCTAGATCAGAGTCGGATTTACAGTGACCCAAAGGATTGAAATAACTTGGGGTTGGATTCATGACACAGTTCACGATACAATGAAGACCGGGTTCATCATTGCTGAACACCGCAAGTGAACTCTCCCCATCTCTAGACTCGTGAACCTGTAAACCATTTGATTCCTGATTTAAACATGATATTTGAATATTTGAAGCTAAGCTTCGATTCAGTGTTTCACTTGAGGGGTTAGTAAGTTTAAAATGGGAACAATACCAAGGGTTTTTACACCCCGAAAGCCTTGAATTAGTAGGTTTTAAAACTTGAACAGCAGATTGCTCCGCTGCCGTGAAACTCGAATCAAAACTTGAATTGAAATTTGAATTTGATCCATCAGTCTCAGTCAGAGGAAGGGAATTATGTTGATCAATTTCCGAAGATCTTTTCAGTCATAATTTTTTAACAGGAGTTCTTGAAGAAAACTGAAGAGTTTCCTTGACAGATCTACGACTGTTGCTGGAATGTTGAATTGGACTCTTGAAAGTATCCAACTTTCCAATAGGTATAAGTCCTTGAGAAACTAATATGGCAGTACCATTCTTGAGTTTTACAAGTAGAAGGTTCGAGACAGCAGTTGCCAAAAACTTTTTTACGCATAGAATAATAAACAGCTGGAATAGTTTACCGGTAGAAGTAATTAGTAGCATGTCTATAAACATGTTTAAAAATTGATTAGACGCATATGTTGATAGATTGATAGATTGGGTATAGTTTAAGGTAGTAAAATTAAGGCTTTGTGGTTCAGAACCCAGGTAAAATTGTAGGTCCCCTCCGCCACCACGGAGGACATGCACAATACACACGAACACAGTTAGGTAGACCAGCCATGAGTGGATCCTAGGGTCTTTGTTGTTATGTCTGCAAGGGACATCTGGTGATAGTGTTTAAGCCCATTTTTATTGCATGAATGGTACTAGTTTATTTCATATATATTATGTACATTTAGGTGATAGATCCCACAGCTCAACACAAGTGTTGTGGGATATAGGGAGGCAGCATCTTGGGTTAGGGGATATACTCTGTCCTTACACACCCCATTTAAAGAGATTCCTCTGCCGAGCGGTGTCCCCCATAGTACTGTAAGGTATTGAAAAACTCATGATCTTCACTTGACCCACAAACACCTTTAAATGGGAGACCCAAAATGGGTGCACACACATTTCTACATTACTGTACAGTCAGACCCGGATCTAGGTGGGGAGGTGGCTATGTGGGCTGCAGCCACGGGCCCCGCATTTATTTTACATTATTTATGTCAGAGCACATATTGAAGCCATCATTCCGCTAGCTAATTATACTCCATGTGCGGCACATTCGCTCAATCTTGTCGGCAATTCTGCGTCTCAGTGTTGCTCAGAAGTGCGCGTTTTTTTCGATTTCATCCAAAAACTATATGCATTTTTCAGCAGTTCAACTAGTCGATGGGGTTTATTGGTAAAACTTCCAAAAACTGCGCCTGTCCCGAAGCAACTCTCTGATACTCGCTGGTCTCGACGAGCTGACGCAACGCACGCTCTTCGTAGGGGCTATGGAGGCATTCGTGTGGCATTAGAAGAGCTTCAACAGATCGATGACCGGCATTCACGTACGACGACCAGTAGTTCCGAAGCGACTGGTTTGCTGGCAGAGATGAATCAGCTTGAGACAGCAATTCTTACTGTCACTTGGGATACAGTCCTGAACCGCTTTAACCGAACAAGCATGCAACTCCAAAGTGCAACATTAGATATGAACAGCGCATCCATACTACTGGATTCTTTGGTTGACTTTGTGTGGTCAATGCGCAACAATTTTGAAGAGTACGAAGACGAGGCTCTGTTGCTGACAAGTACCACCGACTACAAGCAGGAGAAACGACGAAAGCGAATTCGCAAGGTAGCATTCGATGAAGGACCCAGCTCGGAAACGTTGCGCACTGGGCGTGAGAATTTTCGCGTAGACGTCTTCATTGTGATGATCGACCAATTGAAGTCAGAGTTAGAGTTTCGCAAGAAAGCATACCACAACACAAATGAAAAATTCGGCGTTTTAAACAAAATCCGTGACGGCGAAGATACAGTGCTTCGCAAATGCTGCCAAAATCTGGTCGATTCATATCCCAATGATTTAGAAAAATCGCTTGGCGATGAAATGATTCAATTTGCTGGTGTTTTCCGCAGTTCTGATGACGTAAACGATTCGTTCAGTGTAGAGCTTCGTGCATTCAATATGCTTATGCAGCATCAGCTTGGAGAAGTTTTCCCCAATGTCTTAAATGCATACAGAATGTACTTGTCATTGATGGTGACCAATTGTACCGGCGAACGGAGTTTTTCTAAGTTAAAGCGACTGAAATGTTGCACACGTTCAACAATGAAGCAAAAGCGATTACAGTCACTGGCAATTCTCTATGTTGAACATGCTCTGGCCAAAGAAGTCGATTTTCGAAATATTATTAATGAATTTGCACAAAAAAAGGCTCGTCGGTTCAATCGGTTGCCAGCTCATAATCAGTAGGTAGGTGTGTATAAAATTATTAATTCAGGAAAATATAATATGTAAAATAAAGTAAAATATTTGTAAAGTAAAATATGTTTGTTCTGAAAACTAAATAAATAAAGTAAAGTAATATGTTTGTTCTGAAAACCTTTAATTTTCCTCGTAAACAAAGCTTATAATCCTTATATAATAAAAATTGTAGCCAAGGGGGGGCCCCCAAAAAAATAATTAGCTACGGGCCCCCATTCTTCTAGATCCGGGCCTGTGTACAGTCTTTACAGCCACACCTACACCTTTCCTCCTAAGTATATATATTGTAATGTATATGGTTGTAAATTGTGACTTGGTCCAATTGATATGGACCGTGCCTTATTTTTGGTTGGCAAGGTACTGGTATTGATGGATACCGTAATGAAAATGACTGGATTCTTTGGATCTGATATATTTGCATGTCAGTTATAAATAGATATAGAGTGTAACATACTTGTGATAGTAGTCTATTATGACTTGATCCTCTGGATCCAGAGATTCTATCTTTAGTTTTAAATTGATAACACTAGGCAACAAAGATTTTGTTACAGAAGACCAAATAGGTGCTCCTAGCTAATTTCGGTATGCTGATTTCAAATCTACAATTAGATTTTTTCTATCACGTCTAGATTTTGTGTAAAATGCAAATCACTTTTAGTAAAATTTTCTACCACGTCCAGATTTTGGTTTTAATCGGCTTAATGCCAGTAATATGAAACTTGCTTTTCAAGGTTAAAGCAATTTTTTTTGCCAACTATATACAAATTCGAGCAATTTTGATAAATAAAATTTATCCCGAGTTGGCAACACTGAGTCAAGAGCATAGTAACGGGCAACGGCCCAACGGTCAGTCGCTACGTGACAGTCAAGCAGAACGGTTGTTGAAGCTCTCTGCTGATGAGCAAGTGACAGGTTGTGGTGACTTGTGTGTTTTTATAGCATTTGTTTTGTACTACGGTGTGTATTTCTTTTTATTTTGCACATCGTAATAATTACTTTCTACGTTTTTTCAGATATTGTATGGTAATTCAAAATGGCATCAAATAGACGTGCTTGTGTAAATCACCCAGACAACTTCTGCTTTGTCTGTGGACAATATACACCTAAGCCACAACGTAGAAACATAACAACAAAGATTAAACTTGCCTACAAGTGTTATTTTGACTAAGTTAGGAGACCAACAGAGGGACTGGGCACCACATATTTGCTGTGCACAGTGCAATGCAATGTTAATAGCTTGGATGAATGGTAAAAGAAAAGCTATGCCGTTCTCAGTCCTTATGGTTTGGCGTGAGCCGAAAAATCACTTCAATGATTGTTATTTTTGTTTGACAAAGATTGCTGGTTTCACAAAGAAAAACAAATCAAAGATCACGTACCCAAACTGCGAATCAGCAATGAAACCAGTACCACATGATGAAACAAATCCACCACCAGTTCCACCAGCAACGATAACAGACAGCAGTTCATCTGAAGATTCTGCTAGTGATATAGAAACAGGGAAAGATGGCATATATGTTCCAGATGCAAATATTTCCCCACATTTGTTAAGTCAAGCGGAGTTAAATGACTTAGTGCGCGATTTGGAATTACCAAAAGAAAAGGCAGAGTTGCTTGGTTCAAGACTTCAAGAATTTAATCTTCTCCAACCAAACACCAAAGTTTCCCATTTCCGCCATCGCCATTTGCAGTTTTCATCATTTTACTTACAGGAAGAAAACGTTTGTTTCTGCCACGATATCAGTGGTCTGATGCAAGGTATTGGCTGTCGCTATGATCCAAAAGAATGGAGACTGTTCATTGACTCTAGTAAAGCTAGCCTTAAAGCTGTATTACTGCACAATGGCAATGAAAAACCTTCAATACCTGTAGCATATGCCACTGGCCTTAATGAGACTTATGAATCGATGAAACTGCTGCTAAGACTCATCAAATATAAGGACCACACATGGAATATTTGTGGCGACCTTAAAGTTGTATCATTACTTCTTGGGTTACAGTTGGGCTACACAAAGCATATGTGCTTTTTGTGTCTATGGAACAGCAGAGATGACAAGAACCACTACAAAAAACATGATTGGCCATCTAGAACTGAACATGTTGTTGGTAAATACAATGTGAAACACCCAGCACTTATTGACCCTCAGAAAGTACATCTTCCACCACTTCACATTAAACTTGGCCTTATGAAAAATTTCGTGAAGGGTACTGATCATCAAGGTAGTGGTTTCCAATATTTAAAGGATAAATTCAAAGGAATATTGACAGATGCTAAGCTAGAAGCTGGAGTTTTCACTGGACCACAGATCTGCAGTGTCATCCACGACTCATCGTTTCCATCTAACCTAAATGAGAATGAACTATGAGCATGGACATCTTTCGTTGAAGTTGTCAAAAATTTTCTTGGAAACCACAAAGCTGAAAACCACCGTAAACTCGTAGAAAACATGCTTAAATCTTATGAAATAATGGGATGCAGAATGTCTTTGAAAATTCATTTTTTACATTCTCATCTTGACTTCTTCCCGGCCAACCTTGGGGCTGTAAGTGACGAGCATGGTGAGCGCTTCCACCAACAGATCTCAGTTATGGAAAACAGATACCAAGGTAATTTCAACCCAAATATGATGGGAGATTATTGTTGGTTCCTGCAGAAGGAGAGCTCGTCATCCTACAAGCGACAAAGGAAGAGGACACACCAAAGTTTCACTTAAGAACAGGAATTTGCCTTCAGTAGTAACGACAAAATACTAATGCGCTTTGGGTGGATGGTTGGGCGCAGGGGTGGTAACTCCGCTGTCTGTCTTAAGCCAGAATAAAGGAGGAAAGACATCCCTGTTCACTAATTATTTAAGTATGCTTAACATAAAACGTGGCACGGAAAAGTAGCTTAGACGGCTTTCATAATAGAAGCGGGTGAGAAAAAAAATGAAAAATAGGGGTTTTCGGTTACACAAAATCTGGACGTGATAGAGAAGTTTTGATATCAGATCTGAAATCAGCATCACCGCTTTAGTAGGAATCAGTAGTTCACGTGTCTGTAACAAAAAAAAAGTTGAAATTTGTTGCCTAGTGTAATTATTTAGTTTTGTAAAAATTGGTTGTTGCCAATGTACAGGCAGTTTTTACATAGTGGAGCCACCTCGATGGGCCGAAGTGGCCCCTAGTGTGCCCACTATAAAAATTTCTTATGTTCTTATGTTCTTTGTGGTTCGGAACCCACGTAAAATTGTAGGTCCCCTCCGCCACCACGGAGGACATGCACAATACACAATTACGAACACAGTTAGGTAGACCAGCCATGACTGGATCCTAGGGTCTTTGTTGGTCTGAAACATTATAACATTATAACATTTTATATATATATATATATATATATATATATATATATATATATATATCGTAAAGAACGACGCTTGTATAGGAGATATTCCGCGCAAGACGAGAGAGAGAGAACGAAACAAATGAAAAAATGAGGTAACCACCCGGGAATCGAACCCGGGACCTTCCGATTGCCGGCAATCTGACCGGCAATCGGAAGATCCCGGGTTCGATTCCCGGGTGGTTACCTCATTTTTTCATTTGTTTCGTTCTCTCTCTCTCGTCTTGCGCGGAATATCTCCTATACAAGCGTCGTTCTTTACGTTATTTATACTGCGTGTTCTTTGCAGTTAAATGTATATATATATATATATATATATATATATATATATATATATATATATATACAGGGTGTCCCATAAGTCCGGCATCATAGGAGAAATTCATATTTTTCTATTTCTACAAACCATAATTCATATTTTTCTCTTTCTACAGGCCATAATGTCTGTGAGCAAGGAAGAACGAATCCAGATAATTCTACTCATAGGAAATCGGAGTCAAAGAGACTTTGCAACAAGTCTGCTAACACAACTCTGTGTTATTGGCTCGCGGTCTGGACGCAGTCTGTTAAATTCAGCAGCGGCCTCTCTCGCAATATTCTCGCAATAGTATCTTTGTTATTAATTGAGCTAGAACGTTCATTTTGGGCTAAATTAGAGTTCTAAGTATGCTAATGATGTTGATGAGTTTTTGGAATAGATTTTCATATTTTATATTTTATATATATTTTATTTAATTTTTTGATTTTCTTATTATGCCGAACTTTGGGTGAACTTTCGGCTGGCTATAGAGGTGAAAAAAGTAGTTCGCTTCATAAGGTTTTCAACCATACTTCTAGTGTCGTAAGGTCATTATAACCCAAACTACGCGATAGAGGAAGGGTGAAAATAGTGATATCCATCAAAAACACGTTTTCGCCTGTGGTGGCGCTTAGGTATCTTAAGACGCGCGACCCCTCATATATATACTGTATATATATAATATATATATATACACACACACCTTTGGTTAGCTTCCGCCAGAATTGTTCATTCTGACGAAGGTCAAGCTTTTCACTCCAACTTAGACCTACAGTTTAACGTGGAATCCGAACCACGCCCCATCAGCAGCCCAGCGTCTTAACCAGTAGGCCAGCTAGGGTACCCATTTGTCTACCAAACACTTTCTTTATTGTGTGGAAGGATGAAGAGCTGGGTTTTGGTGTGCGCCGGCTGCCGTCGGGTCTCGAACCCGGGGCCGATGGATTCGTAGTCAGCGACGCTAACCACTACACCACCGAGGCGCAACCGCTATATATATCGAATATATATATATATATATACACACACACACATACACATCGAATATACATAATATATATATATATATATATATATATATATATATATATATATATTATATATATAATTTGTATGCCTCACAGAAACTCATCTAAAGGACTGCCAGGCGAACTGTGAAAATTGTGAGTCCTGTATTGACAAAAAAGAAATACAAATTGACAACTATAACATCCTCCGAGCCGACAGAACAGTGAGACGTAAAGGAGGATGTGCTATTTACACACGCGAAAGGCACATAGCAGAAATGGCTATAAGTACCTCAAACACTACGTAGAATGTGTAGCAGCAAAAATTGAAAAATTAAATATGGTACTAATTGTAATGCACAGACCCCCAAACACACCAACCTCAAAATTTTCAGATTCCATTACAGAAGTAAGAAACTTAGTAAAAGATCTACACTCTCCAACCCCAAATATTTTTCTTTGTGGTGATTTTAATTTCCCATTCATGAAATATAAAAGGATAGGAAAAAATATACGTATACGCCAGGACAAGGGGGGCACACGAGAAGACCAGGAGCAGGTAAAAATGCTACTAGCTTTAGCTGATGAATTTATGTTAATGCAAGAAATAACAGAAAACACAAGAAAAAACAAATGCCTAGATTTGGTATTCACAAACAACAGTAATCTAATTGATAATGTAGAAATATCCCCAACTATGATATCAGACCACAACATCATTGAAATAACAACTAATATAAAGGCAACAGGAAAGGAAAGAACACGCACAACAGAAAGAAGCAAATTCGAAATTTTTAATTTTCACTCCAAAGCTATAAACTGGGAAGATGTGACATCCAGCATGGAGGTAATAGATTGGAAAACCATTTTCGAGGCCAAGACAACGGAGGAGATGCTAATGACGTTAGAGGAGAAGACGTTAGAAATTGTGGAAAAACATGTCCCAAAGATACAACAAAGAGGAAAGAGAAGCAGGTTCGAAAGACAAAAGAGGGCATTGTTTCGAAAGAGAAAAAGAGTGACTGCAAAATTAAGTAATTGTAAAGATAACAACATCAGAAAAATATTAAATGATAAACTGCAAAGTATCGATGTCGTCATACAGGAACTAATCGAGAAGCATACAGAAAAAGAAGACGACGCTATAGAAGAGATAAAGGTTAACTCAAAGTACTTCTATAATTTTGCAAAAAGAAAGTCGAAAAACCATGCGACTATCGGACCTTTAAAAAATGAGAACAGTGTTTTATCTGATGATCTAACAGAAGTATCTGAAATATTAAGAGCTCAGTACGAATCATCTTTCAGTATTCCAAAAACTGACAAATTGATAGCGATAGAAACGCGTTCTTTGAAGAAGAACCACAAGGGGAAATTATAACGGATTTCGACTTTACGACGGATGATATTACACAAGCCATAGTGAAACTAAAAACACAGCGGCAGGACCGGATAAATGGAATGCGACACTGATCAAAAACTGCAAGAATGCAATCGCTGAGCCCCTATACTGGATATGGAGACGATCACTAGACACGGGAGAAATACCGGGCATCCTGAAGAGCGCGAACATAGCCCCAATATATAAAGGAGATCGATCAGAGGCCAAAAACTATAGGCCAGTATTGCTTACATCCCATCTCACTAAAATATTTGAAAGAATAGTTAGACAGAAAATCTGTGACTTTTGGGAAACTCAGAAAAAATTCAATGATAACCAACACGGGTTTCGGTCAGGCAGATCATGCCTATCACAACTAATGGAACACTACAACAACGTTATTGATTCACTTGAAACTTGAAAGTAATGAAAACTATGATATACTATACACAGACTTTGTTAAAGCGTTCGACAAGTGTGACCACGGAATCATAATATGATACATAAACTGAAATATATGGGAATAACAGGAAAAGTAGGGAAATGGATATATAATTTCCTTAGTGAGCGGCGGCAAGTCGTTACAGTACAAGGAGTATCTTCATCAGAATTAGAGGTCCTCAGCTCAGTACCACAAGGAACAGTATTAGCTCCACTACTCTTCATAATCATGCTAACTGACATAGATGAGGACGTTACCAGAGACAGCACAGTAACATCCTTCGCGGATAGCACAAACATCAGTAGAAAAATAAGAAACCCAGAAGACATAGGATCTCTACAAACCGACATAAACAGAATCTACAAGTGGACGGAAGACAACAATATGAAGTTTAACACCGAGAAATTTCAGCTATTACGGTACGGAAAAAGAGAAGACCTAAAATCCATGGAATATTATACCCCAAATGGAAAGGAAATTCAGGGAAATTCCAGAGCAAAAGATTTAGGGGTTGTAATGACAGATGATGCGAAATTTGAAACACAAAATAAGATAGCAGTAAACAGAGCAAAGAGAATAACGGGTCAGAGATTGAGAACCTTTAAACGAGGGGATAGGAATTTAGTGATTCCTCTACTGAAAACCCTGCTAATACCCAAATTGGAATACTGCTTGGTCCTAACATCCCCATATAAAAAACACTATAGACAGCTGGAAGGGATCCAGAGAAGCTTCACAGCCAAGATCAATCGGTGCAAAGAACTAAATTACTGAGAAAGGTTACGCGAACTAGACCTATATTCACTGGAAAGGAGAAGAGAGAGATACACCATTATTTACACCTGGAAAATAGTGGAGAAACTAGTCCCTACTCTTACTCTGAACCCTATAACTCCCCAAACAACGGTGGAAAGTAGAAACGGTAGACTGTGTCGTATTCCCAAATTGAAGGCGAGACAGGGAACATCCTTAACCCTGAAAGAAAATAGTTTTGTAGTGAGAGGACCAAAACTGTTTAATCAGTTTCCCAAAGACTTAAGAAACACGAAGGGAGTTGCAGTGGAAATCTTCAAAAGAAGACTAGACGCCTGGCTCAGAACAATCCCCGATGAGCGGGGCGTACCTGGCTATGTGAGATGGAGAGCGCAAGAATCCAACTCACTACTTCACCAGGCCAACTCGAGAGGAGGAGCGACAAGCTTGACCTTCGCGAAATGAGAAATCATCGCGCGAAACCTTTGTAAGGTTGTAAGGTAAGGTTATATATATATATATATATATATATATATATATATATATATATATATATATAGTCATGCGGGTTGCTTCTACAGAGCTTCAATTTAATATTTAGGAGAAATCCAATGACAAGGAGAAATGTAAATGCCATGAAAAGTCTTCTTTAATGCGCAACGTTTCGAGCAATACGCTCATCTTCAGGCTGTTTAATAACAATGTGAAATTAAAATCAATATTGAATGAAAAACAAAACAGAAAATTTCTATAACCTATTCGTAAAGACAAATTTTAAAAGACTGAGAAAAGAGGGTTAAATTCTAAGTTATACAGATTTACATATAAAAATTAAGAAGTTATTTTTAAATACATGGAGTAAATGTGAAATTAATACACTGGAAAAATTACCAATAGTACACTGGAACAATGGAACTATCTACCTTACACTGCAGTATCCGAGGCTGACTAATTTGAGCAGAGACAAAGAACGGGAAACACGAGAGATGGCGAGGGCGATTGGGGAAGGAGGGATTATAAGGAATTGGGGAAGGAGGAGGGATCATAGCAAATTGAGAGGGACGGCCGATGAGTCAACATTCAGACTAGGGGACAATGCTTTAATGAAAAGCGATTCTAAAATTCTTAGTGAGTTGGGACAAGTATTACAACCAAGAATTTTAAAATTGTCTAAAGTGACATCAATTTTACATTTAATGCTGTGTTCACGAATACTCGAGGCTTCTTTAGTTTTTAAAATTTTACCTGTTCGGCCACTTATTCCCATATGCGAATAAAATCTAGCCCTGAGAGAGCGAACAGTGCTGCCGATGTAATTCCCAAGGAGACACCTGGGGCAGGTAAATAAATATACAACACCGCTACGCAACGAGTCATGGGTTCGATCCTTCGCTGAGAAAAAGCTACCTAAAGACGTTTTATTAATAAATATGATGCGGAAATCAGTATGATAAAAAAATTTCCTTAACAATTTTGTAAATTTAAGCTTAAATTCCTTATTCAAAGGACCCATTTCAGGTACCAAGAAATATTTTATATCCTTCGGCACTGTAATACATGGAAGTTGAGGGCTATAAACATTATTTAAGAAGGATCTAATTAGTTTGTCTACATATTGAACAGGAAAACTATTATTAGTAAAGTATGATCTTAGATTATTAAATTCATCATTAAGTAAGGTAAAATTAGAGGTCAAATTATATCCTCTGAACAGGAGAGTTTTAATACAAGACATCTTATAGTTGAAATCAGTAAAACTAAAAAAATTCATGCCCAAACCAGTGAAAGTGGGTTTCCTGTAAACTGATGTAGTAATAGAATCACCGTTTTTCGAAATTAAAAGATCTAAGAAGGGGAGGGAGCCATTTTGCTCAGTTTCCATTGTATACGTTATATTGGGGTGCAAAGAATTTAGGAAGTTAAAGAATTGTTGCGCTTGTACCGCATTATCAAAGACTGCTATCGAATCATCAACGAAGCGTCGATAGAAAATTGGCTTGAGATGAGTGGGAGATTGTCTAAAAATTACACTTTCTAAATGAGTCATAAAAAAGTCAGCTGCTAACGGTCCGACTGGTGATCCCATCCCTACCCCATCAATTTGTTGGTAAACCTTATTGTTGAAAGTGAAATAGCATTGTTTGAAGACCAATTCTAAAAGTTCCTTCAAATGAGACAATGAAAAACCATGAAAATTATCAACTGAGCTAAAAACCCTATCTAAAATAATGGCAATAGTTTCAGATACAGGTACATTTGTGAAAAGTGACTTTACATCAAAACTGACAAAAAACTTTTTTGAATCGAAGTTTTTACCAAGGAGGTCTTTTTGGAATTCAAACGAGTTATTTATAGTGTAAGCATTTTTCGCAAAGGGGGACAGGAGACGAACAACAAATTTTGCCAATTGAAAGGTGGGTAAGTTATACGAAGCTAAAATAGGACGGAGAGGTGTTCCAGCTTTATGGATTTTAGGCAGACAGTATAATTGAGCAAGATTAGCACCAGATGCGAACAACTGAGAGTAAGTATCATTTTTTATTATCTTTAAGGACTTTAGTCGTGACAGAAATCTATTAACCTGGTCTTCTAACCTTACAATGACTTTATTTACAGGTTCTAGAATTTGTTTGAATTTAGTAAGATCACTTAGGATTTCATTAGTTTTGTTTATGTAGTCCGATTTATTCAAAATAACCACTCCGTTACCCTTGTCTGGTCTAGTCACAACAATCTCCTGGTTCTTTGCCAAATTCTTAATACACTGCAAATCACTCTTCCTAAATATGAAAGATTGAAATTTAAGATTTCTAAGTTTAAGAAAAAATTCTTGAGTTAAATTTGAGAACTGACATTTGAAATTATTGAAATCCCCCACATGGGGAACATTTTTCAAGCCATTGAAAAATTTTTCAAAGTAAAGAAAAAACGAAGGCTTATATATTTGAAACAACGGAAGCTTAAATTGCAAACCAAGTGACAGTAAAAACTTTTCCCGAGGGGAGAGTGTGTAACTAGAAAGATTCGAAATTACCTTCTCTGAATTGAAAAAATTTGGTGAATTCATTCCCAAAGCCTTTAACTTACGTTCATGTGTTTCCAAGATGGTAGAGTGAAATTTTTCTAGTTCACGTTGTACAAGAGAAATTATTAATAAATAGTCCAACAACGACAAGGTATTTTTAAGAGTAGTTATATAATGCCCAAGAGACTTGTTTTTCATTCAATATTGATTTTAATTTCACATTGTTATTAAACAGCCTGAAGATGAGCGTATTGCTCGAAACGTTGCGCATTAAAGAAGACTTTTCATGGCATTTACATTTCTCCTTGTCATTGGATTTCTCCTAAATATTATATATATATATATATAATATATATATATATATATACAGGGTGTCCGAGAATTATCTGTACAATTTTTGGCTGTTATTGAAAGTCAACCAGGAAGTGTAGAAATTCCAGTGTTGTCCCATTTTACAGAGAATCTCGTTAAGTTTTTTCTGATACCAAGTTTTGACAAGTTTTTTAGAAAATCCAGTGTGTCCGAACATTATCTGTACAATTTCATCTTTTAATAAAATTCTTGATAACACACGTAAAATTCTTAAACAAGATTATTTAGAATCTGTATTTTCAAAAGTTTCTTTTATTAAAGTAACGTTGTTACAAACATTCGATATGTGCACCATTAGTGATTCGCAAAACATCCAATCGATACTCCAAATGTTGCCATGTTTTTTCCAGAGCTGGGCACTTCCGCAAACACTTCCGCAAACCGCAAATTCCGCAATTGCGGAAGTATGTTTTTCGTTTGCGGATTTGCGTTTGCGGCAAAGTCATCGCAAATTAGTGAATTTGCGTTGCGGAACTAAGACCGCAAACGCAAATCTTTCCGCAAATTTCCCACGTGGCCACTGGCCAAGCCCGCTAGTATTTTTATTTCTTCTACAATAGTGATTTATTGTAATAAATTATTTAGCCTTGTTTTTAATAGAAACAAGGCTAAAACATTAAACATTAAAAAGATATAAAAACTTTTTATACCTCTTTAATGTTTTGGATACTTTTTATAGTTAAAATTGCGATTGCGGAATTTGCGGTTTGCGGAAGTGTTTGCGGAAGTGCCCAGCACTGTAAAAATTGGAAATATGGTTTGCGTTTGCGGATTTGCGTTTGCGGCACCAAAAATGGCAAGCAGTTTGCGGATTTGCGGTTGCGGAAGGTAAGGTTTGAGTTTGCGGATTTGCGATTGCGGAAGTGATTTTGAGTTTGCGGTGCCCAGCTCTGCATGTACGCTGCAGCATATCCACATCAATTCGCTCAATAGCAGCTGTGATTCTTGCTTTTAAAACATCAATGTCTGTCACCCGCGTACATTTCTAAAAAACTTGTCAAAACGTGGTATCAGAAAAAACTTAATGAGATTCTTTGTAAAATGGGACAACACTGGAGTTTCTACACTTCATGGTTGACTTTTAATAACAGCCAAAAATTGTACAGATAATTCTCGGACACCCTGTATATATATTATATATATATATATATATATATATATATATATATATATATATATATCGAATGTAATATGTTATAATGTTTCAGAAATAACAAGGCAAAGACCCTAGGATCCACTCATGGATGGTCTACCTAACTGTTCGTAATTGTGTATTGTGCATGTCCTCCGTGGTGGCGGAGAGGACCTACAATTTTACGTGGGTTCCGAACCACAAAACCTTAATTTTACTCAATCTATCAACATATGCGTCTAATCGATTTTTAAACATGTTTATAGACGTGCTACTAATTACTTCTACCGGCAAACTATTCCACCTATTTACTATTCTATGCGTAAAAAGGTTTGTGGCAACTGCTGTCTCGAACCTTCTACTTGTCAACTTACACTCGTTATTTCTAGTCCTATTATATTGAGATTTTTCGAAAAAGCTATCTCTATCTACGTTATCGAACCCATTCATAATTTTGAAAACCTGGATTAGATCACCCCTTAGCCTCCTAGTCTCGAGTGTAGTCAATTTTAACTCCTTAAGCCTATCCTCGTACGACTTCGATCTAAGCGACGGAATCATCTTCGTTGCTCGTCTTTGAACTCTTTCGATATGTTCATGTTACGAGATCTCATAAACGACGCATTACCACAGGAAACGTGCAAAACACCTCAAAATTAACCCGAAAAGTTTGTGGTAGTTATTCGTTTTTACACCCAGTCTGTTTTTATGATGAGAACAAACTTTTCTGGTCAATTTTGAGGTGTTTTGCACGAATCTGCCATCCGTTTCTTGTGCAAATGCGTAGTTTTCGAGATATCGTCATCTCCAAAACTACGCATTTCCACAGATAACAGATGGCAGTTTCATACAAAACACTTCAAAATTAACCAGAAAAGTTTGCTCTCGTTATTTTCGTTTAAACTAACGAAAATATCACGACTTAACCTAACCAATCATCAAGGGCGTACAGTTGACCTAACCGGGCATTCAATTGACCTAACCGGTTATTCAATTAAACTAACTGAGCATTCAATTGACCTAACCGGTTATTCAATTAAACTAACTGGGCATTCAATTGACCTAACCGGTTATTCAATTAAACTAACTGGGCATTCAATTGACCTAACCGGTTATTCAATTAAACTAACTGGGCATTCAATTAACCTACCAGGTTAATATTGGTTATTTCACCTAAATATCTTCTGATCTTTTTGTATTAGGCACTCACTGTCACATTTGGGCAAGTTAAGGATGAGAGAATATCGCCGTAATTGATAAAAACATCCAGTCCTTTGTCTTCATCTAGAGCACATGACGAATCAAGTTCTCAAAGTCGAAATCACACGAACGGCACGTCATAATTCTATCACAAGCACCACCAAACTGAATCCAATTAGAAAAAACAATAGCCAGAACAAAAACAACAAACTAGTTAAGTCGCAGATTAGCGAAAAAATAGCCCAATCAGGAAAAATATTTTTTGAAAAAAGTACATTATAGCCAAAACGAAATAAATTTTATTAAAAAAAAGTACATTTGAACAAATTTGCACAACATAAGATGTATATTTTTTTAGTCAGTTTTGAATAGCAATTCAATATATCATGCTGTTTTAACCGCGCGTGACCGGGTGAAAAGATGAATATTAACCAAGTTTGCTCTTGTCATTTTCATTTGAATGGATAATTAATATGAGCATCGTCACGTTCAGAATATCAAAAGCAAATATAATTATAAAATATTAAAGCATAATTTTATCATCATTTTGAATGTAAGTCAGTATGTTCGCAGATGCGTCCTTACCAAATTATGTAGATTGGAATATTATGACATTTTTATAGTGAATATTTCCTGTTTTGGCTATAATGTACTTTTTTTCATATTTTTCCTGATTGGGCTATTTTTTCGCTACTCTGCGACTTAATTAGTTGGTTGGTTTCTGTTCTGTCTATTTTTTTTTTCTAATTGGATTCAGTTTGGTCGTGTTTGTGATAGAATTATGACGTGCTGTTCGTGTGGTTTCTGACTTTGAGAACTTGATTCGTCATGTGCCCTAGATGAAGACAAAGCATTGGATGTTTTTATCAATTACGGCGTTATTCTCTCATCCTTAACTTGCCCGAAATGTGGCAGAGAGTGCCTAATACGAAAAGATCAGAAGATATTTAGGTGAAATAACCAATATTAACCTGTTAGGCCAACTGAATGCCCGGTTAGGCCAACTGAATGCCCGGTTAGGCCAACTTAATGCCCGGTTAGGCCAAATGAATGCCCGGTTAGGTTAACTGAATGCCCGGGTAGGTCAACTGTACACCCTTGATGATTGGTTAGGTTAAGTAATGATATTTTCGTTAGTTTTAGGCTTTTTAGGTTACTACTTCCACTTATGTTAGTTTTAGGGTTAGGTTAGGTTAGGTAAGGTTAGGTTAATTAATACCAAAATACATTTTTCTAGTAATATTTGATGTGTTTTGCTTAGATTTTGACCTCCATTTCCCTTGAAAATGAGCCAAACTTCAAAGTACTATAACTTTGTTGGATCTCATTTCCGAGGGAAATGGAGGTCAGATTTGAACAAATCACATCAAATACTACTAGAAAAATGTATTTTGGTGTGTAAAATGACTGAACGTGTCTATATACATAATTACCCTTTTTAGGCTACTGCTTCCACTTTTCTTAGTTTTAGGGTTAGGTTAGGTTAGGTTAATTAATACTAAAATACATTTTTCTAGTAATATTTGATGTGTTTTGCTTAGATTTTGACCTCCATTTCCCTTGAAAATGAGCCAAACTTCAAAGTACTATAACTTTGTTGGATCTCATTTCCGAGGGAAATGGAGGTCAGATTTGAACAAATCACATCAAATACTACTATAAAAATGTATTTTGGTGTGTAAAATGACTGAACGTGTCTATATACATAATTACCGTTTGAACTAACGAAAATATCAAGACTTAACCTAACCATTCATCAAGGGCGTACAGTTGACCTAACCAGGCGTAGTTGACCTAACCTGGCATTCAATTAACCTAACAGGTTAATATTGGTTATTTCACCTAAATATGGTATCTTCTGATCTTTTCGTATTAGGCACTCTGTCACATTTCGGGCAAGTTAAGGATGAGAGAATAACGCCGTAATTGATAAAAACATCCAATGCTTTGTCTTCATCTAGGGCACATGACGAATCAAGTTCTCAAAGTCGAAATCACACGAATGGCACGTCATAATTCTATCACAAACACCACCAAACTGAATCTAATTAGAAAAAAAAATAGCCAGAACAGAAAAAAACAAACTACCGTATACACTCGTGTATAGGTCGAGTTTTTAAGACTGAATTCTTAGGCAAAAATTTTCGTGGGGTTGAAATCCGTGCACGATGGGGAGGGCTAGGAGCTACTGTTAGCTTCAGACATGAAAAATATTTACCATTTAGTACCAGTAAACAATGAAAACATAAAATATGTACGAATTATTAAAATTACCAAATATGTACCAATTATTAAAATTACAGTATGGTAGGACAGGATGATATAAACCATAAAATTAATACATTTTTAAAAGTTTATTTATAGAAAGCTACATCAATTTTTGTTCATTAAATTTGAAACAAAAGACATATGGTAACTGTACACTACAAATTTATACAAAGATTCAATTCAGCAAAGAATAGAGTAGAAAAAAAAACATTCTGTACAGCAAACTACAATACCATGTCTGAAAATGTACATTAAAATTCCTTGTCATCGTCTTCAGCGATACCATTACACCATTATACCATTATACCATTACCGGCAATCGGAAGATCCCGGGTTCGATTCCCAGGTGGTTACCTCATTTTTTCATTTGTTCCGTTCTCTCTCTCTCGTCTTGCGCGGAATATCTCCTATACAAGCGTCGTTCTTTACGTTATTTATACTGCGTGTTCTTTGCAGTTGAATGTATATAATGTTACGGCATGCGGGAGGTGCCCCCTTGGGGCATTGGTTTCTGCGAGTATGTAGAAGAATTACGGCATTTGGAAGAGTGAGGTCCATGGTGTAATGGTATCGCGTCTGACCGGCAATCGGAAGATCCCGGGTTCGATTCCCAGGTGGTTACCTCATTTTTTCATTTGTTCCGTTCTCTCTCTCTCGTCTTGCGCGGAATATCTCCTATACAAGCGTCGTTCTTTACGTTATTTATACTGCGTGTTCTTTGCAGTTGAATGTATATAATGTTACGGCATGCGGGAGGTGCCCCCTTGGGGCATTGGTTTCTGCGAGTATGTAGAAGAATTACGGCATTTGGAAGAGTGAGGTCCATGGTGTAATGGTATCGCGTCTGACCGGCAATCGGAAGATCCCGGGTTCGATTCCCAGGTGGTTACCTCATTTTTTCATTTGTTCCGTTCTCTCTCTCTCGTCTTGCGCGGAATATCTCCTATACAAGCGTCGTTCTTTACGTTATATATATATATATATATTCAGTTTTTAATGGCAATTCAATATATAGTACATGTTCAACTGCTTGTGACTAGGAGTAAAATCGAAAACCGAGAACTCCTAAATACATGTAAATATGTTAAATAAATTTCAATTTACTTTTACTCTATTTAAAGTTATGGTGAGTTCAGAAGCTAAAGATATTTTTATTAAAATAAAATAAGTTTACAAACAAAAATTTCTGGCATCTCTGTAAATTGTCATGGTAAATATTTGGCTGGACACAGGGGCTACATTTTTCTAGTGTAGTTTTCTCTGCTTTTGTCGATGTGGTCATTTTGTGGAGATGACAAATACGAGCATTGTGGGGAAAATAAAACACCGAATACACAATTTATGCAAGTGTACTTTGGAACAGCTGAGACAGACGAATGAGCGAAACGCAAAACAAAACAAAAGAAGAACACAAAATAGAAAACGACAAAATAATAATGGTATACTAAAATATACATACAGTAAATGGGCATAATTACCAGTAAATATTTATCAATCAAACTTATGTTTATATTCAACACCCCCTCTTAAACTTAAGTTTCCTTTTCTTGAAGATACAAAATTATACCCTCCAAAATAAAATATTGTTACACTTTAGTCATAGGTATGACAAACCAAAAAAAAATTAAAAATATACATACATACATATACAGTAATATACATTATATGCAGTATACATACCAATACATATATAACACAGAATATATATTATACTACCTGATATAAATCATACATATATATACCATATATCAATAATACAATACCATACCATAATCAAATTGAATCAATATATATCAAATATATATATACCATATATATAAATCATAGTTACCATTCAAATCTTGTAACCTCTAATAATTTTGAATCTATTTAACTTTTCTTTATTGACAGGTTTAGTAAATATATCAGCAACATTATCATTTGTAGGCACATAATGTAAAATAACACTATTATTTTGAATTTGAGACCTTATGTAATGATATTTAATATCAATATGCTTTGTTCTTTGGTGGTGCACTGGATTTTTAGCCAACTCAAGTGCTCCTTGATTATCAACATATAAGGTCACTGATAATTCACTACAACCTTGCATATCTATCAGTAATTGTTGCAAAAATTTTGCTTCCTTAATGGCAAATGTTAACGCTATATATTCTGCCTCACATGAGGACAAGGCAACACAATTTTGCTTCTTAGATTTCCAAGAAATTAATGGACCATTATCATTCAACTGGAAACAATAACCTGAGATACTCTTTCTGTCATTAGAGCCTCCCCAGTCTGAATCACAAAATCCAACAAAATTCAAATCATTACAAGACTTTTGAAATGTTAAACCATAATCTAGTGTGCCTTTAATATATTTTAAAGCAAACTTACTTAAGTTCAAATGGACATTGGTAGGCTTAGACATATACTGAGACAGTTTAGAAACCACGTAACATAAATCTGGCCTAGTACAAGTCATGACATATATTAAGCTACCAACAATTTCTCTATATAATTTTGGATCAATCAATTCCTTGGAATCAGAAACTATATCTTTGTTCACACACATATCGCATGGAATCAATTTAGGATTACAATTGGTCATATCAAATCTACGCAATATTCTTTCCAAATATTTTGTCTGGTTCATTTTGATACTATCACCTTCAAACTGAAATTCAATACCTAAGAACCAATTTAATTGACCTAAATCTTTCATTTTAAATCTTTGAGACAAAGAAAATTTGACATCATTAACAGTATTTAAATCACTAGCAGATATAACTAAATCATCTACCCAAACAATTATTATTATGCATAAATCATCTTTATGTTTAGTATAAACGCAATGATCACAAAATGACTGCTTGAAATTTTGACTAATAAAAAAATCATGAAGTATATTATTCCAATTTCTACCACTTTGTTTAAGTCCATACAAAGATTTATTTAGTTTACATACAAGTCGTTCATCATTTTTCATTGTTTTTACAAAACCTTCAGGCTGCTCAACAAATAACTCGCAGTCTATGTCAGCGTTAAGGTAAGCTGTCTTTACGTCCATTTGGTGGACAACAAAACCATTCTGGACAGCTAACTGCATGAGTAAACGGACTGATGTAATACGGGCAGTTGGAGAAAATGTTTCTACATAGTCAATGTTTTCAATTTGGGAATAACCTTTCGCCACATAACGAGCCTTGAATTTTTCTTCATTGTTTGGTCCTAGCTTCACGGCGTAAACCCACCTTCCACCTACTACGGATCGATCCTTAGGCGCTGGTACAAGTTCATATGTATCATTTTCTTCTAGGGATCTTATTTCATCATTCATTGCATTTTTCCACTTAAATGCTTCGGGAGATGCAATGGCTTCATTGTAAGTCCTAGGAATATTACTGACTCTATAACAGTAATCAATAGTGCAGCTTGCAGCGTCTAAGCTATCTGGGTCCACATAATCTTCCAGATATTTGGGTGCATTCCGTCTTCTCTGTGGGCGCTTTTGGTTTTCCTTTTCTGTCTTTGGCTCAACTTCACCTTCTAAATTTCTTATAGGGGTTTCAACTTTTTCATTTTCTTCTGGGGTTCTACGTTGTATAAAATCTAATGGATCATCATGGGTAACTTCATGTTGTTGGTTCACTTCATGAAATCTGACACATCTTACTCTTCTAACTTCATCTTTCTCTGGAAAGTATACCAGGTAAGCAGGACTGCTAACATCATAGCCTATAAAAACTCC
Organism: Bathynomus jamesi; assembly: GCA_023014485.1. Lineage (NCBI taxonomy): Eukaryota > Metazoa > Arthropoda > Malacostraca > Isopoda > Cirolanidae > Bathynomus > Bathynomus jamesi. The sequence continues at coordinate 2,721,300 of JAJOZX010000026.1, read as the reverse complement.
CTGCTCACTTCTTGCATCCAATTTTTGCTTCTTTTGTACATAGGCAAAACAATTGCAGCCAAAAGTGTGCATATTACTGATGTCAGGTTTCCTTTCATGGAACATTTCATGAGGTGTCTTCCCAGTTCTTTGATTAAAGCATCTGTTTCTGGTGTATGCTGAAGCTCTAACTGCATAATTCCATAGTTTCTTTGGTAATTTTGCTTCTAATAGTAAGCATCTGGCCATTTCAAAAAGGCTTCTCCATGTCCTTTCAGCAGTACCATTCTGGTGCGGCGAGTAAGGGGCTGAAAATTCATGTTTAATTTTATTACTCACCATGAGAGACTTGAATTCTGAACTGGTAAATTCTGTCCCATTGTCTGTCCTAAATCTTTTAACAGAACCATATGGAGCGATATCAGCCAAAAATCTTGCTGTAGCAGAAGTAGCATCACTCTTACTCCTTAAGAAATAAACAAATACTACACTTGTATAATCATCAACAAATATAATTGCAAATCTAGAATTTTCTCTTGAAATTGGATCTATTGGGCCCGCTAAATCACAATGTATTAATTCTAAACGTTTGTTAGCTCTTTTATCAGGTTCTCTACATCTGTATTGGCACATTTTTCCTTCAACACAGGTTTTACAGTTAAAATTGTCTTTACCAATAATTTTCATTCCTTCAACAACTGACTCAAGCTTCAACAGATCTTTGACATTACAATGTCCTAAAATTTTATGCCATTCTTCAAGAGAATGCATTTTTTGTGTTTTCACATTGTTCAAAAAATAATTTTCCAGATTTTTCTATATCAAACACAGTACCATCTGGAGCTATCAGTTCTGCGGAATTAGGGTAAAATTTTACAGATACTCCATTCTCTGTTGCAGCTTGAACAGAAAATATATCCTGCTTGTAAGAAGGAATACACAATGTATCTTTAAGGGTAACTTTCCTTTTCTTACCTTGAGAGTCCCTAATAACAACATTAGCAACACCTCTGGCAGACACAATGCCATTGGATCGGCTTCCATCAGCAAGCTCAGTAAAATGCTTTGATGAATCAAAATCCTTATCCAAATTAACAAATTTTGATTTATCCCTAAGTATATGAGCAGTTGCTCCACAGTCAATCAACATATTGCATGAATTTATCTCATTATTGTGTTCATCAAAAGTTACACTGGTATTTACTTTGAAAATAAAAGATTCATCTTTTCTATTATCATCCACAACAAGGCTCACAGAATTTTTCTTCCTACAGAATTCTGTATCATGAGAGTTACTTTTACAGAAGTCACACCATCTACTAGATTTTAAAGAACTATTTTTATTTTTACACTGAAACTTTTTGTGTCCAGGTTTTCCACATGAGTAACACCTTAATTTTGAATTACTATTGACATTAGATTTGACTTTCATGACATTGTCATCACTAGTACTATAGGTTAACCTACACTTTTCTGACTCTTCATAACTTCTCAATGCAGACTTAAAGTCCACAAAATTCATGGTATCACCCCTCTGAGTGACCACTGTAGAAAAGGCCTTAAAGTCATCAGGTAATCCTTTTAAAATCATTGCTACCAATAAGCTATCAGAAATTGTCTCACCAGCAATCTTCAATGATGCGGCAGCTGTCTCCGCTCTAATCATATATGCTGTCACACTCTCCTGTCTGCTCATTTTTAGTGATGTGAGCTCAATGTAGAGGGAGATTACCCTAGGTTTGGAACTACCTAGATAATACTCACGGAGAATTTTTAATGCCTCTCGTCCATTGTCTTTTGCATCTCTAATGATTAAAGACAAACTTTTGTCATCGAGCACTTGCACAAGCTCGGCAAAAACTTCGGCATTTTTCTCAGGATCAACATCGCCATCTTGTGCTCCTTCTACGACCGAAAGCAACTTTTGAAGTCGGAGATGCCCTCTAAATTTAACTTCCCACAATTCGTATTTTCCCTCATCTCCATCAAAATAAAGACGTGACCTGGGCCCATAACCTGTTGATGTGGTCATTTTGTGGAGATGACAAATACGAGCATTGTGGGGAAAATAAAACACCGAATACACAATTTTGCAAGTGTACTTTGGAACAGCTGAGACAGACGAATGAGCGAAACGCAAAACAAAACAAAAGAAGAACACAAAATAGAAAACGACAAAATAATAATGGTATACTAAAATATACATACAGTAAATGGGCATAATTACCAGTAAATATTTATCAATCAAACTTATGTTTATATTCAACAGCTTTGTTCGAATCTGATACCCATTTCTTGTGCAAATGAATAGAAACCATTTTTTTTCCATTCCAAAATACGGAGTGTTTCAACTCATTTGCAAAAGAAATGTGTGTCAAATTCCAACAAAGCAGAGAAAACTACACCAGGAAAATGTAATTCTGATAAAAACTAGCTAACCTAACTAAATTAACTAACTTAACCTAAACTAACCATAGAGCACACCAAAATACACTAGAAAAATGTATTTTTTATTTCAACTTCAGGCCATGTCATTTTCGTTTTCGTCATTGTAGTGTATTGTGGTGTAAGTTTCAATCAAACGAAATCCCTATAGTAAAGGTTTATTCAACTAAATCAACATTACAGCTGAAAAGAACAGTAAAGAACAATTAATAACACATACCAACATTAATAAGATATAGAGAAAAGAATAATAATAAAGAATACTAATAATGATACAGTAGCTGAAAATAGGCCCAATAAAGCAAAACACACAACACTCGCCCCCGCGAAATAGAATGCAATAAATAGATTAATATACAAATATTAGAAGAAAAAAACTAGCGGGGTTAAATAGGTTTGTAATGCGCGGCCGTAGATAAGCGACTCATAAGTTCAAGCGATGCACTGGTTTGCGTACACGTGAAGACCGTCTGGGGGACTGACGTCTCAGAAGTCGGAACTGCGGGTCCACCAGGACTGGGACCATCCGAAACCTGGGCTCGGTCCTGTTGTGGGCTAGTATTGAGTTGCAAGTCCGTGCGGTCCAGTTCGTCGAGTGGTGTCCCTGAGTGCGCATTATTGGGGCGATTCGAGTCCAGTTCATTGAGCGGTGCCCCTGAGTCCACATTATTGGGACGATCCGAGTCTCGGGTATCGGAAGTTTCAAGATCAGCCTTTCTGGGGCAAGGTGCCAGGTTGCGGAGTGCGACAGTGTCTTCTCTTCCATCCCGGAATTTCACACATGCGTGAGTAGGATTGACATCGATTAGCTCTACGACATCTACGGCAGGATCATACTTATTACGGTTTCCAAAACGTTTTAGAAGAACCTCGCCGGGCTCCGACAGCCATGAAGGCAAGGCAGAGCCGCTAACAGAACGTCTTTCGAAAGTAAAAAGTCTTTCATGCCGGGTAGCATTAGTAGTAGGCTGACCATACGTACCGTTTTTTTTATGGGTTCTGTATGGGTTCTGTCACTGAAGAATAATTGTAAGCTCAATATGTTTATGTACTTACTTTTTCATGAATACAGAATATTACATAACCCCCGTCCCTTTTTTGCCATCCCAATGTCCCGTTTTTGTCTCAAGGAAATATGGTCAGCCTAATTAGTAGCCGTGCATAGTGAGGAACGTATGGCGTGCAATGCCTCAAGCAGAATATCCTGCCAGGCATTCATCGTTAGCCCTTGAGATTCGAGAGCCAGCTTGACAGTGTTCCAAATGTTGCCATTATAGCGTTCGCATTGGTCATTACCACGCGGATTGTAAGGACAGGTACGACTAGCGCCGACGCCAAGGCGTAGCAGGAATTGCTTCAATTCATTGGACATAAAGGAGGAGCCGCGGTCCGAGTGAATAAATGCTGGTAGACTGAACATGGTGAAGAGACTCATGAGGCAATCGATCACCACTTTGGATGAAATGCCACAACATGGGAACGCGAATGGGAAGCGGCTATATTCGTCGACAACAGTAAGCATGTAGCGACAAGACTGTGATGAGACAGGAAGCGGCCCTTTGAAATCAATAGAAAGACGTTGAAATGGTGCAGTCGCTCGTACCAAAGCAGTATCGTCATGTTTGTAGAAGCACGGTTTAATCCTAGCGCACACTTGACACTCAGACGTAGCACGTCGGATCTCATCGATCGAGTAGGGTAAATTTCTGACGCGGACATAATGCAACATACGCTGGATACCTGGGTGAACGAGGCGTTCATGAAGTGATTTTAAGTCACAAACACCAGAGATGGCGCTGCAGTGTGCTCGCGAAAGAGTCAGCAACGATGTTCTCGTGACCTGGCCGATGGCAGATGTCAAATGAAAACGGCAAAAGTTCCATGTGCCAGCGCATTATCTTGTCATTTTTAATTTTACCCCTAGCGGTAGTATCGAACATGAATGATACGGCTCTCTGATCGGTAACAATAGTAAAATGTCTGCCAGCCAAGAACGGTTTCCATTTGCGTACGCTTTCTACTATCGCATACGCTTCTTTCTCAACGATGTGGTGCCTCATTTCAGCCCGATTCAATGAGCGAGAAAAGAAGGCAACCGGGCGGTCGGACTGTAATAGTGCAGAACCGATTGTTCCATCCGATGCATCAGACTCAATGGAGAAGGGCAGCTGCTCGTCGATTACTTTCACTGAGAATTCGGCGATGTCACCCTATATAGTTTCGAAAGCAAGAATGGCAGCAGAGGAAAACGGAAACTGGTGACATTCTACTAGCGGACGCACTTTCTGCGAGTAGTTACGCACCCACTTAGCATAATAGGCGAATAAGCCTAAACAGCGCTGGAGAGATTTTTTGCTGGAAGGTACAGGTAGCTCCAATAGCGGCCTCATTAGTTCCGGGTCTGGTTTCAGAACACCGTCAGAAATACGATAGCCCAGAACATCGATGCAGGTTAGTGAAAACTTTGACTTGTCTGAATTGAGACAGAGGTTGTAACGGGAAGCGGCTTGCATGAAGTGAGCCAGATTGCGATCGTGCTCCCCCTTCGTCTTTCCGCAGATAGTAATATCACCCATTGGTATTCGTTTAAACTGGAAAAGATTGTTTTCAGCTTGGAACGCGGTGTATGGGCGATCATTGGGGCAAATTTCAATCTGGTAATAAGCCCTAGATAAGTCAATAATACTGAAAAAGCGATGCTTCGCGATGCTATGGACCACGTCTTCGATCCTTGGCAGAGGATAAGCATCGTGAAGAGTGTACCGATTTATTGTCTGGGAGAAGTCCACTACCATACGTTTCTTTCTATTTTCACTTGAAGTAACCACCACCTGAGCGCGCCATGGCGAGTCGCTCATTTCAATCACTCCTTCCTGAAGCAGGCGTTTAACTTCACATTCGATAAATGCGTTATCCGCAGCATTGTAACTGCGGGATTTAGTAGCAATCGGGCGGCATTCGGGTGGCAAATTTTTGAACAGTTTCACGGGAAGAATTTTAAGCTTAGATAGAGCACGCACACTAAGTGACGGTTCACCGCCGCCATAGTTCACGCTGACGCTTTTGTGTAGTTTCAGGAAAGGCAAGCCGAGAATAATTTCAGCGCATGAATTAGGAAGCACCGTCAGTTTGACGTTGTCATAAACACGGCCATTCAGTGACAGATTGGCGACGCAATAGCCGGACAGTTCCACCGAAAAAGACGCAGAAGCCATAGAAACTACAGACGGGCGCTTATGTATGAGAAGCCGCATAGATGACGCTACTGTCTCGTTGATGAAGTTCTCCGAGCTACCGGTGTCGATCAGCCCTCGTAGTAATCGTTCATTCTCATTCACCTGGACAGCAACAGTAGATGGTAGTAAGTCGCCAGTAGCACAAGTAGACGCCAACACTATAGCTGAGGATGTAGCCGAAGGGAAGCGTACTTTAGAACGGCAGACCTTAGCGAAATGCCCGGCTTTTCCGCATTTGCGGCACACAACGTCACTTGCAGGGCAAAGCTGCCGATCATCTCTAGGATGACGTGGGCCACCACAATTGTAACATGCTTGCTATGGAAAAACTATACGCTCTCACAACATGTAATGAGTCTTTACTAATTATTGTTTTCTGTGTAACAAGTCTTTACTAATTATTGTTTTCTGTGTTTCAGATCTATGCTATGTTTATGTTGAATAAAGCCTCAAATTGGCCTTTACTTTATCTTTAGCCCACTAACAAACGCGGCACCACAATTTATTCAACATTTCAATCAGCCATTCAGTCGGCCTTTCAGATACAGCGAGCAAATATTCATCCAGTAATCTTACTATATCATGGGGAAGGTGATTCGCCCGGATAAATTTATTACTTCTCCGAATTCTCCCCAAGCTGGGAAACTATGGAAATTATGGTCGCGCGGATTCAAATATTTCTTGAGTACTATCGCCGAACACAACCCCAATAAATTGGAGGTTCTATTCATACATATCGGCCCCGATGTCGCTGATATCATTCAAGACTGCTCTACTTATGAGAATGCCATGACAGCCTTAGAGGCCACCTACGTCAAGAAGCCAAACGAGGTATGCGCTCGCCACCTGTTGTCCACCCGTCACCAAAAGCCCGAGGAAACCCTCGATGAGTACTTGCAAATTCTTCAACAACTAGCCAATGACTGCAACTTCAAATCGGTTTCCGCCGACGAAAACAGGAGTTCATCTGTGAGAGACGCTTTCATCCGAGGAATTAGAGATAGCGCCATCCGCACCCGCTTACTCGAAAATGACACACTCTCACTGGAAAAGGCTATCGTCCAGGCTCGAACATTAGATCAGGCCCAGAAAAACTCAGAATCGTACCTCACTCATTACGGTGCTGTTGCAGCCACTGGCTCTCGCCACGAACCGTCGCCGACTACTGACTCTGCCCGGCATGCCTGCGTCCAAGGAGACGATCTCCCAAACTCTTCAGCCGCTACGAATTTCGACAACAAAGCAGCTCTGTGCTTCTTCTGCGGGTCTCGACGCCACCCACGAAGCAGGTGTCCGGCAAAGGATTCTATCTGTGCGAAATGTGAAAAGACCGGCCACTGGGCCAAAGTCTGCCGCTCAAGTACTTCCTCGGCACGTCAAAAACAGGATAAAACCACAGCGTCTCATTCAGCCGCAGCATTAGCGACAATTAGTACCACTCTATCGTGTAGCTCCTCCATGCCTACCAACTCAACAGTCGATATCCTCGTCAACGGCCGTTCGTGTCTCGCCTTGTTGGATACTGGCAGCTCGGACAACTTCATTCGTGAGGATCTAGCCAAACACTTAGAGCTGCCCATTCTTCCACACTCGGGCGTCGTATCAATGGCTTCGCCTAATCTATCCGCAGCCATCTCAGGTCGATGTACAGTGAAGGTTACGATGGGAGACCGCGACTACGAAAAGCTCAAAGTATCCGTCTTGTCGGATCTGTGCGCTGACATAATACTCGGTACCCCATTCTTAATCAGACACAAGGAATTGAACATCAATTTCGGAGGTCCGGAGCCAGCACTCCATATATGCGGCCTTACTCGATCAAGAATTTCAGCCCCACCACTATTCGGCAACTTAACTGCCGATTGTCGTCCCATCGCCACGAAGTCCAGACGATTTTGCTCTGAGGACAAAATTTTAATTGGGAAAGAAATCGAAAAGCTACTCAGGGATGAGATAATTGAACCCAGTAACTCACCCTGGCGTGCTCAAGTAGTCATCACATCTACCGAAACAAAAAAAAAACGCATGGTAATCGATTTCTCTCAAACCGTCAACCGATTTACCATGCTAGATGCATATCCTCTTCCGCGAATCGATGATATAGCCAACAAAGTCTCACAACACAAATACTACAGCGTAATTGATCTGTCAAGCGCATACTACCAGGTAGAAATCGATCCGTCTGAACGACCTTTCACAGCATTCGAGGCTGACGGAAATCTATACCAATTCAGAAGGATCCCTATGGGAGTAACTAACGGAGCCGCGGCCTTCCAGCGCGTCATGAACGAATTCATATCCTCGAACAACTTATCATCAACATACGCCTACCTCGACGATCTCACCATCTGCGGAACCACTTGGGAAGAGCACGATGAGAACCTTCGACATTTCTGGGAAGCCGCTAAACGAGTAAATCTGAGTCTAAACAAGGAAAAATGCAAGCTTTCGATGACATCAGTGCACCTGCTCGGATATTCTATTTCTCATGGCGTATTGCTGCCCGATCCCGAACGCCTCCGGCCACTACAAGAACTTCAAACTCCTCGCAACAAGTCGTCTCTACAACGCGTAATCGGACTATTCGCATACTATGCTAAATGGATTCAGAACTATTCCCTCAAGATCAAACCTCTGCTCAACGTTTCATCATTCCCATTAACTCGCGAGGAAGTATCAACGATCCAAACACTCAAAGATGATATCTCGAAAGCTGTCGTCGGTTCAATCGATGAAGAACTGCCGTTCACTGTGGAGACGGACGCTTCCTCTTCAGCAATCGGAGCCACCCTCACCCAGAACGGCCGCCCGGTGGCGTTCTTTTCTCGCGCTCTGAATAACACAGAACGTCGCCATCACATCGTTGAAAAGGAGGCATACGCTGTAATCGAATCCATTCGCAAGTGGAAGCACTTCTTAGCTTATCGACACTTTACTGTCGTCACCGACCAGCGGAGCGTATCTTTCATGTTCGATGGAAAAGCTACTGGTCGTATTAAGAACGATAAGATTCTCCGTTGGCGTGTAGAACTAGCCGGCTACTCATTCACAATAAACCGGGCCCCGAGAACCGAGCCGCAGACGCATTGTCGCGATCCTTTTGCGCTGCTACTCCAAGAATATCCCTCGCCCAGCTGCATGTTAATCTGATACACCCAGGAGTCCGCCGAATGACTCATTTTGTGAGAGCTAGGAACCTACCATTCTCAGTGGATGACATCAAACGAGTTACGTCGGAATGCCAAACATGCGCTAAATGTAAGCCACAGTACTATAAACTAGAAGTTAGTCACTTAATACGGGCCATGTCCCCGTTTGACCAACTTAACATCGACTTTAAAGGCCCGCTTCCGAGCGCAACTTCGCGACCTTACATCCTAACAGTAATCGACGAGTATTCACGCTTTCCTTTTGCCTTCCCGTGCCGTGATACGAACACGTCAACCGTTATCGCCCGTCTCACCGAGTTATTTTCTACCTTCGGAACTCCCTCTTACATCCACACAGATCGAGGGACATTGTTTATGTCTTCGGAACTAAAACTGTTCCTAACTAAACATGGTATCGCGACTAGTCGCACAACGCCGTATCACCCCCAAGGAAACGGGCAATGCGAACGTTACAATGGAATCATCATGAACACCATCAAACTAGCCATAGAAGATCGCGGGTTGCCGATGTCGCAATGGGAGTCCTTCCTACCAGACGCGCTGCACTCGATTAGATCGCTGCTGTGGCCACGAACGAAACTCCTCACGAGCGTCTATTCACGCACCCGCGGCGTACTTCTACCGGTTCTGCACTACCGACGTGGCTGTCTTCTCCGGGAACTGTACTCCTTCGCCAATTCATTCGCCGATCCAAGAACGACCCCCTCGTCGAGGAAGTTGAGTTAATTGAGGCAAACCCCAACTACGCGTTTATACGGCATCCGAATGGGAGAGAAGATACCGTATCCATCAGGGACCTGGCACCGGCGGGACGTAGCAATACGGATGACACGAATCACTATGAACCCCCCGTACCCAGTCCGCCAATCAATTCCACCCCGCTAACGGACGACTCAGAACCCGCTGAGATCCGCCGACACACGGTCCCAACAGCTCCCGTCGAAGCGACTCCAGTCGAAGTCGAGAGAGGCCCACCTGTGTCAGTAACCTCCGAGACGAGTCCCCCTCTGAGAAGAAGCACTCGAATCAGATACCCAGCTCAACGTCTAAACTTGTAGACTCTTCTTTCTTCCAAAATATCTTGAACTTGTCGTTTTGTTTCTTACCGTGCAAAGTATCACGTATTATAAAAGAAGAGAGGAATGTAATGAGTCTTTACTAATTATTGTTTTCTGTGTAACAAGTCTTTACTAATTATTGTTTTCTGTGTAACAAGTCTTTACTAATTATTGTTTTCTGTGATCACGTATTATAAAAGAAGAGAGGAATGTAATGAGTCTTTACTAATTTTTGTTTTCTGTGTAACAAGTCTTTACTAATTATTGTTTTCTGTGTTTCAGATCTATGCTATGTTTATGTTGAATAAAGCCTCAAATTGGCCTTTACTTTATCTTTAGCCCGCTAACAAACGCGGCACCACAATGTGGTACCTTTATTTCATAATTAAATATAAATGATTAATTAATTGAATTAAATATCTATACAAAATTGCCTCGGGATTGGCGACATAGCCTATTGGGAATGAAATAATTGCCATACATACAAAGAACCTGTATGTATGCATCGAGCCTCACATAGCAACAAGAAAACTCAATTTATTGTTTAGTCTACCACAGAGAAGTAGACCAAACAAAATTTTGCCAGAGCAGCAAATAATGAAAATACAACGCGAAGGAGCGAAGGAACGGCTCTCGGAGCTGTTTATTGTACAGCGAACGCTTTAAACAGGGAGGATGTGCTTTTGTCTTCCCTAAAGTTCTGAGTGAATTCCTTATAATAAACTTAATTACAACAGATAGGATAGGCATACACCTTTAAGTGTTTATATTGTGACTGCCTATATTAATTACATCAAGTTAACTCCGCGTAACTCCATCGTGGCGGCCCTACACCGAAAACGATCGTGACGCCCTACATCGAAGCAAACTAAGGACCCAGCAAAAACAATAAGGTGGGACAATTTCTTTTCGTTCACATATAGGCATCTAAAATCCCGACGCTAAAATTACCGTAATCAATTAAATATAAAGAGGTCCTTTAAAGACCTACATATACATAACTCTCTAACGAAAAAACATAGGGCTTTTGTCGTTTAACTCTCCACTGAAATCTGCTGGAAATTTCCAACGGATGAGGGTATCAGGCAATCAACCCATAGCCCTAGTATATAGTTTTTTCACACTTGCCTCTTTTTCGCAGTGAGTTTTGAGGCAGCAGCGGCAGCCAAAGGTTTAACTTCGTCTTCATCATCACTGTTCGGAACGGCGGCCAAAACAGAATCGCTTGGTGCTGCAGCCGCTGTAGGTCCAGCCGCGCATGACGGTGCCAAGTACGACTCCAATCTCAGCAGCGCCTGCTCCAGCGCTCGGGCCTGCTGCGTAGCAATTGCCAGGTCAAGCTGCTGATTCTAAAGCAGCCGTGCACGAATATTCGGAGACTTTAGGCCGCGTATAAATGAATTTCTGATAGACTCATCACGATAGGTTGCAGCAGTCACATCCTTGAAGCTGCAATCCACAGCAAGGCCGTTGAGTGCTTGGAGATACTGGTCGATTGACTCATCTGGTAGTTGCACTCGGGTTGAAAGCAAGTGACGAGCGTGAATCTCGCTGGGAGTTTTCACATAAGCAGCCTGTAATAGTTCAATAGCCCTGTAGTACAGTGTAGTAGTCTGTACATCTCTCAATTATATCTGCAACATTGGGCCCAATGTACAGATACAGTACTTCCAGCCTGTTTGGTGTCAGTTCAGAAATAGTAGTGAGAAAGTAACGAAAATTCCTGTACCATAACTTCCATAGCTTTGCAGCATGAGGATCAGAGGTAGCCACGTCAAACTTGTCCAGGCGTATAACTTTATCCATTTAGTTGAATAAATTGTAGTGTATTATGGTGTAGGTTTCAATCCAACGAAATCCCTATAGTAAGGGTTTATTCAACTAAATCAACATTACAGCTGAAAAGAACAGAAAAGAACAATTAATAACACATACCAACATTAATAAGGTATAGAGAAAAGAATAATAATAAAGAATACTAATAATGATACAGTAGATGAAAATAGGCCCAATAAAGCAAAACACACAAGTCATTTTCGTTTAAACTAACGAAAACATCATTACTTAACCTAACCAATCATCAAGGGTGTACAGTTGACCTAACCGGGCATTCAGTTGGCCTAACAGGTTAATATTGGTAATTTCACCTAAATATCTTCTGATCTTTTCGTATTAGGCACTCACTGCCACATTTCGGGCAAGTTAAGGATGAGAGAATAACGCCGTAATTGATAAAAACATCCAATACTTTCTCTTAACTAGGGCACATGACGAATCAAGTTCTCAAAGTCAGAAACCACACGAACAGCACATCACAATTCTATCACAAACACGACCAAACTGAATCCAATTAGAAAAAAAAATTGACAACAGAAACCAACCAACTAATTAAGTCGCAGAGTAGCGAAAAAATAGCCCAATCAGGAAAAATATTTTATGAAAAAAAGTACATTATAGCCAAAACAGGAAATATTCACTATAAAATGTAACTTGTAATTTTTTCTATAATCTTGCATTTCCACAAAAAATGATTAGTACCATTGTAAAGAGCATGAAAAATAGTGCTAGTGAAACACAACCTCTCATTTCTCGTTAGCCCCTCTGTCCAGCCAAATATTAACCCCTGGTCCAGATGGAATTGGAGCCAAGATTCTTAAGGAATGCAAACATACTTTATCTCTGCCTTTGAAAATCCTGTGGAGATCCTCACTAGACACCAGTAGAATACCACCAGTCATGAAACAAGCAAATATTACCCCAATCTACAAAGGAGGCAAAAGAAAGGAAGCCAAGAACTATAGACCCATATCTTTGACTTCCCATATTATTAAAATATTTGAGAAAGTCCTGAAAAGGCACATTGTCAGTTTTATAGAAAATGAACATCTCTTAGAAGACTTTCAACATGGCTTCAGACACAAGAGATCCTGCCTTACTGAACTTATAGACCATTGCAATACAATCCTACAATACTTGGGAGAAAACCACAATGTTGATGTCATCTATCTAGACTTTGCAAAAGCTTTTGACAAGGTTGACCATGGTATATTATTCCATAGACTAAAAGAGCTTGGTATTTGTGGAAAAGTAGGAAAATGGATCCATGCCTTTCTCTCTGACAGAAAACAAATAACAACTGTAAATGGAGCAAGATCTATAGAAAAAGAAGTGATTAGTGGAGTGCCGCAAGGCACAGTACTAGGACCAATTCTATTCATTATAATGCTAAACAATATAAACTGTAACCTAGGAAGCTCTCTCCTGTCATTCGCAGATGATACCAGAATACTAAGACCAATTACAGAAAAAGAAGACTGTGTAGAGCTACAAAAAGATCTACAAACTATATATGCATGGGCAGATGCAAACAATATGGCCTTCAATGAAGACAAATTTGAACTAATTAAGTATGGACCAAATAAATACCTGAAAGAACAATTCAACTACACTGGACCCACAGGAAAAGATATTGCACAAACTGATCATGTCAGGGATCTAGGGATTATATTATCTGAAGATGCAACATTCAACAGGCACATTGACAAAGTAACCTCATCATGCAGACAACTAATAGGATATATACTGAGGACATTCAGAACTAGGGACAGTATGACCATGCTTACCCTGTGGAAATCACTTGTCCTTCCACGCATTGACTACTGCTCTCAATTATGGTTTCCCCACAAACAGAATGAATTGCAAAAAATTGAGGGCCTACAAAGAACCTTTACCTCGTATATTAAACAACCTGATGGGCAACAGGTGAGTAAAAACAAATTAAACTACTGGGATAGGCTTAGAGGCCTCAACCTTTATTCCATAGAGAGAAGGTTTGAGAGATACATCCTAATCTACACCTGGAAAATTCTAGAAGGGCTTTTAGTTGCCCCCAATACTGAACCAATTGTGCCCACCTTAACAAGAACTGGCAGAATGTGTAAAAAATATCACCTCCCACCAAACAGTCTGAGAAGGATTCAAACCCTTCAATATAATAGTATCTCTAGGCAGGGTTCTCGCCTGTTTAACTCCTTGCCTCAGTACCTTAGAGATATAAGTGCAGTCCCAGTAGATACTTTTAAAAAACACTTGGACATGTTTTTAGCCAACATACCCGACCAACCCACAGTGTCGGGGTATTCCTCTGCCAGACCAGCCCCCACAAATTCAATAGGGGACCAAATCGTATGGCAGGAGCAAGAGAAAAGAAGGGTGGCGACCCCGTCGTGGCCCCGCCTCAGGAGGCGCTGAGTGGACTTCGTGGGAGCAGCGCACCCTTGAGGCAGAAGCGCTTTAAGGTAAATTGACGATGAATATGAATCAGATGATAATTCCGATAAAGAAACACTACATAAAAAATCACATTAGCCTTTATACGATCATAAATTTCAAGAAAAGTGGTTACATGACGAAAGATTCAAGTCTTGGGTAAGTAGATACAAAGAAAATAAAGAAAAAGCATCTTGCATTGTATGCAACTGTCTGTTATTTTTTATTTTATTGGGTTCAGAATCCCAGCTGAGCCGTAAACAGCCAAGCTCTGAAGGGCCAGTTTAACCTACAGCCCAAGTTAAGATAGACTAAAAACTTACGGACTTGAAGGTCCTACCTCAGGGTTGCTGACTCGATGTGGGCCTACCTTAGGCCTCAGTTGCATAAAATTAAGATAAAAACAAAAGGGGCACTATTTATGGTTTTCTTTCTAAACCTTGCAACAACAACACAACCTGCACCATTGCACGATGCAACAATCTTGTATATAAACAACCAAACTGAATTGCAAGAGAGCTCTCTATAAGACCACGCCCTGTAAATGCTGCATTCAACAAACGAGTAGGCAGGACGCGCAGTGCCCCAAAAAAAATGATGCTACAAGAGCCCAAAAATGCTAGCTCTAAATTAAGTGAATTTTTCACTAACCTTACAATTATGAGATGGATATATATACACACCTTAACTTAATATATACAAGCAATGCTGCATCAATCAGCTTAGTCATCATATCGCCTTGGGACAACAATGGCTCTTCCTCTTCTAGATTTTCTAACACCCCACCGAAGAGACATTGTTGTCATTACCTTCTGCAAATTTAGCCAAGCCTTCTCCATGAGGCTGTAACTCAAATGGGTTATTACCGACAATTTAGTTGGGTCTGCAACTGGTGAAGACTTCAGGAGGAAAATTAAAGAGACCTACTGTATACAAAAACTCTATGCTTTAGAAATCATCAAAAACACGGATAGTCAAAATGAAACCTTTGAGGGTAATTATTCGTTTTAGTGCTCCCTCTCCTTTCTAGACCAAAACACGTTTTTCTAGTGTTTTTTAGTGTGATTTGTTCAAATCTGAACTTCGTTTCTTTGGGAAATGAGCCATTTTTGAGAAATTTTCAATTTTAAAATTTCTAAAAAAATGGCTCATTTCCCAAAGAAACGAAGTTCGGATTTGAACAAAAAACACCAGAAAAATGTGTTTTACCTAACCTAACTTAACCCGCGTTTTTTCGCAGTTTCTTACCTTAAATAACACGAGTAGGTAAAACACCATGACTGGTAAAGAAAACTTCAGCACTGTCTTCTTTTTTATAAATATCTTGTATTAATTGATAGTAAGCCAAATCACAACCTCCACAAACCATAGCGAAAAGCGAACTGAAAAAGAATTTTGGAATGAGTATGCATTATGGGAGATTCAAAATGTATGTCTCTGATTGGTCGGATAAGGTCACATGAAACAAAAACCAGATTTATTTAATTGGCTGATTTGACCTATGTTTCCTAATTTTGCCACGAGATGTCTCCCCATAAAACTGGAGAGGACGGAGAGTGGCAAAATTTTAACCGAGGAAAGAGCTAAACACTGGGTCAATGGCCTGTAATGGCTGCTTATCGACGTCAAAAATTTTTTTTTTTTCCGTAAAAAATAATTATTACATTTCCTTGATTTTTATCAGTTTCTCTGAGGTTTCAAGGTGTCCTGAATACGAATTTATATGTTAAATTGTCATAGAATGTCTCCTATCGAAAACGGAGCATTAAAACGAATATTAACCAAATTGTCTTTGCCAATAAACAACTCTTCAATTATACCAAACTTCCAGCATTGCCTTGGTCTTTCATCCCCAATCATTACCACTTCTCCCACCTTGATACAATTTGCATTGGAGCCCTTTACATTGCCTGATGGGTAATAATTGGCTTCTGGCAAGTATTCTATCTGCCACCTCTTCCATAACTGATCTTGTAGCTCTTCAAGGTACTTGAACCTTCTGGTTAATTCTTCTTGAGTGCTCTGGATAGGTTGTAAGTCTTCTGGCAAACTGGGGCTTGATATTAATTGTTTACCACAAAGAAAATGATTTGGTGTCAATGGCTGTGCATCCTGCATAATGTTATAAACAAAGGTGATAGGCCTACTGTTCACCATTGCTTCTACTTCACACAAAACAGTGCAGAATTCTTCTTTGCTCAAATGAGCATTAGCTAAAAATTTCTTCAATAGACACTTTACATTTCTCACTAGCCTTTCCCAAAATCCAACCCCCACCATGGTGCTCTCTCAACAATAAACTCCCACTGTACCCCATGGTGTGAAAAGTAGGATTAGAATCTCTCCTCTTTTAGCAAGGACCAAATTTCTTGGAGTTCCTTTGAAGGTTTTTGCATTATCAATTATGATTTTATTTGGGAAACCCCTTCTGTTCACAAACCTTTTAAAGGCCAAAAGAAATACATCGCTACTTAAGTTGCTGACCAACTCCAAATGGATTGCTCTGGTGGTAGCACATGTGAAAAGACATGTATAACCTTTGTTAGACTCACCTTGCTCATACACATAGACTGGACCTGCAAAGTCTACTCCCACTATATCAAATGGGGCAGTATAGACATAATGTTCTCATGGAAGTGGAGCCACCTTTTCATGAGAAGGCTTTGCACTCCAACACTTACAAACCACACATTTATGCAAGACCTTTTTTACTACTTGTCTAATTTTAGGAATCCAAAACTGTTGTCTGATCTCCATTATCACTTCTCTAACTCCAGTATGTAACAACTTATGATGAGTATCCAGGATCAAAAGTTCCACAAAGTGCGCCCCAGAAGGTAGCAAAATTGGATGTCTTTTCTCCTCTGGAAGCCCAGAAAACTGTAGTCTACCTCCTACTCTCAATAAATCCTGATCCAAAAACACATCCAAACCCTTGAGAGCAGAATGTGTTGGTCGAACTTGTAATGGATGGCTGGTGAGCAATTCCCTCACTTCACCAAATTTTTCCTTCTGCACATATACCACCCAGTATTGCCTGGCTTGCTGAATCTCCTTACTGTTCAGAATTCCTTCCCTTCTTGTTTCTCCCTTAATGTTGTTTGTAAATCTATATACCAATGCTGTCACTCTTAACAACCTTTTCAGACTGCTAATGTCATCAAGCCTCAATATGGGGTCCTGCTGCATAACTTGACAACTGTTCACAGTGCATTTCTCATTTCACTCACCCATTCTTCTTGAGCCTGGCATTCTACTACAATAGGCTGATTAGAAGGCCAGTTTTCACTTCCAAGTTTTAGCCACTCTGGCCCATTCCACCACAAACTTGATTGTGCAAGATCTTTCACTGAAATTCCTTGTGTTGGTAAATCAGCTGGGTTTTGGGTACCTGGACAGTGCTTCCATTGCTTGGGATCTGTGTGTGCTTGAATTTCCTCTACCCTATTGGCAACAAATGGTTTCCATTTCCTTTCCTGGCTTCTTAACCAGTGCCAAACTATAGTGGAGTCTGTCCAATAATAGCTTGGAATTTTATAGAGGGCTAAAGACTTTTGCACTGTAACTGCAAACTGACTAGCAATAACTGCACCCATCAATTCCAACCTTGGAATAGAAAGCCTTTTCAAAGGTGCTACTCTGCTCTTTGCAGCAACCAACCTGTAACTTACTTCCTCTTTGAATGTACCTCTTATATAAATACAAGTTGCATAGGCTTCCTCACTTGCATCACAAAATATATGCAGCTCCAAATTGTCTGGACTATTGTTCAACTCTCCAAAGTACCATCTTGGGATTTCAATGTCTCCAAGATGTACCAATTCTTTGAACCAATATTTCCACCTTACCACCATATGATCAGGTAACTTGATCCCAATGAAGTCCAATTTCCCAGAGGCTCTGAAACCAAATTTTTGACTTTATCACAAATGGAGCCAGGAATCCAAGAGGATCAAAGACCTTTGAAGCCAAACTAAGAGCTATACATTTTGTCCACCTTGTCTCATTCTCAGCCAGCTCTACTGAAGATTTTCCATTGAAGGTAAACAAATCCTCTCCTTGCTGCCAAACAATGCCTAGCACCTTTGTGTCTATTGCCCACAACTCCTTAATACCAGAATCCTCAATACTTTCTGCTGCATCAGGTACTACACAGGACTGCCTCATAAACTGTTGTAACAGAATGATTGGTCTGCCATTTTCTAAGCTCCATGCCAGCCTCCCTCATTATAGCTCTAGCCTCCATGAATATCTGTTTAGCCATTTCTGTATCACGAACATAGCAAATCATCAACATAAAATTTTTTCCTTATGTGTTCAATAATGTTAGGAAAGACTTCAGAATATTTCTTAAAATGGTACTGCATAGTAGCTGCCAACAGAAATGGACTAGAGCTGAGGCCAAACAACACTGACTTCATTCTATATGCTTGAACCTTAGGTTCATTTTCCAACAATTCTTTCGTATCCACCCACAGATACCTTACTGCATCTCTGTCCTCTGGTTTTAACTTTATCCGCAAAAAGGCTTGCTTCACATCTGCAGTGAATGCTACTGTACCAAACCTGAATCTCAGTAACAAGGAAAATAAATCTGCATTTAAATTTGGCCCAGCATCCAAACAGTCATTGAAGGACACACCACCTTTGTCCTTGGCTGAGCCATCAAAAACTACCCTCAATTTGGTGGTAGTTTTGTCTTGCTGTACCACTGCTTGGTGTGGCAGATAATGTGCCTCCTGGCTCACCAGCTCACCTTGCACCCTTTCAGCATAGCCCTCCTTTACATAGCTTAGGATGGCCTCATTGTATTCAATTAACAACAACTCATTTTTTATTAACCTGTGCAATGAAGTCTCCAACCTCCTATTAGCTAGCTGAAGGTCTGAGCTGGGTTTGCAAGAATCCTTCCAAGGGAGGCCAACCAGTGGCGAAGCAAGAGTGTCATGGGCCCTCCCTGGTGCAAAAATTATTTATGGGCCCCACAAAATTTAGATTTTAGTTTAGTTTATACATATGAACCAAAAAACCTTTCGATCCACTCAAGGTGGCCCTTAAAACTGGTTCCAATCGATTTGTGTTTTCTATCTATTCTAATTCATCTCGAGGCTGTTGCTAACGTATAATAGTACTATGATGATAATTATCAACTTCTCTTAGTCTTAAGACCAAGGGTTGCATGGGTCATAGAAGGCAAAGTATTGACTATTGAACTTTAAAATCTAAAAAGGATACTGCAAAATAAAAGTTTACTTACGAGTGCATCAGAAATTGGCTTTTCATGCCTTTTTTTCAGCAAATTCATTAATTAATTCAGCCAAGTTAATACTTCTAGCTTTTCTGTTTTCAATTGATATAATTGAGGGTCCGCTCAATCTTTCTTCACTCAGTATTTCGAAGATAGTTTTTTATTAGTTTAAGTTTTGAAAAAGATCTTTCTGCACTTGAAACTGTCACAGGTATTGTGAGGAACAATGTTATGGCAGTCACAACTTCGGGAAAACTTGAGCACAAAGTACTGTTGTCTTTAATTAAAAATGAATACAGATCATGGACCATCGTCATTTTTTTGATGTCTTGTTTTAAGCACATTTGAAAAGAGAGTAATTGACTTGGAAATCCAGAAGATATATCATTTTTATATTTATTTCCTAGCTTTGTTGCTCTCTCAAATAACTTTTCATCACTTGTTGAAACTAGATTTACAGGATACAAAATGCTGAAATGATCTGCTACATCATTAAGACCGCCAAACCTATTTCTCAACTGATTGATTATGACATCTAGGCTTCTATAGAATACATTTACTTTAAAATTACTTTCATTGTTACTAAGCCTCTGGTCTTCACACAGCTCATCAAAATGTCTTTTTACTTTTTTAACACGCTTTTGCTGAAATTTAGCTTCAACACCCCATTTATTAGCTATTTGTAGTGCTGAATTTTTAATGTCAGTAAAGCTGTCTCTAACAACCACTAAAGATTCAATAGCATCATGCAATAGCTTCTCTGCTTTGTCAAGCACCATTTGCTCACTTTGTAGAGTTTTTGAAACTACATTAACCCTTTACGGATGAGTCCGCAGCATATGCAGTCACTCTTGTTACCAGAACGTATAGGTTTTATTGTTATTGAAAACTAAATATTTTAGTAACTGGTCATTGAAATGATACACATTTTGGGTTCCTTTCCCGACAACTAAATGACATCTATATATAAACATGTAGAAACATTTATAGAAACGAGGCATTGTAGTACAATTTATATTATTTCTGGTGCACCTTAAGGTACCATCCATCGTTAAAGGGTTAATAATTTTGAGCAGTTTGGTTTGAAATATTATTCAAAAAATAAACTCGTTATCTTCAATATTAATGGGAAACTGACCTCTCTCTGTAGAGATCAATGATTTTACTGAATTAGAACTTTTTTCCAAATCACTGTCACAAATGAGCTCAGTATCATTGCTTTTTGTTACATTTTCAATACTTGAAATTGCATTCTCAATACCACTAGACTCTGCTTTTTGGTTTTCTACACTTTCAATTTGCTCATTATTATTACTTCCTTTTTTAACAAGAAATGCATCAAGTTTAGGTAATTTTGCAGCCCTTTCCTCCTCTTCCTTTTTTAGTTTCCTCTTTTGAAAGCCACTTTTATGCTTGTACACTGACACGTCTCGAGGGTTGAAAACTTAAAATTTATTGATTTTAGCAATAACTGAGTAACAAATAACTAACTTTTCATAAAATTTAAAAAGTAGTATACAGTGATTCACTATAGTCACTAGTATTCAATAATACACTGGAGAAAATCAATTAACATAATTTTTATTCGCACACTCATCCACTCAGCGTCTCAGCCATTGAAACTGACGCTTCACTGCGTGTCGAGTCCACAGATTCCAAATGAAGAAGAATATTTCTGAACATTTTAAAATGTTTCGTTTCGTGTGTCGACGTGCGATCAGAAATAAGTGGTGTCACAGTGTAGTATAGTATATACAGTAATATACTAGTATACCAGAGAGTAGAATAATGTGAT
This sequence comes from Bathynomus jamesi, assembly GCA_023014485.1. Taxonomy (NCBI): domain Eukaryota; kingdom Metazoa; phylum Arthropoda; class Malacostraca; order Isopoda; family Cirolanidae; genus Bathynomus; species Bathynomus jamesi. The sequence goes on along the minus strand of JAJOZX010000026.1, from coordinate 2,700,100 downwards.
GGTTTCAGCATTTTGAATTCTAATTTTGATTTTTATCTATTGCAGACATCATTTCAGATGACCAATTATGTATTTAACATATATAGTATAGTTTTACCAGAAAGGGGCCTGTAGTCGAAAGAATAACCATGTTCATAAATGCATTTAAATACATCAAACAAGTTTAAAGGACTCTTATATTTTCATGCACATTTAAATCTAATTTTTATATGAAATACTTGAAAATTATTATTTTTCCTTGCCAAGGTGTTATCAAATATCAACCAACCGGGGCCCCCAAAGGTCCGGGCCCAGGTGCACTGCACCGCCTGCACCTAACTAGATCTGTCACTGAGGCAGACTTCATAGCAACCATCTCTGAACCCAATCCCTTTTTCAAATTGCTCTAAAACATCACTTTTCACTGTACTTTCCTACTTCTCCTGTTTGTCCTTTATGTCAATGGATTCAAGTTCCCAAAAGGTTTTCAAATGCCTTTCCAAACCATGGCTGTTCTCTCAATCTTAACAAAAAAAGTTTTAACCTTCATTTCATTGCAATAGCTACCATGTAGCATCCAGCCTACCTTACTTTCAATAGCTACTGAACCTTGAGATGTGTGGACAATATTACCAGTGAGGAAGTCCCAGTAATAGTCATCTCCAATCAAAAGACTAATATCTTCTGTTCCTTCAAACTTATTATTGCACAAATTAATTCCTTTAACTTGCAATTCTTGGACACATGCCATATCTAAACAAGTAGTGACTGGAGCACAAAGTTCCTCAATCTCTACAGCTTGGACCTTGATAGTAGGACTTTGTGGTAACAACTCCTTAACCAGAACTTCTACCTTCTTAACTTTGGTTCGGTTTTGAATGGAACCCCGAAACCCAGAAATTCTTAAATTTTCCCTCTTAAGTTCTTTAAACTTCAATTTTCTGGAAATTCTGATCTTAATAAAGCTACACTGGCTACCACTATCAAACAATGTTCACTCTTACAGTAGCTTCTCCATCATTCCCAACTAATAATGCTGCAGCTGTTTGCAATAATCCCCCTTTATTTTTACTCCCTTTCATAGCAGTGGCATGTGCTACTGATGTCTGTACTTCTGGGGTAGGCCTACTAGGAGTGTTTTCACACAATAATGGCTGATGCCGACCATGGCATTTTTTGCACAAAATTTTAAACTTACAAAACCTTGCTCTGTGACCTTTCCAAAAACATTTAAAACATGTTGTGGACTTAGTTATTCTGTCCTTTCTCTCCTTAACAAGTAAAGCCTCAGCCACCTCACATTTATATGACTTGTGGTTGCCTTTTGCAAAATATGCATTCCTTGATTCCCTTTAATTTATTCTCAGAGGATGCATGTAGAGCTGCACTGTACCTGGGCTATTCCTTTTTGTAGAAACTTTGGTGCTGTGCCTGCCTTTGTCCCCTTGTTTAACATCCCACTGTGCAAACTCAATTCCCTCTCGTCTTGCTAATTCTTTGCTTAAAAGACTTAACATGAAGGGGGATGTACACATATTCTGTAGTGTGTCCCCTACTTAATTCAAGCAAAATTGAGCTAGGCAATTTAGACTCCAGTATAGTGACCAACATTATACCATACCTTTCTATTCCTACAGGGTCATTCCATAGTGTCGCTTGTAACATTTTGGAGCAACTTATTGTAATATTTCTCATCATATTTCTATTAATTATAGAGCAATTGAACTTTTCTTACTATTGGGTATTGAGGGATGGTCAGTGAACACAATGATGTGTGTTTCAGCTAAATCAGGCAAATACATTGTTTACAGCAAATGTCCAAAGTTATGGTGTCGCTTGTAACTGAAATGCATCCAGCACTTACACTTGTACTTACATTTGTCTGAATTCCTGTGAATTGTGGACATCTACGGGAAAAATGTATTATTCCTCGTTGAAAGACAATAAAATTTGCTGCAAATTGAGACCTAGCAATTAGCTCTACAATTTTAGGTTCCCCCCTCCCAGGGGGGAAATGTGTAGTGTCGCTCGTAACAAAAAAAAAAAAGTGTCGCTCGTAACCGTGTGATTCTGTGGACCCAGAATACAATATTTGCACATTAAATGCACTCATACATAAATAATGAATAGCATAGTGGACACAATACACAAATATTATTGAAATATATATATTATAATATTATATATATATATATATATATTATATATATATAGTGGTTAATTTGTGCTGGAATGTACCGGAACGGCGATCAGGCACTTATATTTGGCCAGCCATTTCTTTTTGTATAAAGTATTTCTTGCACTTAAAATAAATATATTTCACACATACTAAGTGTATAAAAACATTGGATGAGGTCTGTTAAATGAATCTCTCCTCTGCCCAGCAGGAGGAGGATACTACCTCTTGCAACCTCCCCGAGCTCCGTGCACCATGCCCCTCCAGCTCACTAGTGTTCCACCACTTCTTTTTTTATAAATTAAGCACTATATATATATATATATATATATATATATATATATATATATATATATATATATATATATATATATAATATAATTTTATACCTTTGGTTAGCTTCTGCCCGAATTGTTCATTCTGACGAAGGTCAAGCTTTTCACTCCACCTTAGACCTACAGTTTAATGTGGAATCCGAACCATGCCCCATCAGCAGCCCAGCGTCTTAACCACTAGGCCACCTAGGGTACCCATTTATCTACCAACCACTTTCTTTCATTGTGTGGAAGGATGAACAGCTGGGTTTTGCTGCGCACTGGCTGCCATCGAGTCTCAAACTTGGGGCTGATGGATTCGTAGTCAGCGATGCTAACCACTACACCACCGAGGCACTATATATATATATATATATATATATATATATATATATATATATATATATATCTATATATATCTCATTCGATATCCCAAGGAGATCTTTATTCCACCAAAGTTCGCATCATTATGACTGCTCCAAAGCCAAGCGGGTCTTATATAGAGGAAGGTTGAGTTGCCAGATACCATCTTTTATTTTAAATGTTCAGGTATACCTTATTAGGGAGAGTTGCTAAATACCTCCATTTATTTTAATTCACACAAACTTTCTTCTTATTTTAAAGAGAATTAATTAAAACAATATTAACAATATAAGAAATTCACGAGACAATGGGCATAACAAAAGAAATCGTTCCATTAACATATTCTCTAAGATTAATATTCAGTTTTCCTTCATTAAAACCTTAGAATGTATACTCTGACTATTAATTTTGTCATTCCTTACACACACACACACACACACACACACACACATTCATTCTCACTCTAAGTTTTGTAATTTCATTATGCATTATAATGACACCACAATTGTGGTGTCGCTCGTAACATGATCTATGGTAGTTACGAGCGACACCAAATGTATCGCTCGTAACCACATTGTAAATGTGGTCTAACCTAAATAAATAGGACATGCTTTCCCAAGTGCTGCCAGTTAGACATACCTGGCAACTAACTAAAAGAGGAATTGTAATAGGTTTCATTTATTCCTACAAATCAGATGACCTGAGAAGAAAAACAACCAATCACAGAATAATTAAGACATCCGTGACCTTCCTTAAATGCAATAATGCTTATATTTTAAGAAAAGACCAGAAGGTCTTTAGGTGCCATAAAAAAAATCCTAAAAATAAACGTGTCGTTTCAGTGTTTCAATCTTTAAGGGCACGCGAAATTTAGCAGACTACCGCAAGGTGGGCACATGTTATTACATTATCATTTGTATAATTTAGGTCTCGGTGGGTATGGGGGTGGAGCCCCCGTAAAGATCACGCATCACAAATTGATCGGTCCTAATGTTTTGTGGACAGTTCAGTATGTGACATCAGCAGTTAGATCAATTGAATACTCGGTTAGGTCAACTGTACACCCTTGATGATTGGTTAGGTTAAGTCATGATATTTTTGTTAGTTTAAACGAAAATGATGAGTGCAAACTTTTCTGGTTAATTTTGAGGTGTTTTGTACGAAACTGCCATCCATTTCCTGTGCAAATGCATAGTTTTTGAGATGATGATATCTCAAAAACTACGCAATTGCATAGGAAATGGATGACAGATTCATGCAAAACACCTCAAAATTGACCAGAAAAGTGTTTCATCCTAAAAACAGACTGGGTGTAAAAATGAATAATTAACCCCATTTTTATTGCATAAATGATACTAGGTAGTTTATTTCATATGTATTATGTGCATTTAGGTGATAGATCCCACAGCTCAACACAAGTGTTGTGGGATATAGGGAGGCAGCATCTTGGGTTAGGGGATACTCTCTGTCCTTACACACCCAATTTAGAGAGATTCCTCTGCCGAGCGGTGCCCCCATAGTACTGTGAGGTATTGAAAAACTCATGATCTTCACTTGCCTCACAAACACCTTCAAATGGGAGACCCAAAATGGGTGCACACACATTTCTACATTACTGTACAGTCTTTACAGCCACACCTACACTTTTCCTCCTAAGTATATATATTGTAATGTATATGGTTGTAAATTGTGACTTGGTCTGCAATTGATATGGACCGTGACTTATTTTTGGTTGGCAAGGTACTGGTATTGATGGGTACCGTAATGAAATTGACTGGTTTCTTTGGATCTGATATATTTGCATGTCAGTTATAAATAGATATAGAGTGTAACATATTTGTGGATAGTAGCCTATTATGACTTTGATCCTCTGGATCCAGAGATTCTATCTTTAGTTTTAAATTGATAATTAATTAGTTTTAAATTGATAATTAATTAGTTTTGTAAAAATTGGTTGTTGCCAATGTACAGGCAGTTTTTACATAGTGGAGCCACCTCAATGGGCCGAAGTGGCCCCTAGTGTGCCCACTATAAAAATTTCTTATGTTCTTATGAAAAAACTATATAGGGCTATGGGTTGATTGCCTGATACCCTCATCCATTGGAAATTTCCAGCAGATTTCAGTGGAGAGTTAACGACAATAGCCCTATGTTTTTTCATTAGTTTATTATGTATATGTAGGTCTTCAAAGGACCTCTTTATGTTTAATTGTCTACGGTAATTCTAGCTTCGGGATTTTAGATGCCTATATGTGAACAAAAAGAAATTGTCCCACCTTATTTTTGCTGGACCTTAGTTCAGTTTTGATGTAGGGCATGGTGATCCTCTTCACTGTAGGCCTGTTACGATGGAGCCTACACTACGAGTTGACACTTTGTAACTAATATAGGCAGTCACTTTCTAAACACCTTGAAGGTATAGGCCTATCCTTTTTATAGTTATTAGGTTTTATATTTAAGGAATTCATTCAGAACTTGTAGGAAGACAAAACACATCTTCCTTGCTTAAAGCATCGCTGTCACATAAGCAGCTCCGAGCCACTCCTATAATATAATCTTCGTATTTTAGTATAAATTTCTGATTTGGCAAAGGTGGTTGACCCTTGCCTTGATGTAATTCTCATGAGTCAGCAATGGAAAATTTGATCATGAAATAATAAATTTGTTTCTTGTGGTTATGTAGGCCTGATGCCTACATATGGGTTAGACTATGTACCGTATGTATGGCAATTATTTCATTCCCAATAGGCTATGTTGCCAATCCCGAGGCAATTTTGTATAGATATTTAACTCAATTAATAATTTATATTTAATTAAGAAATAAAGGTACCACATATGATACCATGTTGTAAGCATGTATAGTAGGCCCGATGCCTACATATGGGTTCTATGCACCGTATGTATGGCAATTATTTCATTCCCAATAGGCTATATCGCCAATCCTGAGGCAATTTTGTATAGATATTTAACTCAATTAATTAATAATTTATATTTAATTAAGAAATAAAGGTACCACATATGATACCATGTTGTAAGCGTGTATAGTTTTTCCATATACTCAGGGGAGCCGGAGAAAAATTTGTATGTTATAGATTAATTTTTTTGACAAACTGTGTATTTTAAACCATGTGAAATGGATTGAAAAGAATGAAGTATGAATTTAGGAAGAGAAATGTTACTCAAGACCTATTTAAATATAAAAGTTCAAGAGGCTAATTTCTCAAGTTTAATTAAAGTTATGTCAATCAGTTTGACTCCCTTTAGGTATAGGAAATTTATGGGATTAAAGTAAAGTTATTAAGCATTTTAACTTTGCTCAGTTTGTGTAAGTTTTATAAGTCACCAGTCTTAATTTTTTCTTGTAAAAGTTTTCTGGCTTTCAAAGCAGTCTTTCTTTGAGGCCTGTCTGGTTTAGTCTGAGTTACATCAGGCACATTGAGAGATTCCTCCCCAATAGTATCCTGATCCATCCTTTGGGGTAATGGTTCTAATTTAGCCCCACACTCCAAAGGATATAGTAATGTGATATCTCTGGTGGTTTCACCAGTTGCTGTTTTCAGTTTTACAACCCTGGTAACTTCGTCTTCACCAGTTTTGAGTTCCAAGACTTTTCCCATTGACCAATGTTGTCTTGGTGTCTTGTCATGTATCAACACAATGTCCCCAATTTTGACTGAATCATTCCAACTTTGTTTTGTTAATTGTTTATGTCTTTCTCTAAGACTTGTTAAGTATTCTTCTCTCCATTTTGTTATAAATTGAGTTTTGATTTGTGTCAAATGTTGGTATTTTGTGTTGAGTTCTTTGTGTCCTATTTCCCAATCTGGATCCTCTGTACTGTTATGTTCAGATTCTGGTAACATGTTTACTGTTTCTCCCTTAATTAGGTGGTTTGGTGTGAGAGGTTCTGGCTCATTAATACCATCTCCCACATAAGTTAATGGTCTGTTGTTGACAACATTTTCAATTTCTGACAGAATAGTCATGAGTTCAAAAAGTTGTAGATGTTTTGTCCCAATAGTCTTTTTAAGGCAGTTCTTTACAGTTTGTATGTTTCTTTCCCAAATTGAACCATACCATGGTGTATTAACAGGAATGTACTTCCAGGTTATGTTGTGTTTGGTTAAATGAGTTTGTACTGTTTCACTGTCACAAATCTGATGAATAATTCTTTCACCAGATTTGAAGTATGTGGCATTGTCTGACCATATAGTTTTGGGTACAGAATTGTGTGCACAAAATCGTCTGAAAGCAGCAATAAAAGCTTCTGCTGTCAGATCTTCTACTATGTCTAGACATATGGCACGTGTGGCAGCACAGGTGAAGAGTACAATGTACACTTTGTATTCCTTTGAATCCATTTTGTCTCCAAAACTCACATTTACCGCTCCAGTGTAGTCAATACCCGTGGTTTCAAATGGCCGAGTAAATGTTACTCGTTCCACAGGTAGGTCTGGAGGGCTTGGGGTCTTAAAGGGTCGTGAATGGATACGTTTACAAGGAATGCATGTGTTTAAAATTTTCTTTGTTTCAGTTCTACCCTTTGGTAGCCAGTAAGTTTTTCTCAGCTCTGTCAGGGTTTGTGGGACTCCCATGTGGTGTATTTTGTTGTGGGTATCCCTGATGATGAGTTTTGTGAAGTGATTTCTCCTTGGAAGAAGAATTGGGTGCTTAGAGTTGTAAGTCAAAGTTGACTTGTTAAGCCTTCCTTTACACCTTATCAGACCCTCTGTATCCAGGTACAGATTTAGATCCATGACAAGTGAAGGAATACCTTTGTTTAATGTGCTACTGGACCTAATACTTCAACTCCTTGTCAAATTCTGAAGCTTGTATCTGTTTGAGCCAGTATTTTGTTGCAGTTTCTGTTAAGTTAGAAAAGGCTTTCTGAGGACAGTGTTTGAGAAGGTAGCTATTGACAAACTTGCAGCAATAGACTGTAATTCTCAAGAGTTTGTTTAGGTCTGAATAAAGGTGATAGTCAAATATAGGTTTGTCCTCAGTGATCTTTTCAGTTGTTGTAGAGTTGAGTGTGAGGTTAACTACTTTGGCTGGCCAAAGATCCTCACATGTTAGCCATTCGGGCCCTTCATACCAGATTTTATTTGTTTTCAACAGCTTGTAAGAGAGCCCTCTTGTCAAAAAGTCTGCAGGATTCTCTGTTTTTTATGTACCTAAATTTGATACCAAGGTTTGTGTTTGCAGTTTTGATTTCTGTTAGTCTGTTTTTCACAAATATATTTTTGCAAGAAGTTGTATCTGTGTTGGTCACCCATGTTAGACAAATTTGACTGTCTGTCCATAAGTAAATGTTTGTTATGTCAACTTCTTTATACACTTGTGAAAGAAAGTTTGCTGTTTTAACTCCCAATGAGACAGCTAATAATTCAAGTTGTGGTACAGTTTTCTTTTGGTTTAAGGGTGCCACTTTTGCCTTTGAATAAACCAAGTTACTTTCATTTTCACTTGTTAAATAGGCACAACACCCTAAGCTTGTGTGCTGGCATCTGTAAAAATGTGTAGTGTTTGCGATTTCAATCTGTAGCCAGCACATCTTGGTACGTAGATGTCTTGAACTTTGTTCAAGTCTGTGGCTAATTTTTTCCAATGAAGTTGGTCTTCCACTGAAAGTGGTTCATCCCAATCAATTTTCTTTTTCCATAAGTCTTGCAAAAGGATTTTGGATCTTATGGTTGCTGGTAAATATAATCTAATGGGGTCAAAAATTTTGGATGATTCTGAAAGCACTTGTCTTTTTGTATTGACATTTGGATTTAAGTTATAACTCTTTGTGCAAAGAGTGTCATTGTGTTCGGAATTCTGCTTTAAAAACCAAAGCATTCCAAGTGTTTATGTGTAATTGTTTGGTTCAATGTTCCCATTGTTGTCTTTTGTTATTTGTTCATTTAATTTAGGAGAATTAGAAACCCCCTCTCTCAGTCCAAAATTTTCTTGCTTCATCATGGGTTGTGATATTTTGTAAATTTCAAGCAATTCCTCTTCAGTTACAGTGGAACAATGAGGTTATCCACATAAAAATTTTGTTTTAAAAACTGAACTAAGTCAAGTCCTCTTGAAATAAGTTTAGGTGGTTTTTAATTGTTAAAGCAAGAATACTTAGAGAACAATTTGCTCCAAAAATAATTACTTTAAATCTATAGGTTTTGAAACCTTTGTTAAAGTCATGTGGATCATTAAACCACAAAAACCTGAGATGATTTTTATCATACTCAACCTTTAAATTTATACAGAGGAATGCTTTTTCTATGTCACTCTGTACGGCATAATTGTCTAAATGGAAGCAAAGGAGAATTTTTACAAGATCAGAGACAAGGTTTGGGCCTTCCATGAGACAATCATTTAAACTAACAGAATTTGTGTCTTTTAAACTACAGTTGTATACTACTATTAGTTTAGTTGTGGATGAGTCTTCTCTGTAAACTCCCCTGTGTGTTAAATAATGACAACCTCGTTTTTTAAAGGGTTCATCAGTAACTTCTTCAATGAAGCCCCTCTCCATTTGTTCTCTGAATATGTTGTTGTATTGTTCTAAAAGATTGTCATTTTTTAGTTTTCTGTAATTTTTATACAAATGTGCCTTAGCTACTTTTAAATTGTCCATTATTTCTGGACAAGGTGTTTTCCAAGGCAGCTCCACATAGTATTGATTGTGTCTGTGTTGTAATGTATCCTTAAATTGTTTTGTCATCAATTGGTCTTCATGTGTAATTGTACTGTCCTTTATGCCAACTGATTCTAATAGTCACAACTGCTGTAACCCTTCATCCAATGTGGAATCATTTTCATTCAAATGATGTGGGATTATGACAGTTTTTGTTGTTCGAGTTTGTCACATAGTCAGAAATTTGTGAATGTGGTGGTTTTGTTTTGTGTGAATTTCTAATACATCATATTTTTTAAAATATTTTTTTATACAATTTTCTGAAAAAAATTAATTTTTTTAGGCTTATTCATGATGAAAATTTGGGATCTACCAAAAAGTGAAGAAGATGCGGTCTCTTTATTAATCATTGTAAATATTTTTAAAAATATTGCTATTTAAAAAATATGATGTATTAGAAATTTTCAACTAACAAAAATATTACAACTTAACCTAACCAATCAATATGTGGTGGCCCCCTGTTAATACGTAAGTACCAAAAAAACTTTTCTACAGGTGGAAGGAGGTTATAGAAAAAGAAGGGAATTATAGTGATGATTAACTTGTCATTAAGTCCTTTAATTTTTGTTCTGAATGTAAGATATTGTAAAATATTATTATAACTTTATAAGAATAATATAAATTTTACTTTCCAGGTATGAATCAATTAGCTTGCCCAATACTTAAAGTCTACCATATTTAAATGAATGGAATAATCTATATTCATGGTTTTGTACTCATAGTAGGAATCATAATTGTTTTCATTGGACTCTTTCAAAGTGGTAATCAAAATGAAGGTAAACAAGAAGGAAATTTTTCTGCATTTTCATCCTGATCCAGTAATCTTTCATAGAATAAGATTAATATTAGGCCATAATAGTTTTGGAAGGATTACAATGGGTCTATTAACAAAAAACTCAGATTAAAGTGGTAGCTTAACGTAAGGTATAATATAGTGCTCCTTCACATACTTCATGAGTAAATTTGATTACCTATAACCTATCTTTTAGGACAGGGCTGTCCAACTTCAAGCTACTGGAGGGCTGCATTCTACTTGAGGCATCTACTCTAGGGCCACATAAAAATGTGTGGGGAATGTGAGAGATTATTTTCAAGACCTACTTTATATCACCAGTTTATTTTAAAATCCACTGATGCAGCCATGTAAGTTAGATATACTTTGCTGTTTTGCTTTGAGTTTCAAAATAAGTTCATTTAAATGGGTTAATATTCGTCTTTTCACCCGCTCACGCTTGGTTAAAACAGTATAATATATTGAATTGCCATTCAAAACTGACTAAGAAAATATATATCTTAACGTTGTGCAAATTTGTTCAAATGTACTTTTTTTAATAAAATATATTTCCTGTTTTGGCTATAATGTACTTTTTTTCACAAAATATTTTTCCTGATTGGGCTATTTTTTCGCTACTCTGTGACTTAATCAGTTTGTTGGGTTTTGTTCTGGCTAATTTTTTTTTTCTAATTGGATTCAGTTTAATGGTGTTTGTGATAGAATTATGATGTGCCATTCATGTGATTTTGACTTTGAGAACTTGATTCGTCATGTGCCCTAGATGAAGACAAAGGATTGGATGTTTTTATCAGTTATGGTGTTATTCTCTCATCCTTACCTTGCCCAAAATGTGACAGTGAGTCCCTAACACGAAAAGATCAGAAGATATTTAGGTGAAATAACCAATATTAACCCAGTTAGGTCAATTGAATACCCAGTTAGGTCAATTGAATACCCAGTTAGGTCAATTGAATACCCAGTTAGGTCAATTGAATACCCAGTTAGGTCAATTGAATACCCAGTTAGGTCAATTGAATACCCAGTTAGGTCAATTGAATGCCCGGTTAGGTCAACTGTACACCTTTGATGATTGGTTAGGTTAAGTCATGATATTTTTGTTAATTTAAATGAAAATGATGAGAGCAAACTTTTCTGGTTAATTTTGAAGTGTTTTGTACGAAACTGCCATCTGTTTCCTGTGCAGATTTGTAGTTTTTGAGATGACAATATCTCAAAAACTACACATTTGCACAGGAAATGGATAGCAGATTCGTGCAAAAGACCTCAAAATTGACCAGAAAAGTTTGTTCAAATCATAAAAACAGACTGGGTGTAAAAATGAATAATTACTTTTAAATGAGCTGTAAGGTCTGTTATAAAGGCCAAGTTCACATAGAAATTCAGGATTATGAAGCTCATTCTCCAGCTCAGTAATATCAGAATTAACCTCATTCCTTAGGAACAGTAGAATCTCTTAAGACAAAAAATTATAAAATTAAATAATTTGCTTAAAACACTCATGGGCCACATGAAACTAACCTGAGATGCTAGTTGGACAGCCCTGTTTTAGGGCTTAGTTTTCTAATAGATCTACTCTGATACAATAGGTACCAGTACATGGATATGGTGCACAGTTCTGTCTTGGCATGCCATTGAGTACTACTGTATTTAATTTTATAATCACTTAGGCCTATATGTATATATACAGGATACTCTGTGTTAATCAGAACCATATTTTATTTATGAACACTTGAGAAACCTGCAAAATTGAAAAAAATCCATTGAGTCAACTCTGGAGTAACTGGCAATTTTCCACGCAGCAACCAGCACCTAGTTGGCTCATTTTAGTTTCAGTTTGTTAGTTTTAGTTTCATTGAAAAATAAATAAAGTTTAAGTTCAGTTTGAAAAATAAGTTAAATTTTAAGTTAACTTTTGGACTTTGGATAACCCTCAACTGTTTCATCATAATGCAACTTCAACCAATTAAGCTTCTATTGGCATGTTATCCAGGTGAATACAGCATTTTTCCTAATTTTTTTTAAAGTTTCAACATTTTTTTTAATATTTTGGTATTTTTCTTCAATACCTCTTAAGTATCTGGCATATTTGATAAACTGGCATGGCCTCAGTCCTGAGGATGCCGGATAACACAGTTAACTATATATATATATATATATATATATATATGATGAATAAAACCACGAAGGAAAGGAAACACAAAATGGTGCTCAAGCGCTTTCGTCTAGTGTTCCTGAGGATGTCATTAGACGAAAGCGCTTGAGCACCATTTTGTGTTTCCTTTCCTTCGTGGTTTTATTCATCATAAATATTTTTCACGTGTTACTTTCGTGAAATAATTTTTATATATATATATATATATATATATATATATATATATATATATATATATATATATATATATATATATATATATATATTACACATAGTATATTTATATATGGACATTGGGCTGCAAAATTATTTACAAATTGTAAGTTGTAATATAGCCTATTTAGAATAAGAATGTATACATAATAAGATATTTGATTGTAATACAATATTTGATATATTTGACAATAAAACAGGGTAATAAAAGAAAAATACCATACTTAATCATAAAAATTTATTTATAAAAACTTATGAAAATTAGTATCCTGTATGGCATCCTTGTTCTTTCAGACTAGTTCAAGATGCTGGCATTGAGTCAACCAACTTTGTGCATGATTCAGGACTGATTTTATGCCACTCTTCTTGAAGAACTCTCCATAAATCTTTATTTTTTTGCCTTATTTTCTCTTGTTCTTAGTCTTCTTGCAAGCTCATCCCAAAGATGTTCAATAGGATTTAAATCTGGACTCTGAGATGGCCATCCTAGCATTTTAAACCCTTCTTCTTCAAGTTTGCTGTAGAGCTGTTTGTGATTTAGCACTATGCTTAGGATCATTATCCTGTTGAAATATGAAGTTTGCATAATCTCCATGAAGTTCCTTAGCAGCTGGGATTGCAATATTAGTGTTATTTTTTATTGGGTTCAGAATCCCAGCTGAGCCCTGAATGGCCAAGTACTGAAGGGTCAGTTTAACCTACAGCCCAAGTTAAGCTAGACTAAAACTTACAGACTTGGAGGTCCTATTAGGTCTTACCTCAGGGTTGCTGACTGGATGTGGGCCTACCTTAGACCACAGTTGCATAAAATTAAGATAAAAAACAAAAGGCACTATTTATGGTCTTCTTTCTAAACCTTGCAACAGCACAACCTGCACCATTGCACAATGCAACAATCTTATCTAAGCAACCAAACTGAATTGCAAGAGAGCTCTCTATAAGACCATGCCCTGTAAGTGCTGCATTCAACAAATGAGTAGAAAGGACGCGCCAGTGCCCCCCCACCAAAAAAATGATACCACAAGAGCACAAAAATGCTAGCTTTTAATTGAGTTTTTCACTAACTTTACAATTATGAGATGGATATATATACACCTTAACTTAATATACAGGGTGGGTGGAAAGTAGCTCCCTAATTTAAATTACATATAAATTATGTATAAATTGTGATTGTATTGTTATATTGTTATGGTGTGTTCTCTAAAGTGGTACAATTGTAACGGTAATCTTTTTTCTAAAGTGTTCTCTTTGTGTTCTCTAAAGTGGTACAATTGTAACGTTCATTTTTTTTTTTTCATTTCAGATTGAAGGGTAACATGGCTGAGCGTTTAACACTGCAGGAGCGTGCCCAGTTGGCGGCACGGTACGAGTTTGGCAATCTGTCGTTCGAGTTCAAAGATGGTGGCAGGCCATTCACAAGGACCACGTGCCCAAGTGGACCCGAAAACAATCAAGAACTGCCTCGAAGCTCATGACCACGGGTCTGTGGCAGATGTTCGAATGTGGTCGCCCTTCGACATCCAGGGCCCAGGAGATGGTGCAGGCAGTTCAGGAAATGTTCGCACGGAGTCCACGAAAGTCAACTCACCAGGCAGCTCGGGAAAGTGGACTCTCCCGTTACTCAGTGCGAACTGTGCTGAAGAAGGAGCTGAACTGGGCGTTGGATGGGTCGTCGTGGTCCACATCAATGGCCAGCCAGGAGCCCCGACTTGACACCGTGCGACTTCTTTCTTTTGGGGTGGGTAAAGGAAGAAGTCTACCGCACCAAACCGAGGACATTGGAAGAACTGGAGGACCGAATTCGGGAAGTCATGTCCTCCATCCCGCTGGAGTTCCTGCTAAAGTCAGTGGACGCCATTCCTGGGCGGCTCCAGAAGCTGGTGGAAAGAGTTGGAGCCCACATTGAATTTTAGAGAAAACCTACCATGTATGCCTACCTTTTCATATTATTTCTTCTGAAATAAATGGATAATATACGTATTTTTTTACCAATCCAAAATAGGGAGCTACTTTCCACCCACCCTGTATACAAGCAATGCTGCATCAATCAGCTTAGTCATCATATCACCTTGGGACACCAATGGCTCTTCCTCTTCTAGATTTTCTAACACTCCCCTGAAGAGGCATTGTTGTCATTACCTTCTACAAGTTTAGTCAAGCTTTCTCCATGAGGCTGTAACCCAAATGCTTCATTTTGACTATCCATGTTTTTGCTGATTTCTAAAGCAGAGTTTTTGTATAGGTCTCTCTAATTTTCCTCCTGAAGTCTTTACCAGTGCAGACCTAACTAAATTGTCTTTGCCAACAAACAAATCTTCAATTATGCCAAGCTTCCAGCTTTGGGCTGGATCCTGTCTGCTTTGCAGATAGCTGGTGAGGGAAGCTATATTTATCGGACCTCTTTGCGAGAGACCCGTTGCCCACGTCAGGCTTGCATCATGAAAAAGAAAAACTATGGTATTTGTCATTTACCATTACTTATTCAGACTATAGTGGATTTAATTATCCCAGAAGAGTTCCTTGTTCCATGCACAGTCTGTGTGTATCATAAAAAACTCAGGAAACCATTCTGAGTTCATTCCCATCATGAAACGGACATGTTATGTGCCTTGAAAAGTGGACGCTCAATTCTGCCAGTTGAGGTTTAAGTTTTGGTTTTGGCTAAAAATATAATAGTTACCCCTTTTTCTTTGATTTATTCAATCCGACGTGAATGCAACGAGTCTTTTACTTATATTGAGGTTCTAAATGTAGTGGGGCTAGGCTGCTTTAAACCCTAGATCCATGTCCCAAAGCTGGATCCTGTCTGCTTTGCAGATAGCTGGTGAGGGAAGCTATATTTATGGGACCTCTTTGCGAGAGACCCGTTGCCCACGTCGGGCTTGCATCATGAAAAAGAAAAACTATGGTATTTGTCATTTATAGGCTGACCATATTTCCTTGAGACAAAAACAGGACATTGGGATGGCAAAAAAGGGACGGGGGTTATGTAATATTCTGTATTCATGAAAAAGTAAGTACATAAACATATTGAGCTTACAATTATTCTTCAGTGACAGAACCCATACAAAAATTTAGGTAGACATAGAGGGGGACTGTATTTCACCACGATCGTACCATGAATATTTCTCCGATGAAGTAATCTTACGCAGCAAATTTCGGTCTTTCAACACCTTATCATAAAACTTCTCACACTCCATGACACAATTTTGTCTTACAACTAACATAGCCCTCATTGTCTCAACACTTAATCTAGATTTCTCCTTTGACCACATACTGTTCATAACAGAAAATATTCTCTCAACAGGTGCTGTACTTCCTGGAAGACAAAGAATAAACTCTACAATATTACAAAAGTCTTATAGGTTATGAATAATAATTTATGATTGACCAATATTACTTACTTACTTCGTAGCCCCCGGGTTCTCTTATGCGAACCCGGCGGCACTCAGGTATCCCGCGACCACCGTGGGACGGGTCCATAGGTCTCGTAGAGAGGTAATGTTGGAGTTGTGTCTTTGTTGAGAGAGAGAGTGTGGCAGTGTAAGAGTAGGTGTTCTGTGTCCTCAGGGTGGAGGTAGCATTTTTGACAGGTGGAGGTGTCAGCTAGGTGGAGTCTGTGTCTGTATTGTTGGAGGGAGGGGTGGTGGCCTGAATGGAGCCTGGCCAGAGTAACTCTTGTTTTCCTTGGGAGGGTTTGTTCGCTCTGATGGACTACAGGGGGAGTATCGTGAAGGACAGTGTTGTGTGGTTGGTCGAGTAGGTATTTCCGGGTAAATTCTGTGTGGAGATGTTTAATGGGGTTGATGTTTAGGGGAGGAGGGGGGATATTGTTCAGTAGCTGCGAATAGTGAGCAGCAGGAGTACGTTTTTTGTTGCGGGGTGGGGGATTGTGTAATGTGAGATGGTGACAGGGTGGTCTGGGGCCAGTGCTCTGGAGAAGAATTGAGTCCCTGTCATGTTCATGTGGTGTTCGATGGGAGTATTTTCGTATCTGCATGTAGATGTGGGATGGGTGTGGTTCGGAGGCAGCCAGTAATGCTTCTGAGACCTCTGTTTTGTGTGGTCTGTATCTTTTTCTGGTTTGTGTGGGAGATGGACGGAGACCAGGCGGGGGCAGCGTAAGTTAGGGTAGTATGTACAAACTGTTTGTATAGGATACTAAGGGATTCCTTCTGCTGACCGAATGTTGTGGAGGTGAGTGTTCTGAGAGCGTTGAGTTTTTTGTTGCTTTGGAGCAAATGTTTGATATGTGAGGGGAAAAGGACATGTGTGTGTCTAGGGTGAGGCCAAGGATTGTTGGGGTTTTGTTTAGAGGTAGGGGATGTCCCATGAGGGTGACTCTCGGGTGTGCTTGGGATTCGTGGCAGTCTGAGGTTAGGAGGGTGATGGAGGATTTTTGAGGGGATGCTGACATCCTATTGTTAGTTAGCCAGAGTTCCAGATTGGTAATGTACTGCTGGATCAGGCGTGTGGTGGTGTTACGGTTATGGTGTTGTGCTGTTATGGTCAGGTCATCTGCATAGGAGGAGACATGGACATGGGGGGGGAGAGGTTGTGGGAGGTCGTGCATGAAAAGGTTGAAGAGGATTGGAGAGAGTATGGAGCCCTGTGGGACGCCATTGTATAGTCTGTAGGTTTTGGATGAGTGTTGTTTGTGTATGACTTTGCCAAGTTGGCCTGCAATGAGATTAGTAAGCCATTTCTTGTCATTGGCGGGGATGTCGAGATCAATAATCTTTTGTGCAAGAATGTGGTGTGGGACAGTGTCGAAAGCTTTGTTGATGTCGATGGCAACAAGGACTGTGCAGGCAGGGGGATAGTTGGTTGAAGCCATCTAAGATGTGTTGGGTTAGTTTGTAAGAAGCGTTGTGGTGGAGTGGGCGGACCTGAAGCCGTGTTGGGTTTGTGAAAATGTAATGTGTGGTTGTATGCGTCTTAATATCAGTTTTTCGAGGACTTTGGAAATGGTTGAGAGAAGGGAGATTGGCCGGTATGAAGCAGGTAGGTTGGGGGGTTTATTGGGTTTCAGTATCAGGATGATGTGTGCCAGCTTCCAGGTAGAGGGTATGATATTGTGAAGCCAGGAGTAATTGAATATGTTTGTGAGGGCTGCAAGAGCAATTGGACCAAGGTGTTTGAGATGTATGTTTGAAATGTGGTCTGGGCCTTCGGCATGAGAGTTTTTAAGCAATTTTATGGCTGCAGCTGTGCCTTGGGGTGTAAATGGATGTGGTTGTTGTGGGTCGGCCGAGAGTTTCCGTATGTTTTTGAGGATTTTTCTATTATTGGGAACAGTGATTTTATGGCTAATTTTTGAGTAGTGGTGCATGAGTAGGTTGCAGTGTTTTTGTGGGGATGGAATTTGGTTACAGTTGGAAAGGAGAGCTTCGTGTGTTGGGGGTGGGTTAGTATGTGAAGTGTGGATTTTTTTCAAGGTTTTCCAAAGTTGGGTGCTGTTGGTCTTGTGATTGAGTGTAGTTAAATAGGATTCCCAGTTTTCTGACTGTTTAGTGTTTTAGATTTGTGATGTCAGTGTTAAGGTGGTGTATGAGGTCGATGTCTTCTGCAGTGGGACTGTGTTTCTGGCGTAATGAGTTTCTTTGTTTGATTAGATTGTGTATTTGTGGGAGAAGTTTGGGTTGAAGTGTTTCCTGTGTCCTTGTGGGTTGAATTGTTTGCTAGCGCGAGTGATAGTGTTGTTTTGTGAGCGGTAGCCTTGTCTATAGAGGGGAAATTAGTAGTGGAGAATTCCTGAAGCTCGTTTTCAATGTATCCTGTAAAAGAAGGCCAGTTTGCATGTTGTAGTTCGTGTATGTTTGTTTGAAGGATGTGTGGATGGGGTGTGTGTGTTGATAGGTGATTAGTATTGGGAGGTGATCAGAGGGGTGGTGTATGTCTGCCATGTTGTGCGTGTGTGTAGGGATGGTGAGCAGAAGGTAATGTCTGGGAGGTGTGTTGTTGGTTGTGTTGCAAGGGTTTGCGTGTGGGTTGATTCCTATTGTTGAGGATGTTGTATGTATGAAGATCATCTAGGAGTAGCGTGCCACAAGCGTCTGGTATGTGAGAGGAGAGCCATGTCGGGTGATGAGCATTGAAGTCGCCTCCCACAATGTGGTTCTCGTATTGTGTAAGTGGTTGCAGGGGGGGCTCGTACCATGGGGGCAGTGAGCAGAGGTAGAGGGGGGTATATTAAAGTATATTTATAGTTTTTATTAAAAACAGGACAAAATTGACATTTTTATTAAAACGACGGGATGGCCAGGAAATATAAAAAAAACGGTACTGTCCCGTTCAAAACGGTACGTATGGTCAGCCTAGTCATTTACCATTACTTATTCGGACTATAGTGGATTTAATTATCCCAGAAGAGTTCCTTGTTCCATGCACGGTCTGTGTGTATCATAAAAAACTCAGGGAACCATTCTGAGTTCATTCCCATATATATATATATATATATATATATATATATATATATATATATATATATATATATATATATATTAGGGTGTCACTTAATTTGTATGGTAAGAATTGAACCATCAAGAAGTTTCGGTCTGACCCTCTAGAAATGTGACATTGCCTGTAAAAATGCTGATTATGAAGTTTCCTGAGAAAATATTAATATTTTTAGTTCATTCAGAACAAAAATTAAATGACTTATAAGGACAAATTTGCTCAAATTTTTAGTTTATTCACAAAAAAAATTAAATGACAATGACAAATTAATTACACTAGGCAACAAATTTCAACTTTTTTTTTGTTACAGACACGTGAACTACTGATTCCTACTAAAGCGCTGATGCTGATTTCAGATCTGATATCAAAATTTCTCTATCACGTCCAGATTTTGTGTAACCGAAAACCCCTATTTTTTCATTTTTTTTTCTCACCCGCTTCTATTACGAAAGCCGTCTAAGCTACTTTTCCGTGCCACATTTTATGTTAAGCATACTTAAATAATTAGTGAACAGGGATGTCTTTCCTCCTTTATTCTGGCTTAAGACAGACAGCGGAATTCCGCTGGCGGAGTTACCACCCCTGCGCCCAACCATCCACCCAAAGCGCGTTAGTATTTTGTTGTTACTACTGAAAGGCAAATTCCTGTTCTTAAGTGAAACATTGGTGTGTCCTCTTCCTTTGTCGCTTGTAGGATGATGAGCTCTCCTTCTGCAGGAACCAACAATAATCTCCCATCATATTTGGGTTGAAATTACCTTGGTATCTGTTTTCCATAACTGAGATCTGTTGGTGGACGCGCTCACCATGCTCGTCACTTACAGCCCCAAGGTTGGCCGGGAAGAAGTCAAGATGAGAATGTAAAAAATGAATTTTCAAAGACATTCTGCATCCCATTATTTCATAAGATTTAAGCATGTTTTCTACGAGTTTACGGTGGTTTTCAGCTTTATGGTTTCCAAGAAAATTTTTGACAACTTCAACGAAAGATGTCCATGCTCCTAGTTCATTCTCATTTAGGTTAGATGGAAACGATGAGTCGTGGATGACACTGCGGATCTGTGGTCCAGTGAAAACTCCAGCTTCTAGCTTAGCATCTGTCAAT
This sequence comes from Bathynomus jamesi, assembly GCA_023014485.1. Lineage (NCBI taxonomy): Eukaryota > Metazoa > Arthropoda > Malacostraca > Isopoda > Cirolanidae > Bathynomus > Bathynomus jamesi. Next base: position 2,679,861 of record JAJOZX010000026.1, on the reverse strand, counting down.
ATTCCTTTGAATTTATCCTTTAAATATTGGAAACCACTACCTTGATGATCCATACCCTTCACGAAATTTTTCATAAGGCCAAGTTTAATGTGAAGTGGTGGAAGATGTACTTTCTGAGGGTCAATAAGTGCTGGGTGTTTCACATTGTATTTACCAACAACATGTTCAGTTCTAGATGGCCAATCATGTTTTTTGTAGTGGTTCTTGTCATCTCTGCTGTTCCATAGACACAAAAAGCACATATGCTTTGTGTAGCCCAACTGTAACCCAAGAAGTAATGATACAACTTTAAGGTCGCCACAAATATTCCATGTGTGGTCCTTATATTTGATGAGTCTTAGCAGCAGTTTCATCGATTCATAAGTCTCATTAAGGCCAGTGGCATGTGCTACAGGTATTGAAGGTTTTTCATTGCCGTTGTGCAGTAATACAGCTTTAAGGCTAGCTTTACTAGAGTCAATGAACAGTCTCCATTCTTTTGGATCATAGCGACAGCCAATCCCTTGCATCAGACCACTAATATCATGGCAGAAACAAACGTTTTCTTCCTGTAAGTAAAATGATGAAAACTGCAAATGGCGATGGCGGAAATGGGAAACTTTGGTGTTTGGTTGGAGAAGATTAAATTCTTGAAGTCTTGAACCAAGCAACTCTGCCTTTTCTTTTGGTAATTCCAAATCGCGCACTAAGTCATTTAACTCCGCTTGACTTAACAAATGTGGGGAAATATTTGCATCTGGAACATATATGCCATCTTTCCCTGTTTCTATATCACTAGCAGAATCTTCAGATGAACTGCTGTCTGTTATCGTTGCTGGTGGAACTGGTGGTGGATTTGTTTCATCATGTGGTACTGGTTTCATTGCTGATTCTCAGTTTGGGTATGTGATCTTTGATTTGTTTTTCTTTGTGAAACCAGCAATCTTTGTCAAACAAAAATAACAATCATTTGAAGTGATTTTTCGGCTCACGCCAAACCATGGGGACTGAGAACGGCATAGCTTTTCTTTTACCATTCATCCAAGCTATTAACATTGCATTGCACTGTGCACAGCAAATATGTGGTGCCCAGTCCCTCTGTTGGTCTCCTAACTTACAGTCAAAATAACACTTGTAGGCAAGTTTAATCTTTGTTGTTATGTTTCTACGTTGTGGCTTAGGTGTATATTGTCCACAGACAAAGCAGAAGTTGTCTGGGTGATTTACACAAGCACGTCTATTTGATGCCATTTTGAATTACCATACAATATCTGAAAAAATGTAGAAAGTAATTATTACGATGTGCAAAATAAAAAAAATACACACCGTAGTACAAAACAAATGCTATAAAAACACACAAGTCACCACAACCTGTCACTTGCTCATCAGCAGAGAGCTTCAACAACCGTTCTGCTTGACTGTCACGTAGCGACTGACCGTTGGGCCGTTGCCCGTTACTATGCTCTTGACTCAGTGTTCCCAACTCGGGATAAATTTTATTTATCAAAATTGTTCGAATTTGTATATAGTTGGCCAAAAAAATTGCTTTAACCTTGAAAAGCAAGTTTCATATTACTGGCATTAAGCCGATTAAAACCAAAATCTGGACGTGGTAGAAAATTTTACTAAAAGTGATTTGCATTTTACACAAAATCTAGACGTGATAGAAAAAATCTAATTATAGATTTGAAATCAGCATACCGAAATTAGCTAGGAGCACCTATTTGGTATTCTGTAACAAAATCTTTGTTGCCTAGTGTTATCAATATAATTCCCTTCTTTTTCTATAACCTCCTCCCACCTGTAGAAAAGTTTTTTATGCCACATTTGAAGAAATCCCTTGGTTTTGAGTTAAAAAAAGTGATCACTTCATTTTCAATAGCTTCCCTGGATTGCAACTCTTGTCCATCTAGGTGGTGTTGCAGACTTCTGAATAAATGGTAGTCTGAAGGTGTGATGTCTGAAGAATAAAGTGGATGAGGTATTTTTTCCCAACCAAATGCCTCCAATTGGGCAGTGGTGATTCGAGCAGTATGAGGGCATGTGTTATCCTGGCAGAATAGAACACCTCTGAGATTAATTAATGCAGGACGTTCTTCTTGTAATGCCATCTTCAGTCATTGAAGATGTTGGCAGTAGACTTCAGCCATGATTGTTTGGTTATCTGGCAGAAGCTCAAAATGAATAATTCCTTGCATATCCCACCAAATGCAGAGCAAAATTTTCTTTGAATGGGGTCCATTCCTTGGCTGAGGTTCAGGCTTTGTTTCACGGCTAAACCACTGATGTCAACACTTAATATTGTTATAGAGGACCCATTTTTCATCCCCAGTGACGATCCAATTCAAAGATGGTGCCTGCAGTTGCTGAGAATGCAATGATGTGCAAATATCGATTAGATGTTGAAGATTCGCTTGTGACAAATCATGCGGAGAAAATATTCATTAGCCTAATACTACACTAGCCTAAGCAATTCATTCTGTATTGTGATAAAACATGTGCGAACCTATTGCTGTGTGTATTTTGCAACATTTCTAAAACTATTTCACATTATCTTGATGTTATTCTATTATCTATGATCCATTTTCTAATCAAGCAGAATTTATGTTACAACCTGATACATTTGGAAATTGTTTATATTCACACTTTCTGAGAATCTCGTATCCAATACTTCGAAGCTGTTGAGCGACCTCTAAATATTAAAATATATCAATAAAACTTTGTACACAGTGAAAATAAAAACCCACTCTAATAGATAGAGGAAATAAACTCTGTCTATTAGAGTGGGTTTTTATTTTCATATTTTGACCTTCACGTAGAAAAAAGTGTTTTTTTTGCATTTGTACACAGTGTTTTTACATCACATGGCATACTTTGATGGGGTCAGAGCACGGAAACTTAAAAGTTGAAAAATAAGTGACACCCTAATATATATATATATATATATGAGGGTCAACTGTTTAGAAATTGTGCCCTGTCTTTGTATTTGCATGAAAGGAATTAAATGCTATTCATGCATATTTAAAGTCAGGGCACAATTTCCTAACAATTGACCTTATATTGTACTGTTTTCCAGAAAACCAAATCACTAAGCCTTACTTGCTTATTACCATTCTTTCTGCAAGACCAAACTTCAGTAAACGTGAAGCTGTCAGAAAATCATGGGCAAAAGTAATAAAAGAATTCAAGAATGTAAACTATAAATTCTTCATTGGAAAAGGGTGCTCAATTCCTCTTTTGGATCGCCTGGATGAATTATCTTGCATTGGAGCAAATAATATTAATAAAGGTTAGTAAATTTTGCATTTTTAATTTTCAAAGGTACAATGTTCCATAGTAACAGTTCTAACTACTATACCTTTATTTACTATTTTGATAATATTATAAAGTTGTCAATTGTCTGATATTCTACAGACTTTTTCTAATGCAGGACTAAAATTGACATGTCATATTAATACTACCAAGGATTCCTTAAATCCCATATTTTCAGTTTCAACATTTTTTTTCTGTCCCAAGAGTCACTTGAAAACAATTTTCCAAACAGCTAGTTTTCAGTATATAACAATATACAAAAAAGCCACCAAGCTCCTTAGCATGGTCAGATTGGTGAAATTCTGCTGAAGGATGTGTAATTTAGGCAATATTAGCCAATGACAGTTTTTTTAGCTTATTGAATGATGAAATTTTTGAACAGAACTAATGATCATGCATTTCGGATTCTGAGAAACTGACATAATCCAGTCATGCTTTTTTTTTAATGGAAAGATGACAACCCAATTTTAGGGCATAACAACTATGCAGAAGTCAGAAGCATTTCATCAGAGTTGATCTTGTGCTAATGACCATGTATTTGCCATTTTCCATCATTCATTGAGGGCTATTTATGCTGAGTTTTCAGAAGCTGGTGAAAATTCTAAAATGTACTTATTTTTTTTTAAATAAAAAAAATTGACATTATTATTGTTATTACAGCTGAATGTCAAAAATCCAACAACCTTGGGGTTGAGCTGTTCTCAGATTTTGGGTTTTTCTGGATTTCAGATGTATGTTTCCAAGGGTACCTTCTGAATAATAGCATCATGTGCTTTCTTTTTAAACCACTAGCACCACTGCACTCATCACTGATCCTTGAACACTTATTAGATAACATTTTAAGGGTCATAACCACAAAAATATCAATTGAGAGCACAGAACACAACCATCAACAATTTAAACTGGGAAGAAAATGGTGGTGTGGGCTACAGCAGTGCCAGACAACAGAGTGGTGATTTTATAAAACACTGGTGCTTTTCCCTCATGATTGGTGCCAGATTTCATGAATTTTCAGATTTTAGATAATTTCTGTGACATGGCAACCCAAGTCAGATAAATTCAATAATGATAAGGTTTGTCTTTGCCATTGAAAGTACATAGCTTAATAAATTTAAAATTTAGATAGGTTGAACCTAGACTCCATTCTAACTTATCAACAATTACAAAATGTGGATGGAATATATGGGGAGATGATAAAGTATCAGAGATTGAAAGGGTTTGAGTGGTTGTGGTACATATGTCATTACATTACATTTCATTTTGAAAACATGAAACCACTGGGGCTTATTGAGGTAATCCAAGTCATGAGCTAAATTTTATTAATAATAATAAAATCTTGCAAAATGTCAATCTCAAGTCAGCTAATTAACATACAACTATTTACTACCAGCAAAGTAGCCTACATAACTTAAGCTAAGAATATACACTGTATACATACAATCTACAAACATCTCTCTTCACTCATGAAAGTGTCTAAATGTTTCTTAAAATTAACTAATGAGCTGCTGTTTACCACATCATATGGCAAGTTATTCCAAAAATCTACTACTCTATGACTGAAAAAGTACTTTTGTAGATCAAGTCTACAAGTATGTTTTCTAATTTTCTTATTATGTCCATGAGTTATCCCATCAGCCTCTAGTGAGGAAAAGTTGCGTACATCTAAATTGTCCAAACTTAAAAACATTTTGAACACTTGTATTATATCCTACTGACAATGCCAGTGTTGATATCATTTATATAAATGATAAACAACAGTGGCCCCAAAATGGAACCCTGAGGAACCCCGCTAGTGACTGAGGCCCAACCAGAGCTAGCCCCTTTAATTACCTCTGTTGCTTATTCTTCAACCAGTTTCCAATCCAGCTAACAACTTCTCCATCGATACCCAGTGCGTGGACTTTGGCTATTAGCTGGCAGTGAAGTACCTTATCAAAGGCTTTCTGAAAGGTGAGATAAAGTATATCAATCGTCCTACTCTTATTGTACTCACTCCACATGACATGGAAAAACTTGAGCAGGTTGGTGAGAGAGAGAGAGTTACAAGGAGTTACAAGGAAAAGAAGTACCTCAAAAGGCATTGCAGCCCCATACCAAGGGGTACCAATGGCAATGGGTGCCAGGGAAAATTTTCTACACACTCAAATAGTGTGCAAGATTTGGTCTAACCTTTTCTTGAAATGATCCACAGAGGAACTGTCAACTTCTGAAGGTAAACTGTTCCATGTGTCACAGATCTTATACGTAAAATAATTCCCACACACACTAGTCCTAAACCATTTCAAATTCAACTTCCAACCATTGTTGCGAGTTGGGTTATCATTTAAACTAAACATGCTTCTAAAATCGACGTCGTTGAACCCGCGTAAGAGCTTGAAAACCTCAATGAGTTGACCGCGCAGCCTCCAAGTTTCCAGCGAAAACAAGTTCAGGGTGCGTAAGCGTCGATTGTAGCCCATATGCCTAACGGAAGGGATTAACTTTGTGGCCCTCGCCTGCACTCGCTCCAGCCTCTCAATATCTTTCCTGAGGGTGGGTGACCAGAACTGCACAGCATACTCCAGGTGCAGTCGAACCAGGGAATTGTAGAGAGAGAGAGAGCACAATCTCCTTGTTCCGAAACTGAAATTGCCTCCTGATATAACCCAACAGCTTCTGGGCTTTCTTTTCCACCTCTATGCACTGTTTGGTAAACTTAAGGTTGCTGCTAATTAGCACACCCAAGTCATTTTCCAAATCAGTCGCCTCGATATTACTCCCCAACATTGAGTAGTCCGACTTGGGATTTGCGTAGCCAATGCCCATCACTTTGAATTTACCCAAGTTAAACGACATTTGCCATTTTTCGGACCACTCTCCTATCCTACCTAGGTCTGCACGCAGTTGCTCGATCGCCTCCGGCGTCCCAACATTGGCCCCAAGCTTGGTGTCATCAGCGAATTTGGCGATCCGACTGATGATGCCACCGTCTATATCATTTATGTAAATGATAAACAACAGCGGCCCCAAAACGGAACCCTGAGGAACCCCGCTAGTGACCGAGGCCCAACCCGAACTAGCCCCTTTAATTACAACCCTCTGCCACCTATTCTTCAGCCAGTTTTCAATCCACCTAGCTACTTTCCCACCGATACCCAGTGCGCGGACTTTCGCCATTAGCCGGCGGTGAGGTACCTTATCAAAGGCTTTCTGAAAGTTGAGATAAAGTATATCAATTGCCCTACTCTTATCATACTCACTCAACATGATGTGGAAAAACTCGAGCAAGTTGGTGAGACACGACCTATGCCGTCTAAACCCATGTTGGGAGTCCCCAAGCAGCTTGTAGGAATCCAAATGGTCAACGATCCTATCCGCTATTATCCCCTCTAATATAATTTACCTACAACTGAAGTGAGACTAATGGGACGATAGTTCCCTGCACTTTCGTGATCCCCTTTCTTAAAGATAGGGGTTACGTTGGCTTCCCTCCAGTCACCAGGCAACACTGGGGAGAAACTGGTCTGGCCCAGGAGCCTTAAACGCGCTCAGTTTGTCTATTCTATCGGCAACGACTGTCACGGTACATCGAACACTATCCAGGCCAGCACCTTTGTGCCTCACGCCTGGCTCAGGGATGATGCAGGTGTCCTCCCTGGTGAACACTCCCGCAAAGTACTCATTAAGCACATTGGCAATGTCCGCATCGGAGGTCTGCAGAACGCCGCTTCAGTCCTTTAACAGACCTATCATGCTTCTAATGGGCTTTCTACTATTAACATAACTGAAGAACTCCTTAGGGTTCCCCTTGCAGAGGCTTGCCACCCGTAGTTCGTTATGTTTTGCTAGCTTAACCTTCGCCTTTACTTCCCTACACAGGCAGACATACGCTTCAGTGTTCTCATGGGAACGATTGGCCTTCGCCCTCCTATACGCTACTTTCCTATTTTGGATAGCTGAAGCGATGTCACGATTGAACCACTTAGGCTTCGTTGAAGCAGGGGTGACCAGTTTTGAGGGTATGGCAGCAGACTGCAGCACCATAAACTCATCCCAGAATGCACTCCACACTCCCTCAACATCGCCGCCGACCTCTAACCCCATCTCACCTATGCTATCCCGGAGGCTAACAAAGTCCGCCCACCGGAGATCGAGCTTACTGCCTCTCGAGTTACTACGCTTCACCCGAGGGACGGACGCACACACGGAACCTAATCAGACCATGATCACTCCCGCCCAACGATTCATCAACAGTGAGGCCAGTGAAGAGGTTGTCTTCGGTCGTGAATACTAAGTCTAGAACGCTTTTGCCTCGTGTAGGCTCATTGACCCACTGAGTGAGGAAGTTCTCATCAGCAAAGTCAACTAGCCTCCTCCCTTCAGCATCAGCAGTCCTGTCTTCCCACTTTATGCCGCGACAGTTGAAGTCTCCTAAAACTACACACACCCTATCCCCTAGCAGGCTACGGAGTTCGGTGTACAGGGCTGTATCCTCCTCGAGGAGGAGATGCGGAGGTCTGTACACCAAGATTAACCTATAGTTCGTCCCTCCCACATTCAGATCGACGCCAAGCAGCTCCCATTCCGACCGGAACTGGCAGTCAACCGGACTCAACATGTCCCTCACGTATATTAGTACCCCTCCCCCCTCCCCCTCCCCACGGGTGCGGTCTTTGCGAAACATTCTATACCCAGGAATTTCAAACCCCAACATAGTCCCTACGATCAGTATGAATCCAGGACTCGGTGATGGCAATGATATCTTGGTATTCTGATGCTGATAGCGCCCGTAGCTCGCAAAACTTATTCCTAATCAACCTAGCATTAAAAAGCATTGCACGGAGGGAGCCTTCCCTATTCTGACCGCCCCCCCTAGCATGACCCGTTTCCTGAACAGCCAGGGTTGTCGAGAGAGAGTTACAAGGAGTTACAAGGACAAGAGGAAGCCTCAAAGACCTTTCAGTCCACTCTGGGAGGTTCCTGTTATTAAAAGTTTATTTTTCTTTCAACTATCCTAATAGTAGTAGAAAACTGGATAGAAAAGTAGAAGGCTCTCTCCCCACCCTCCGCTCCCTCCGTGCCAGAGGCAGGTACGGAAAAAGGTTGAAGAAAATACCTTGACCCTGGAAAAGTAGCCAAGGAAATTTTACAGGAAAGTGGAGAATATATAAATAGCTCTATATTTAGCTTTCACCAGAGACAACCGTTGCAAGTGAACTGCAGAGTTTTCTGAGGTTTTAATCTTAAAACTAGAGTGTGTTCAGTACTTTGTCTAGCCTATTTTTAAACACATTTACACTTTGACTGGAAACAACCTCGAGGGAAGTTGGTTCCAGATATTAATATTTATAGGAAAAGAAATTTCCGCAGACCAGAGGTCCTAAATGTCTTTAGTTCCAGTTTTAAACCCAATTATTTCTTGTCGGATTGGCATAAGTGAGAATTAAGTTTCTGTAATCTACCCTGGTATATTCCTTTGAGCATTGAAGACTTGAATGAGCTGACCCCGCAACCTCCTCGTCTCTAAGCTAAACAGATTTAGGCGCTCCAATCTCCGTTGGTAGCTTTGCATTCTCATGAAGGGATCAATTTTGTAGCCCTTGCTTGTACTCTTTCTAACCTTTCTATGTCCTTCCTGAGGGATGGAGACCAAAACTGCGCACAGTATTCCAGTTGAGGTTGACTAGAGAATTATAAAGAGACATTACAGTCTCCTTGTTCCGAAACTGGAACTGTCTTTTAATATAACCTAATAATTTTAAGGCCCTCTTTTCGACTTCTGCACAGTGCTTCGACGGTTTCAGATCGTTGCTGATATAGACTCCTAAGTCTTTCTCTAGATCGGTCTCAGTCAAGTTCCTTCCCAAGAGAGAGTAATCGGTCTTCGGTTTTTATAACCTAGATGTGCATTACCTTACATTTGTCCAAGTTGAATGGCATCTGCCAAGTAGCAGACCATTCGCCCAACCTGTCAAGATCTTTCTAAAGCATTCTTACGCCCTCCTCAGTACCTACACTACTTCCTAATTTCGTATCATCTGCAAATTTGGAGATTGCACTTAGAAGCCCGACGTCTATATCGTTAATATAGATGATAAAAAGTAAAGGACCCAGAATGGAACCCTGTGGGACACCACTGGTGACTGGCGCCCACTCCGAAGCCACTCCATTTATTACCACTCTGCTTTCTATCTTTTAACCAATCCTCAATCCAGTTGGAAACGAGTCCGGTGATTCCTAGTCCTTTGACTTTAGCTATCAATCTAGCGTGAGGGACTTTGTCAAAGGCTTTTTGAAAGTCGAGATACACTATATCTATTGCCCTACTTGCATCGTACAGTGTATGCATATTATGGAAAAACTCTAACAGGTTTGTCAGACAGGATCTATGTCGCCTAAATCCATGTTGAGAATAAAAAATTAGATTGTTAGATTCAAGATGATACACAATACGTTTTGTAATGATGGATTCCAGCAGTTTGCCGACAACTGATGTTAAACTGATCGGGCGATAATTACAAGGATTTTCCCTATCACCCTTTTTAAAGATTGGTGTTACATTTGCTAACTTCCAGTCAGTTGGAACTTTCCCTAACTCGATTGATTGTTTGAATATGGTTACTAAGTTGTCAACAACATTGTGGCTAACCTCTTTTAATACCCTTGGAAGAAATAAGTCGGGGCCAGGTGATTTGTATTTGTTCATCTTATCAATTAATTGCTGTACCTCATTTCTCGTAAAACTTATGGTCTCTACGGGCTGGTCACCATCATATGTAATCCGAGGACTTGGCACTTCTATTGTCTCTTCCTCCGTGAAGACTGTAATGAAGAACGTTAATGTATTAGCTATATCTTTATCACGAGTTTCAGTACACCATTTCTATCTTTTAAGGGGCTACAGAATTTTTAATTGGCTTCTGCTATTAACATGGGCAAAAAATTCTTTAGGGTTAACCTTACAGAGTGAGGCAACTCTAGCTTCTTCATCACGTTTGGCTGATCTAATTAAGGACTTAATGCTCCTACATAGGTTATATAGTTTCTGAATTAGTGTGGTTGAAATGCGACTTAAGTAGTTGTAGGCTCTATTTCTTCCGTAATAGCCCTCCTAATTCGTTGTTAAACCATTTCGGAGAGAGAGATAGAGAGGAGAGAGAGAGAGAGAGAGATGAGAGAGAGAGAGAGAGAGAGAGAAGGGAGAGAGAGAGAGAAGAGAGAGAGAGAGAGAGAGAGTTACAAGGAGTTACAAGGAAAAGAAGTACCTCAAAAGGCCTTGCGGCCCATACCGAGGATGGTACCAATGGCAACGGGTGCCACGGAAAATTTCTACACACTCAAAGAGTGTGCAAAATTTGGTCTAACCTTTTCTTGAACTGATCCACAGAGGAACTGTTCACAACTTCCGAAGGTAACCTGTTCCATGTGTCAACAGATTTATACGTAACGTAATTCCCACACACACTAGTCCTAAACCGTTTCAAATCCAACTTCCAACCATTGTTGCGAGTGGGTTATCATTTAAACTAAACATACTTCTAAAATCGACATCGTTGAACCCTCGTAAGAGCTTGAAAACCTCGATCAGTTGACCGCGCAGCCTCCGAGTTTCGAGAGAGAGAGAGAGAGAGAGAGAGAGAGACGAGAGAGAGAGAGAGAGAGAGAGGGGAGAGAGAGAGGAGAGAGAGAGAGAGAGAGAGAGAGAGAGAGAGGAGAGAGAGAGAGAGAAGAGAGAGAGAGAGGAGAGAGAGAGAGAGAGAGAGAGAGAGGAGAGAGAGAGAGAGAGAGAGGAGAGAGAGGAGAGAGAGAGAGAGAGAGAGAGAGAGAGAGATTTTTTGATAAAAGAGTGGAAGAAGATAGTTGTGAAAAGAGTGTATAGAAGAAGGTGGGTGGACATGGTAAGTGATTGTGTGAGTAAGCATTTACTTGATCTGGGTGATGCATGGAAAGTGGCTGCAAATCAGCTGGAATGGAGAAGACTTGTTAGAAGTATGCAAGTTTTGGACTCTATCTCATTTAGTTTTGACATAGCCTGGAGATGTCACCATGCATGGTGTATGAAGTGCTGCAGGTGAGGAATGTTTTCATGTGGTGGGGGTGCTAGTCTACCACTATGCCTGTGTGAATATACCGGTATGTGTATACTATACTTTCTGCCTTTTCTTCTTTTTATTAACTTTTATACTTTACATCCATGTTGGTCTCCATTCTCTGCCTTATTACTCCATATCCTTGGGAAATGAGATTTTTTGATAATGTATGTGTGTGAGCATGTATGTACAGAGTTGATAAAAAATAATAGCTGTAAGCTTATTGGCTCATGATGTGGAATGAGTGTGCCCTAAGTAAGTGTCAGTCCCCTGTATTCCAAGCATAAAGAGGTTAAGCAGCTAACTCACCCAACCCAGGAGCCAGGGTTGGCACCCAAAAATCCAACCCAAAACCCACTGGAATTTTCAGTGAGTTTTGGGGTTTTTGGTTTGAGATGTTTATTTTAAAAAATAATTGAAATTTTTCTGATTGCTCCATTGTTCAATTGTAGCTAATTAGAATGCTTTGGCATGTTGATTATTTCAAGTAAGCTGACTTATAAAACAATTCTTAAATTATGCAATGTGTAAATAAAGATTAGGAAAAATTGAAAAGTTTTATTGGCCTTTTAAATGGTGTCCAGACTACAGACACAATAGAGTGCAGTAAAACTAATGAATGCTGTGTGTAAAGGTGTGTATATATTATATATATATATATATATATATATATATATAATATATATATATATATATATATATATATCCCCGCAAGGGGGTTCTAAGCTCGTGCTCTTGAGTGCTCTTTGTGCTCGTTTGTACGTGCTTGTTCCTGGAGGTTTCACGTGCGCCCTCCGGCCCTAGCACCCAAGGATGATGGGGCTCGACCCTGCAGCCCTTGTCATCCTTGGTCTTTTTCCACTTCGACTGTCCCCTCCACCCTTTCTTTTTCCTCTGTCTTTCCTCTCACTTTTTCTTTGTTTTCCGCTGAGATATGCCCTTTAAATAGAGGCGAATCGGTTCTTCCTGAACTAAAAAAAAAAAAAAAAAAAAATATATATATATATATATATGAAAAATTATTTCATGAAAGTGACACGTGAAAAGTATTTATGATGAATAAAAGCACCCCTTTGTGTTTCTTTTTTCCTTCGTGGTTTTATTTATCATATATATATATATATATATATATATTATATATATATTATATATATATATATATATTTTATTCACAAGTATTACTTGATCTTAAATGTTTGAGTTCTTATGAATGCTTATGAATTCTTATGAATTATGAATGAATACCTGGTCTTAAATTTTGGACCCATTTAATAAATTCTTTATTCTCTACAACTACAAATGGAATATTTGCTGAAAAGAAAAATCTGCCCACTTGCAAATCTAGTTGTTCTTTTTGATCTGCAGTTGTTCTAACAACATATGGCATTATCTGACCTTGTGTTTTCTTGGCTGGAGTAGAATGAAAAAATGGTATGGAAAATTCAGAAGTGGTTGAAGTGAATGAAGTCTCACTACTGTGAATTGTAGTGTCATCATGAACCAGGCTTTCATATGATTTGCTTGAAGAGGGTCTACTCTCAAGACTGCCATGTCTATGTGTGGGAGGGGGAGTTGCTGATGTAGCTGTATTTGTAAGCTCATCTGTTTCATCATCACAAGCCTGTACCCATTTTTTATTGCATCGATGTAAGTGATGTTTCACTCATTTTTTTTTTTTTCAAAAATACACATCTGCAGTATTTGCACTGAACTCTGTTTGGTTGGTCACTCAACATTTCTACTTCATCCCATTCAGCAGCTTTAAGTCTGCCACCAGTATGTGCAGGTCTAACTTCAGGCATTATTAAATAGATATTAATTAATTAAAACTGATCTCTGAAAAAAAGATGTGCAAAAATAAGAATAATGTCTCCTGTCTAGGCCTCTAAACAAATTGTAATAAAAATTCAGAAAAGCACACTACCGTGTTGATTCAAAATAGAACAAAAGCCACACTTTGTTAAATGAAAACACAGTACATTTTGACAGCACACTGCTATCTTCTTCAGTTGAAAGTGACTTTAAATACTGAAGCAAAATATATAAATTCTAAAAATCGTAGCTATAACTTTAATTTAAATTATGAAACCCAAAAACCCAGGTTTTTGCCAACCCTGCCAGGAACCCACTCTGCCACTGCAACCACTGAGTTACCAGTTGCTCTTACATCGTTGATAGTGTTAGTAAACTGTTGTAAGTTATTACTACAATTGAGTCATTCCAGCTCAACTGGTACAGATTTCAGAAAGTTGGTCGGGTGACCATCTCTGATTTTCTTCAAATTTTCAGGGTTGATTCATACACCATTCAATAGCTTAAATCTAAAATTTTAGCTTCCTCATTCAAAAATGTTTAATTTTATGGTCGCTTAAATGGCCCCCACCTTCGACAAAAAATGCCCATGTTGGGCTTGATCGGCCAACGCCTTCATTTTGAGAGGCCTTGAAAAGTGTCTTCTAATAGGAGTAGAAGCTTCAAATTTGTCATGCCAATACAACTTCTGGTGGGCTTTTCAATTTTGCAAGCTAAAAGGCTGTGGAACAAATAGTTTCTGAGTTACAAGGGCTTAAACATGGCTCCATTTTGAAGCTTGCATCAATTCCTCCCACTTTTACGACTCTACCATTTTCAAAAGTTTTAGTTCTACATCAATCACAGCTGTTTTAATACTCCTAATAGTCTCTATGGGTTGTAAATTTATGAGTGAAATAAAAAAATAACCAAAAAAGGATTTATTTTATTTTTAAAAATTTCCAAAAGTTGATATTTTCACAAAATTTGCAAAATTAACATCAACTTTGGGGCTTAATATAAAGGTGTCCGAAATTAGTCAGGGAGTTGATACTTCTAGTAAAGAAAGATACATATGTGTACAAAAACATATATTAAGGAATAGATCTCAACTCAACTCCTTCATATAGTTTTGGCTATTCAAAGAAAAGTACTTTTTGTGAAAAATTCTGAATTTTTTCAAAATTTTGAAATGTTTAAATTTCTTTTTACATTGAATTGTAATTTTACTTCCATTTATTACTTGGTAAGTTAATTCACAAATGTTAAATTATCTAAATAAGTTTTACTCATAAAAAAGACAATATATACCTAGATTATTACTACATTTGCAGTTAACACAACAGATGGACCAGCTTGTAGGCTCAATACTTGGATCTACCTAAGTAAATCATGTAGAACCGTGTTCTACTGCTCTTTAAGCACTTCCTAGTAATTTAAATTATGCAGTTAGTACAGATAAACTAGCAGTAACCACCATTTTCAGTACAAAACCTTAAATTTAAGTAGCTTTGTTGTATTACTTCCCTTAATACAAGTGTACAGTACTTAGCTATATACAATAATGAATTCCTGAGTTTTTAAGCATGTGAATTATTGGCTATAAGTTCATATTCTTTTTTTATATGTGTTGTTTTATGTAAATTCGTATGTAAACTTATATATAGCTAATAACTCTTATGTTTAGACACTGACTCAGGAATTTATTATTGTACTCAGGCTTTAAGTCTGATTGTCTTCAACACTCCATGGCCTCACAGCCATAAATTGGCAATTTATTATTCAGCTTGATACAGGTCTGTAGTTACTTAGGCTTTTTTTAAAATACTCCTCAATTTTAGATAAACAATCATTTGATAACTTGTACTGTCTCCCCATTTTCCCAGCAACTGTAGGTGGTTCAATTGAACACAAAACATGTTGGAATGGAATCCAGCAAATGTCCTCTTGTTCAGGCCATTTAAAAGGATTCTTTTTCATGAAATTTACTAATAGATCCTTCTCAGTATCACACACTTCAACTATGTTTCCAACAAACCAGTCACCTTCATAGAAACAGGCCACATATGTACCAGGTTTATATTGGTAAGCCACATTTTCTTGTGTAGCATTGAGGAAGGAAAGTTGTACGTTAAAGAAATTTTCATCACTAGAAATTTTGTACAGTTTAATGCCTGTTGATGAAGGTCTAAAGCAGTGATATGAACGGGTTCCTGGGATTGTCTTAATTAAGGAATACCTTTTTTCTAACTCAAATAAATTAGCATTTTCCTCAATTTTAGCTGAATCAATGTACAGAAATTGTATACCATTAATATTAGATTTGCACCAATCGAACATCTCTTTTGGATTGGTGATGTGACCTTTACTTGTTGCTTGTAGACTTGCCCGGGCAACTAACCTTTTGACGGTGCCACCAACACCATCACAGGGGCTCTTTCCGTGAGAGGTGGCAAAAAAGTTCCATTCACATGTTAGTTGGAAATCTTTTTCATGTAACACTGAATTAATGATGTTTTTATAGTTTTTATATTGACTTGCTGCGCCATCGCTAAAGTAACAAATATGTTTTAGTTTAGGATTCTGACTTTTAAGTAATTTCAAGGCTTCACATAAAAAAGAATGAACTGCAGTTGTGTTGTGTGTAAGTGAATCTGATATTACACAAAAATTTGTAACTTTTAGTTCACCATCAACTTTTTGATAGCAGACTACCGGATGCAAGGTAGCCTGGGTATTGTCCCAGTGATGCCCTTGTACGGCATCCTGAATTATAAAACTATAGTTTTCAGAGAAGTCAACAAGCACTAATGCTGTAGAATCATTGAGGTTTTCTTTACAGTCGGACAAATATTTTGATTGGGCTTTTGCTATGAAATGGTGTACTTTCAACTTTTTTGCACTTTCACATATGTCTTCTACTACATTCGAAACACTTTTTGTCATTGTGACCAGTTGGGTATGGTCTGTATGAAGCCACTGCTTAAAGGAAACCTCATCATCCATGTCATAATCATTGTTTTCAAAAATGGTAAGAAGCCAATCCCGTAATTCATTTAAACCAGGACATGTTTTGCAGTTATTAATCATGCAGTTTCTGGTTTCAGTGTTGCAGACTATTTTCCCTAGTAACTCTCTTAATTCTACTTTGACGGGGAGTGATTCACATAAAAGTTTAAAGTTCTGGTGTATTTCACAAATGCATACATTGTGTGATCCTTTACTCCCCACACCCATACACCATTTTGGTCTCAGTTCAAAAAACTTTGATTTGGAGATTTTGTCATTTGGATATTTATTTTTGTAAAGCGTATATAATTCTCTGATATTTGTCAACAACAGTATTTTCTGCTTGTGAACCTTCCCTTGTGGTGTTTTTATTGATTTGTAGTCTTTTTTACCAGGGCATTCTCTAGTATATTCATTGTTTTGGAAAAATTCTATCACTCTTTCCTTTATTTCATCGCTTATACCCTTGCTACTCTTTTTATTTCTCATTATAGGAAGGATACCTTCTTTTCTCTTTAAGGCCCTCACAGCATTAACCATTCTGGCTGACACTTCAAATTCTTTCATAATTCTTTCTCTGGACCAGGTTTTACCAATTGGAAGGAGTGTTAGAATTTGTATCTTTTCTTGTCTGGTACTAGTTTTACACTTTTCTTTCAGTTCCTCTATCATATGCTGATAACACTTTTCTTCCTCACTCTCTATAGGTTTCTCCGCTTCCTCATCCAAAATGCTAGGCTTCATATGAAGTACTTTTGACAGCTTTGATTTTGTTGATGTTTCAATTTGCTTTAGTTTCCTTTTCGCGTAAAACTTTCGATCTCTTGCTCTTACATACTTAATGGGTGAGCATTCTAGTGAACCTAACGTTTCGTCAAATGTCTCCTTAACTATTTCTTCTGGAACATATTCATCACTACCTGAGTCTTTTTCATCTTCAATCGTCTTGGCTCTAGAGAAGCATGTTGAGCAAAGTTTCTGTCCTGGTATCAGATTCAGTCTAGTTGCTATGTCTTTGTCAATAATTTGTAGTGATTCTGCAAATAAAGTAGGGTAATGTAAACTCTAAACACATTGGAAAATAATTTTAAAACCTCAACATTTGGTTATAGGCTATTCGTATAAAATATTCAAAACATATGCATTCAGTAGCACAGTATATAGCCTACCCTATTAAAATTAAATAGCTAATTTAGGTTACAATTTACAATATAAACTTCTTTATGAAATATAAATATATTAGTACCTATATTTACTTGTTATCTTCTTTCGATGATTTCTCCATGGATCTTGGCAGCTACGTTGCATTTGTTGGTAATGCATTCCAAACATTTTTTCATGGTGGTAGCATACAGTAGCACTATTTGGGTTGATTACAGTTGCTTTTGTTCTCCACAATAGCAGTTTCCTTGTTTCATCTGTCAGCTCATGTAAGGTATACATACCCACCTTCCTGGTGAGTCTGTGTTCATGACATGGATCATCCAAGTACATACCAAAGCTGCACTTTGATTCTTGATTAGAATAAGCCATTATTACAGGCAGTAAAATTAAGTTAATTGCTCTAGTTAAATTTTCTGAAAATAAAAGATCATGATCTATAAAATAGGCCTGGACATTAATGATTAACCATCATGTTTTACATTTATAAGAATATACAAAGCGAAATGAGCTACCCAGAGCCCTTCGAGTCGCTGGTTGTTTTGACAGACATATTAAATTTCTTGTATGTTTTAGACTTATTTACATATTATTACAATTGTAAATCAACTTAATAAGTAATAAAATGGAAGTAAAATTACAATTCAATGTCATAAATAGAAATTTAAAAATTTACAAATTTTGCAAAAATTTGAGATTTTTCACAAAAAGCACTTTTCTTTGAATCACCAAAACTATATGAAGGAGTTGAGTTGAGATCTATTCCTTAATATGTTTTTTTACACATATGTATCTTTCTTTACTAGAAGTATCAACTCCCTGACTAATTTCGGACACCTTTATATTAAGCCCCAAAGTTGATGTTAATTTTGCAAATTTTGTGAAAATATCAACTTTTGGAAATTTTTAAAAATAGAAATAAATCCTTTTTTGGTTATTTTTTTATTTCACTCATAAATTTACAACCCATAGAGACTATTAGGAGTATTAAAACAGCTGTGATTGATGTAGAACTAAAACTTTTGAAAATGGTAGAGTCGTAAAAGTGGGAGGAATTGATGCAAGCTTCAAAATGGAGCCATATTTAAGCCCTTGTAACTTAGAAACTATTTGTTCCACAGCCTTTTTGCTTGCAAAATTGAAAAGCCCACCAGAAGTTGTATTGGCATGACAAATTTGAAGCTTCTACTCCTATTAGAAGACACTTTTCAAGGCCTCTCAAAATGAAGGCATTGGCCGATCAAGCCCAACATGGGCATTTTTTGTCGAAGGTGGGGGCCATTTAAGCGACCATAAAATTAAAAGTTTTTGACTGAGGAAGCTAAAAGTTTAGATTAAGCTATTGAATGGTGTATGAATCAACCCTGAAAATTTGAAGAAAATCGGAGATGGTCACCCGACCACCCCTGTACCAATTGAGCTGGAATGACCCAATTTTCAGTTATGTAAGATGATCGTAGACTATCTATTAAAAAATTTGTTTTTTCACTTTGTGTGTAAGAAGCTAGTAATATGATCAGGCAAGATCTCAACCCTTTTTAAGATTGACTGTACCTCATAACTTAGTAGGGTTAATTTTGTCTAAATAGGCTGACTTCTAGGGTTGTAGTATGCTTTGTTTTGAAAGAAACTTAAAGTAGTTATATTTTCAGAGCTCCAGACCTCAGTGATTAAGAAGTTTTGGGGAAACCTTTCCTGCAGTGGCATATCACATATAAACCAAGATCCTTTTCTTTTGACAACTAAATCTTGTTACTCAGGATTTGGGTTTCAAGTTGTACATCCTTTAACACTTAATTCAATTGGAGTTCAATGGGAGCTTCTAGATAATGCAGAGAGTCTTGTTATAACTTTTAAAGATCCAGAAGAAGTTTTTGAAAATATTTTTGTTGATAGAAAGTCATGCTCAGTGATCCAAAGTAAATTTTGCTTTGTGAATGTGAAGCAACAGCTTCTCCTGCCAAAGTATTTTGAAGGAGAAATATCTTTGTCCATAAAAGGAGATTTGAAGTCAACCTCTGAAGTAAGTTCTTTGTTGAGATTGTTTTCAGTTAACCCTTTGATGTGTTTTAAATGAGTTTGTAATCCTCTAAGACTAAAATTTCTTAATAATTATTCATTTTTCTACAACTTTTAATCTTTTAGTTTGTATACAATCAGTACCATAAGGTATATATATACAGTATATAATATATATACTGTATATAAATGGGGTAATAATAATAGATTATAATTTTTTGGCTGTAATAGTAATAGAAGGCAAAGTAATAGATAATAGTCTATTACTTTTCTATTACAGTGGCAATGGACATATTGTGTGAACAAAGAACTGAAAAATGAACTAAATCTACTCTAAACTAAAATAAACGTGTATGTGAACTAATATTGTTGCAAAGTTTTCCTTCAATAAAGTAAAATATATCAAGACCTACAGTCTCTGAAATTGTAATGATTTAGTTGAAACAAATATTTGTATTTGGCTGCCGCTCAGCCTCATCCTGGATCCATGAGTGCAGAGCCCTCTGCTTCTCAGTCTTATCCTGGATCCCTGAATCCAGACACTGCTACATCGCCAGCTCAATACCATCTCACACAGGGTACCCCCCAAGGGGCCTTGGTGAATTGGGATGCTGGGAATGCATTCGGGGGTCATGATGAGGAGGTATCTTGGGTAATGGTGATAAGGAGGGGCCGGAAGCGAGCGAGCGACCCCTCCGAGAACTGCAGCCACTGCAGTAGCTAATGGTGGTGGCCCCTCAAGGGGGCTTGGTCCCACTCATACACCGGCTAGAGGGAGTCAGCCTGTGGCAAAGGCTGGCAGAGAACGGTGGGGTATCATAGGTCCTGCCAAAACAGACATTTTCGTCTCGAGATGTCGACCTGATCTTACGGCCGAGGAGCTGCAGGCATTTGTGGAAGATAAAGTGAACCTTTAGGTTACATGTAGGAAAATTAAAATTGACTCCAGATGGACTAGGTACAGTTCCTTTCAAGTTACAGCAGTCTGTGATAATCCAGGGGTATTTATGGATCCAGCAGTATGGCCGGAACGGGTATATGTACGGCGGTTCTATGAGAACAAGAGAAGAAAAACACCTGCAGCCCCTCTTGCAAGTGCTGGAGAAGGTAATTATGGAGACATCATGCGTCGTACTGTGGAGAAAAATCCAGCTGGGTCTAATGTTGTAACTGCTGTGCCTGATATAAGTGGAATTCAACATGTAGAGATGGCTAGCAGAACTCCTGCATCTTCCTAATTGCAACATTCAAGGTAATCTCTCATAACTGGTGAGGCCTAAGCTTAGGCAATAACAGCGAATACTGGCGGATCATAATTGATAAGCTGTTAGAGGATGCTGATATTCTCTGTCTGCAGGAAACATGGCTATGGAAACAGGACTAAAAGGACCTGAATAGCCTGTCCAGTAACTTTCATGGGATAGGGGAGGCCACCAGAGATAAACAAGATGGTCTCCTTGCAGGCCACCCACCTGGTGGGGTAGCTATTGTACGGAGGTTGGGGTATGGGAAATATATTAGTGAATTAAAACTTGGTTTGAATTGGCTAACTGGAATAGAAATTTGTGTAGACAATAAATTTTTTTTAATTCTGTGTATCTATATGCCTTTTCAGGCAGTTGATAATGAAGATGATTACCTCATTAAATTGTGACAGGTCAGCAGTATTATTGATGAGTTGGATACGACATGTGTAGCTATTATTGGTGACTTTAATGCTAATCTGCTTAATGATAATTCTTTGTTTAGCAACCACTTGAAAGCCTTCTGTGAAGATAATAACTTGACCCTTTCATCTATTTGTAGTCTTCCTGGTGATAGCTTTACTTACGTTAGTGATAGTTGGCACACCACCTCATGGTTGGATCATTGTATTTGTATGTTCATTGTACACAGTGATTCACTGGCCTACGTAGTCAGTACTCCAGACAACTATCTCTTTAATCTTCTATGGACCTCTTGTATAATGTTCGTATCTGTTGAGTCTGAAATAGTGTTTGTTTGTTAACACTGCTTCTAATTGCATTTAAATAAGCATAAAGATTCTTTTCAAATGAGTGAAGTACCCCATATACAAAAGTAATAGTAATAGATGACCACATAATAGTAATAGATGAAAATTAAAGTAATAGTAATAGAAGGAATCAATAGTAATAGAAACCCAGTAATTGACCCCATGTCTGATATATATTATATATATATATATATATATATATATATATATATATATATATATATATATAAGCAAAGAACCACAGGGAAAAGGAAATATGAAGTCCGAGCGCTTTCGTGATATATTCACATCTTCACATCTCTCTTGTCCCTGAAGATGTGAATATGTCACGAAAGCACTCGTACTTGTGTTTCCTTTTCCCTGTGGTTCTTTGCTTATTAAAAAGATCGTGTTGCTTTGTGATTTCTTTGTGTATATATATTAGGGTGGTTCTTATATGTATAGAAAAAATTAAATATATAAAATTTGGGGATCTCACCCCCGCATTTTTTTCCTATTAATATAAAACCTGTCCAAGAGAAGTTTTATTAAAATCAAGTAATAGTTAAGGGTGCCTCATAAGACTCAAAGAAAACTAGGCAGCAGCAGTTTTCTTCTAGCATTCAGCTGTGAAGGTTGGTGAATGTCTATTGTTGTGCACAGCATTTTTGGCCATCATTTTAGAATAATGTGCAATGTGAACTATTTTTTGTGTAATATAGATCCATATATAGTGTTTATTTATGTTTTTGCATTACTATATTTTGCCTAGTTAGGCCAAATATGATTTCATTTGCAGTAAAGGTTATATTAGGTGCATTAGGTGTCTAGTCTACAGTGTAGGCCTACTTTTCTGCTAAGTTGATAGAATGTAATTTTAATTACAATATGGGCTATTCTTATGTTTTTTTGTATATGTTTTGGTATGCTTCTGTGCGTGTGCGCATTTGTATTTTATGTTTACTGCGTGTGTGTATTTGTATATAGTTTACTGTACTGCACTGTAGTTTGGTAATGTTAAGCCTAATGCATATATTTCTTATTGACAGATTTTTGTTATTGAATGTTATGGCTACTACACGAAGCCGGAAGGAAATATTTCTAATTGGAAGTACGAATGATAAGATTACTGGAGCTAAACTCTCATCAAACATACGGGTTCTGAAACTGTTTTTTCACTCCCATTCTGAATTGAAAAACTAACCATTAGAGAGAGCTCTATAAAGACAATCGATCAAGTACTCACATTTTGGCAGAAAGCAGCCATTCCTACTAGGCCAAAGCAGCATACAGTTTTTAAATTAGAGGTCCTCTTCTAAAGATGGAAAATGCATTCAGAAAACTAAATCACGAAGGTCAGGCGCTCAAATTCGCAAAGAGAAGGAGTTTACAAATTTATTCCTGGCACTTTTTGACATTGCTCATGGGAATGCTCTCAATCTGATGAAAATTCAGGAAGACAAAGACTTCCTGATTGCACAAAGACAAGGTCGACGAGGGTGCACGATATCAGTAGATGAGAAAACCCGAAAGAATGAAATTAGGAAGCAAGACGAAATTGCCAAATATCAGAAAAGAATTGGAAAAAGTCAAGCAGAGAAACGAAAGTACGATGAGATGGCACAATTATCGTCTTCAACAAGCAGTAATAATAAAATGAAAACAGTGAGTGCATCTAGTATTCCTCGTCCATCACGTGTTACTCCACTCCCAAAGCGAGCTCGAAAGAATGTAATCACTCCGGAACTTGCCAGTGCACTTGATACTATGCTTTCAGTCCTAAAATGAAATATGTTTAGTTCAATTCATTTTCTAATTAATCAGTTGTCAATTCTATTTTAGTTTATGCTGTTCTTTAACTGCTGTTATTTGCCCTTACAGTGGAACGGTAATAAAAAATTTGTATATTTATGTTTCAATAATTAACTAAACGAGTCCTTGTGAGATACCAATAGCAATATTTATAAGCACACCGGACAAAAAATTAGTCCCCTCTCAGAATGTACCTAATAACGTGTGACGGCGCCTCTGGCCTTGATAACCGCACGAATCCGGCGAGGCAGAGACTCTACGAGGTTGTGCATGTACTGAACATCGATTTGCTGCCACTCGTTCATCAGCCGGTCCCGAAGTTCCGCCAGAGTCCGTGGGTGTCTATTCCTGCGCTTCACTTTCTGTTTCCAGCCTGAACAACACCTTCGACGCATTCAGGATTAAAGGCTTCATTGGACCTGCGATGTACTCGTCGCCTCCCATCATTGGAGAACAAACAAAAACGGGACTCATCGGACCAAATTACACGTTTCCAATCTGCCGCAGTCCAGTTTTTGCCTCTGAGCCCATTTATAACGTGCCAATTTGTGACTTGCTGTTAACAGCAGCCTCTTCCGTGGTACCCTGCTCCAGATGTCCATCGCATGCAGTTCTCGTCGCAATGTCCGTTCGGAAATTGGTCGCTGGAGAACCTCATTGGTTTGTTGGAGCAATTGTTCTCTGGTTTGAAAACGATTTGCAGTTACTAGACGAGAAACATGGCGGCGGCCCCTATTGTCGAGAATTGTTTTCCGGCCACAGTTACGCCGTCGATTGTCAGTTGATTGCGAACTACACCACTCTTTGTAAACTCGCTGGACAGTACGCGTTGACACACCAACAAATTGGGCTACTTCAGACATTTTGTGTCCGTGGGCTCTGCCACACGATGGCTCCTTTTTGCCACTGAGTAACGTCTGCCTCACGACCCATTTTGCAGACTATATCCAACACACACTTTGTTCTTCACCACCTCACGAAACAGATCTGATCCTGTGTGCTACGTCACCGCTACTTGTCACTTACCAATGCTACATCAGCGCCCTCTGTGTGACCTTGAACTTCCTACTATCGGTGCTATTAGGGGTGACTAATTTTTTGTCCGGTGTGCTTATTTACTTGAGATTTTGCACATTTTTTTTTGTCAAATGGAATATATTGAGGGGGTGGGATGGTGAAATTTGCAATTTCGAAAAATAAGAACCACCCTATATATATATTAGGGTTATGACATTTTTATAACCTCATGTTCCTGTATCATAAATCGATGAACTTTTGCCCCCTGACAATGAAAATAACAGTTTTTTCGATATATTTTGAAAAAACTTCACCCCAAAATAAAAAATAAAAAATTAATAAAATAATAAATATTGGTTGCTCCTTGGCATAGCTATTGCAGATGGGTCTCTGTTCCAGTGATTTTCCAGAGTATTTAGTGCTTTTCGGTATTGTTGCAAGATATTGGACAATTTATGATAATCATCAGGTAACCATCTAGAATGGTGCAATGCAGCTGTCTCGAATATACTAATATACTATATTTGCTTTCGGGGTGACATTTTTTTTTAATTCTGAAGAATTAGGCCCTTTTTTATTGTTTTCAAGCAAAAGTTCATCGATTGATGATACAGGAAACAATATTTATGACAAAAAATTAAAGTCATAACCCTAATATATATATATATATATTATATATATATATATATATATATATATATATATATATATATATATATATATACACAGGGTGTTTGAAAACTTTCTGTACAAATTGTAATGGGGGATAGGCAACACCAAGACAAACCCTTTTCGTCTATAAGTGTATGTCCGCTGACGTCACCATTCGGCGCGAGAGGGCGCCGCTGCAATTGGCTAAAAGGTGAAGTGGGCTAGACTCGCGCTTGCCGCGGGCATTCTTAAATCGGACGTAGTACGCGTAACATGGAGCACTTCACGACTGCTGAGATGGCTGACATGCATATGGTGTATGGGGCTGCCAATGGAAACGGAAGAGCTGCTGTGAGGTACCGACATCGCTTCCCAAACAGACGTGTGCCAAACCACCAAACGTTTGCGCATTTGCATCGGCGACTGCGAGAAACTGGAACATTCCATGCAAACATGCATGACACTGGTCGGGAGAGAAACGTGCGCACTCCTGACATGGAAGAAGAAATCCTACGGCGATTTGAGGACAATCCAAGCCCAAGCACGCGAGGTGTTGCACGTATCCTCGGTGTGAACCACGACCTGGTCTGGAGAGTGTTGCACGAGCAGCAACTTGCCATGGACGATACCCGCCCAAACATTGACGGCGAACCGTTCTTGATGAGCATGCACCCCGGGATTGCACCCGTGTAGCATGTGGATTTGCGTGCGCCCACACGTGAGAATTGTGCATGTTAAACACACCCTCACGTGTGAAACAGGCCTCATCTGAGAACAGCACATAAGCCAGAAAATTAGGCTGCACCGCTGTCTGCTGCAGAAACCAGCGTGCGAATTCCACACGAAGAGGGTAATCCCGAGGTTGTAATGCCTGGACTCTCTGACGATGAAACGGATGTAACTGCTGCTCGTGCAACACTCTCCAGACCAGGTCGTGGTTCACACCGAGGATACGTGCAACACCTCGCGTGCTTGCGCTTGGATTGTCCTCAAATCGCCGTAGGATTTCTTCTTCCATGTCAGGAGTGCGCACGTTTCTCTCCCGACCAGTGTCATGCATGTTTGCATGGAATGTTCCAGTTTCTCGCAGTCGCCGATGCAAATGCGCAAACGTTTGGTGGTTTGGCACACGTCTGTTTGGGAAGCGTTGTCGGTACAACCTCACAGCAGCTCTTCCGTTTCCATTGGCAGCCCCATACACCATATGCATGTCAGCCATCTCAGCAGTCGTGAAGCGCTCCATGTTACGCGTACTACGTCCGATTTAAGAATGCCCGCGGCAAGCGCGAGTCTAGCCCACTTCACCTTTTAGCCAATTGCAGCGGCGCCCTCTCGCGCCGAATGGTGACGTCAGCGGACATACACTTATAGACGAAAAGGGTTTGTCTTGGTGTTGCCTATCCCCCATTACAATTTGTACAGAAAGTTTTCAAACACCCTGTGTGTGTATATATATATATACATACAGGAACGTAGACATAGAAGGGAGGGGACTACGGGGGCTTCAGCCGCCCCTGAAATCAAATCAAATCATAGGTTTGATATTTCTATGCATTACTTAAGAGGAAGTACGCCATGCCAGGTACCTTCAGCACATGTTTAATTGTTGTAATACATTTAGGAATGTTTTTACTCATGAATAAAACCACGAAGGAAAGGAAACACAGAATGGTGCTCAAGCGCTTTCGTCTAATGACATCCTCAGGAACACTGAAGTACATAGAGAGTTACAGCCTATATATAGGTTACAATATATAATATATATATATATATATATATATATATATATATATATATATATATATATATACATATATATATATATATACAATAAACGGAGAAATGAAATTTAAAAAAAAAAAATATTAAAAGATTGTGGGAGGGGCATACAACTTTGTAAGGAAACACTCGATTTTTAGCACAAGATCAAACTACCGATTTTTAGCACAAGATTAAATTAATTGTTTCCAACCAATATATAACATTGGTTGGAAACAATTAATTTAATCTTGTGCTAAAAATCGGTAGTTTGATCTTGTGCTAAAAATCGATAGTGTTTCCTTACAAAGTTGTATGCCCCTCCCACAATCTTTTAATTTTTAATAATTTTTTTTTTAAAATTTCATTTCTCCGTTTATTATATATATATATATAATATATATATATATATATATATATATATTACACAAACTCAGAATGGTTCCCTGAGAACATTATATGTTAAACACAGACCGTGCATGGAACAAGGAACTCTTCTGGGAAAATTAAATCCACTATAGTCCGAATAAGTAATGGTAAATGACAAATACCATAGTTTTTTCTTTTTCATGATTTTAGCCCGACGTGGGCAACGGGTCTCTCGCAAAGAGATCCCATAAATATAGCTTCCCTCACCAGCTATCTGCAAAGCAGACAGGATCCAGCTTTGGGACATGGATCTAGGGTTTAAAGCAAGCCTAGATCCCTACATTCAGAACCTCTATATAAGTAAAAGACTCGTTGCATTCACGTCGTGTTGAATAAATCAAAGAAAAAGGGGGTAACTATTGTATTTTTAGCCAAAAAAAACCAAAACTTAAACCTCAACCGGGACATTGAGCGTCCACTTTTCAAGGCACGAAACACGTCCGTTTAGTATACACAAACTCAGAATGGTTCCCTGAGAACATTATATGTTAAACACAGACCGTGCATGGAACAAGGAACTCTTCTGGGAAAATTAAATCCACTATAGTCCGAATAAGTAATGGTAAATGACAAATACCATAGTTTTTTTCTTTTTCATGATTTTAGCCCGACGTGGGCAACGGGTCTCTCGCAAAGAGATCCCTTAATATAGCTTCCCTCACCAGCTATCTGCAAAGCAGACAGGATCCAGCTTTGGGACATGGATCTAGGGTTTAAAGCAAGCCTAGATCCCTACATTCAGAACCTCTATATAAGTAAAAGACTCGTTGCATTCACGTCGTGTTTCGTGCCTTGAAAAGTGGACGCTCAATGTCCCGGTTGAGGTTTAAGTTTTGGTTTTTTTTGGCTAAAAATACAATAGTTACCCCCTTTTTCTTTGATTTATTCAACACGACGTGAATGCAACGAGTCTTTTACTTATATAGAGGTTCTGAATGTAGGGATCTAGGCTTGCTTTAAACCCTAGATCCATGTCCCAAAGCTGGATCCTGTCTGCTTTGCAGATAGCTGGTGAGGGAAGCTATATTTATGGGATCTCTTTGCGAGAGACCCGTTGCCCACGTCGGGCTAAAATCATGAAAAAGAAAAAACTATGGTATTTGTCATTTACCATTACTTATTCGGACTATAGTGGATTTAATTTTCCCAGAAGAGTTCCTTGTTCCATGCACGGTCTGTGTTTAACATATAATGTTCTCAGGGAACCATTCTGAGTTTGTGTATACTAAACGGACGTGTTTCGTGCCTTGAAAAGTGGACGCTCAATGTCCCGGTTGAGGTTTAAGTTTTGGTTTTTTTTTGGCTAAAAATACAATAGTTACCCCCTTTTTCTTTGATTTATTCAACACGACGTGAATGCAACGAGTCTTTTACTTATATAGAGGTTCTGAATGTAGGGATCTAGGCTTGCTTTAAACCCTAGATCCATGTCCCAAAGCTGGATCCTGTCTGCTTTGCAGATAGCTGGTGAGGGAAGCTATATTTATGGGATCTCTTTGCGAGAGACCCGTTGCCCACGTCGGGCTAAAATCATGAAAAAGAAAAAACTATGGTATTTGTCATTTACCATTACTTATTCGGACTATAGTGGATTTAATTTTCCCAGAAGAGTTCCTTGTTCCATGCACTGTCTGTGTTTAACATATATATATATATATATATTTTTTGTTTGTAACCTATATATAGGCTGTAACTCTCTATGTACTTCAGTGTTCCTGAGGATGTCATTAGACGAAAGCGCTTAAGCACCATTCTGTGTTTCCTTTCCTTCGTGGTTTTATTCATCATATATATATATATATATATATATATGGGATGAATTTCACAATTAAACGCGTGAAATGAATAAATGATACAAACCCACAAGGAAAAAGAAAAATTGATTCCAAGGCCTTTCGTGTATTCAGAAGTACGTTGCATGACGAGGTGTACTTCTGAATACACGAAAGGCCTTAGAATCATTTTTCTTTTTCCTTGTGGGTTTGTATCATATATACACATGGTGTTTCATAACATGTGGGACGTACTTTCAGGATGGATTCAGGACCTGAAAACAATGAAAAAGTTTGTATAAACATATGCCCAAAATCGCTTTGTTTCCGAGTTACAGCCCGTTGTGTGTTCCAGCAAGTATCCGCCATACCTTTAAAGGAAGTGCTCAAAGTGACCGCCTTGTGCTTGAATACACGCTTGAACACGCCTCGTCATAGACTGCATGACGCGTTCAAACATTCCAGGTATTGCTCGGATTTTCTGTCCTCCTTGTTCTACACGTTGGCGAAGCATTTCAACGTTGTCAATGGTTGTCACGTAAACGATGGATTTCAGATGACCCCACCGGTAAAAATCGAGTGGATTCAGGTCCGGGGAGCGAGCAGGCCACGCAGTGGGTCCTCCACGGCCTATCCATTTATCAGGGAAATGGTCATCCAAATAGTTCCTGCCTACTCAACTAAAATGAGGCGGAGCGCCGTCATGCATAAACTACATACGACGTCGGACACCAAGAGGAACTTCATCTAGTAAATCGCTTGAATCATTCCTCAAAAAATTGGAATAGGATTCTCCTGTTAATCTTCCAGGCAAAACAAAAGGACCGATTAAGTTGTCGGCAATAAGTCCTGCCCATACCATTGATATAAATTGTTGTTGGTGCCTTGACTGGATGATGGCATGCGGATTCTCTTCGGTCCAGTGATGAGTGTTGTGAAAATTGATCACGCCATTTCTTGTGAAGGCAGCCTCATCAGAAAACAGCACGGAGGATAGAAAAAGAGGATCGCGAGCACACTGTTGAAGGAACCAAGTACAAAAAGTCTCTCGTGGTGGGAAATCAGCTTCAGTAAGGCCTTGTACTCTCTGAATGTGATATGGGTAAAGCTGCTGTTCCCTAAAATTCTCCACACAGTTGTGTATCTTAGTCTCTGCTGCTGACACCAGGATGTTCCTCCACACGATTCAGGACTCGCTCCTCCAACTCAACAGTTCTGGCGCTGATTGGTCTACCACCATCTGAAACTTGCTTGTTTGAATGATCCTGTATCACCAAGACGCTCGTCTATTCTCTGAAAGGTCTTCTTATGTGGCAGATGGCGATTCAGAAACCTTTCCGCATACAAACGTCTTGATGCAGCCGCATTACACTCGTCAAGTCCATACACGAGATTCATGTCTGCCATTTCTCTGTTTGAATAAGCCTCCATTCTCACTTCAAATGCACACTATCACTGAATAGCACAAAAACTTTTAAGGTTTTTTTCACTGGACTGCACTTATTCACGGTAAGAAGTTGCGAATACGAACAGTGAAACACCGCAATGCACCTCTGACTGACTGATGGTTCTACACTCAACGATATTGAAACATGTGATAGAGTGTACGAAACATTACAATCGGCATACATGAAATAAGTCTCGTACACACTCACAAACATTGTCGGCAAGCAGTGTTTGTAAACAATTTGCGGAAAGAATTGCTGGAACACCAAACGGGCTGTAACTCGGAAACAAAACGATTTCGAGGATATGTTTACATAAACCTTTTTCATTGTTTTCAGATCCTGAATCCATTCTGAAAGTGTGTCCCACATCTTATAAAACAATATATATATATATATATATATATATAATATATATATATATATATATATATATATATATATATAAAATATTATATATATACACACACACTGTATAATAAACAGGAATACCAGAGAAAAAATAATAAACATCCTTCAAGGTTTAATAGTACCAACGTTTCGGAATGCACTAATTCCATCTTCAGGGCTAAAACAATAAAATGCCAAATCACATACAAAATACAAATTGCTTAATAACAATTTAAAATAAAGTTAAAAATTATAAAAAAGTAGCTAAGAAAATGTAAAAGGAATCTCAAGGAATTCTACCCACAACTATGTATAAAAATTATATTCACCCCGTCTAAATCGATTTATAATTTATTTAAATAGAAGGATGTTATTCCTATACTTCTTAAGTCATCCATAGTTTACCAATAGAAGTGTGACCACTGTATGGGGTCATATATAGGTAAAACTAAGACATTTAAAATCCCGTATTTACGAACATCTCGGTAAATCGGTCCGTACAAATTTACCTCTTGGCAAACCACCTAATTCTCTCATACGTAATCACTCGCACAACAATAACCACCCAATTTTACAGTCTAATTTCGCCGTACGTGCTGCCGGAAGCTCTGACCTTAAGCTCAAAATTATGGAATCTTTGTTTATTTATAAATAAAACCAGACCTAAATTCTGACGAATCATCGGTAGATCTGCTATGTTTTGGTTAAGGTACTGGTTTATTTTATTTTATTTACCTTTCAGTTTTAATGCTTTTATATTTTTCCTAGCTACTTTTTATAATTGTAACTTTTTAACTTCACATTTATTTACCTTTTAGTTTTAATGTTTTACATTTTCTTAGCTACTTTTTACAATTTTTAACTATTTTAAATTGTTATTAAGCAATTTGTATTTTGTATGTGATTTGGCATTTTATTGTTTTAGCCCTGAAGATGGAATTAGTGCATTCCGAAACGTTGGTACTATTAAACCTTGAAGGATGTTTATTATTTTTTCTCTGGTGTTCCTGTTTATTATTAAACTGCGTTTTCCACGCCATCAATCAATAGCTTTTATTTATATATATATATTAACGTAAAGAACGACGCTTTGTATAGGAGAATTATCCGCGCAAGATGAGAGCGAAAGAACGAAACAAATGAAAAAATGAGGTACCCACCCGGGAATCGAACCCGGGGTCTTCCGATTGCCGGTCAGATATGATAACCACTACACCACAGGCCTCACCCAAACAAATGTCGTAATTCCTCTACATACGCGCAGAAACCAATGCCCCAAAGGGGCACCTCCCGCATGCCGTAACATTATATACATTATAACTGCAAACATGCAGTATAATTAACGTAAAGAACGACGCTTTCTATAGGAGAATTATCCGCGCAAGATGAGAGCGAAAGAACGAAACAAATGAAAAAATGAGGTACCCACCCGGGAATCTGACCGGCAATCGGAAGATCCCGGGTTCGATTCCCGGGTGGGTACCTCATTTTTCAGAGCTGGGCACTTGCGGTTTTTTTTGCGGTACTGCGGTACTACCGCACTACCAAACCGGTACCGCATAACGCAGTACCGCAAAGGATCGCTGAAAGTACAGGCTGTACTTTCAGCGATCCTTTGCGGTACTGCGTTATGCGGTACCGGTTTGGTAGTGCGGTAGTACCGCAGTACCGCAGTACCGCAAAAAAAAACCGCAAGTGCCCAGCTCTGTCATTTTTTCATTTGTTTCGTTCTTTCGCTCTCATCTTGCGCGGATAATTCTCCTATACAAAGCGTCGTTCTTTACGTTAATTATACTGCGTGTTTGCAGTTATATAATATATATATATATATATATATATATATATATACAATAGTGGGGCTCATAAGTATTCGTACAGAGAAATATTTCATTCAAATTTGTCTTTATCTTTTGTGCCATGCATAAGATAGTTATGAAAAGTTTACGTTCGTTTGAAAAATTTAACATAAAAAAATTAGTTCAACATCAATATAAAACATCAACGAATTTGAGGAAAATAAAAAGTTTTTGTCCTTTATTTACCAAGTTATTTAATATATTGGGTGTCGATCTTAGGCTTGAAGAATTTAAAGTTTTTTATCAGTGGTTTAGAGACTGATGACAATTCTGAATGCTAGAATTTTCTCTCTGAATCTTCATGGAAGATGGACGACTGTACAAGCCATTAGTAAGCAATGGGTGGTTGTGGTAAAGAGCTGTCTACAGATCTTGAGGTGGTTATTGCTGCACGCGTGGTTTCGAAAGAGTTATAGGAAGATAGGAGAACGACTTCGAATTCCATTTACGACGGTTTCCTGCAATTATAAAGAAATGGAAAGGCTTTGGAACAATCGGAGTTCTACCAAAGTATGGACGACCTTGCAAGATTTCAGAACGTACAGCTATATGGATTAAGAGAGTGGCTGCTTCGAATCCACGAGTGACTGCGGGTGATATTTGCCAGACATTAAGAATGTCTAAGATTGATGTCCATCCCTCTCCTGTAGGTCATGCATTCCGAAAGAATGGTCTGCATGGAAGGATTGCGCGAAGAAAACCTCACCTACGAAAAGCGGACAAAAGTTCGTTTGAAGTACGCCAAGGATCATCAAAATGATGGGTTTGCATTCTGCGAGAAAGTTCTCTGGACAGACGAGACCAGAAAACAACGTCGGGAACAACGAGCATCGGTATTTGGCAAAAATCAAATACTGCATTCGAGAAAAAAATCATCCTTCCTACGATTAAATTTGGTGGTGGTGGTAGTTTGCTTCTTTTGGGATGCTTTAGTGCTTCTGGTCGAAGAAAGCTCGTTGTCATTGTCAATGGAATCTTGAATTGGAAGAAATATCAGGAAATTTTTGAAGAAAATGTATTGCCTTCAGTTCGGGAGTTGCGAATGGGTCGCAGTTGGGTACTGCAACGAGATAATGATGCAGATCATAAAAGTAAGAGCACCATGAAATGGCTTCAACAAAAGAATTTCAAGCTTCTCGAGTGGCCCAGATCTAAATTTAATCGAGAATTTATGGTTTGATTAAGCTGTCAGGAAGAGAAATCCTTCGAATCTGAATAAATTGCAACAATTTTCTTTTGAAGAATGGGCTAAAATTTCTACAGAGGTGTCGAAATCTTGTAGAAAAATACCCCAAACGAATCACTGAAGTCATTCAAGGAAAGGGTGGGCACACAAAGCATTAAATAATTTTGTAATTAAAAGTACGAAAATGTTTCCTCAAATTCTTTGATGTTTTGCATTACGTGTTGGGAGTTAGTTCGAACTGAGATAGATAGAGAACTCGCGAATCGAGCGGTCGAGGTGTATGACGAAGCGAAAAGTGTGGAGGTTCATTATAATATAAAATACTCTACAGTATACTTGCCTTAAGACCTGACACGTAATTAATTAAGGTGTACGTAATTGTGGACGAGATTTTATTTAATAGAAGCATAGTAAAACATAGTTTGACTCATCTTTATGACTTTTTTTTTATGCAGGAAGGAGGGGGGCCAAGTGTGAATGTCCCCCAAAACACCCAACCATAGAAGAAGAGAGCCAAAATCAAGGTCCAGGGTTTTCGAGATGCCTGGATATTGCGTTTGAAAGGTTTGAAGTCATAGACGGGGGGAAAGATGAATTGTGGAAGATTGTTCCAGAGTTGACTGGTTGAGTTAACCCTTGCGTTAGAGAGTTGGACAGAAAAAGGATGAGAAAGTGTTGAAAGTCTGGTGCTGCGTGCTCTCCTTAAAGGAGGAGGCACGCAGTTAGAGAGTTCAGAAGAGTAGTGTCCGTTATAATAGCGATAGTAAAGAGCGAGTGAAGCAACATTGCGGCGAAGAGAGGGAGTGAAGACAGTCAGTAAGAGGGGAAATTGATGGGACAGAAAGCCTTTGATTCCACCCAGTCAAGTAGGGCTGTGTGGGTTGAGCCACCCCACACACGAGAAGCGTACTCCATACAGGAGTGGACAAGACCCCTGTACAGAGACAGCAAATGAGCGGGGGTGAAGAAACTGTGGAGCCGGTACAACACACCTGTACCGCCTGTTTTGGCAAGAGAGTATATGTAATGTTTCCAGGAAAGACCACGAGAAAAGAAAACGCCAAGAATGTTGAGAGAAGAGGAAGGACTGAGTCGTGTATTGTTGAAGGTAAGTAGTCGAGCAGCACGAAGGTCAAAGTGGACACCTCGTGCTACATTTGGTTGCCCAGCATTTTTCAATACTTTAGACCAGGGGTCCCCAACCTTTTCAATGCAGTGAGCACCAAGTTATTTTCTAGAATATCAAGCGAGCACCACTATATGTTTTTGCAAAAATAAAGAAGAATCAGAAATAAAAAGAAACGAACGTCAGCGTTAATATAGAGGGGTTGGACAGAATAATGGAAACCCTCGCATTTTCGGTGCTGTATTTTCTGATATTATTAATGGCGTTATGTACTTTATTAAATTAATACGTAACTGCATATTATAATGAGAACATCTTCTATTTTAATATGTTCATATTGGGTTTTCATGTTCTTTTAAAATAAATAAAAATTAGCGCTTGGAAAAGATGTTACTGACTGTGAAAGGGGCATGATAGTAAGAGCCCGTTTGGTGCTGCTCAATATTAAAAGTCATGTGATTGTCCCTGCACCTTGAGGAACGGTCCCATAGTTATGAATACATGGAAAGAAATTAAAAAAAATCTACACCATATAAGCACAGAATTGTTCCCATTATTGTCCCCAACTCCAAATTCATTAGAACTTTGGTACTGGTTGGTGTTAAAATAGGTTTTACTACAGTTCCCATAGCATAGTTATGGGAACCAACACTGGTTGGTGTTAAAATAGGTTTTACTACAGTTCCCATAACATAGTTATGATTGACACTGTAGCCCTTTTCAAAAATCAACTTTTTCTTATTTTCATAGGTTTCTGTACTTTTTCCCATGCTTTTTGACCTGAAAAGGCCGAAAATCACAACCATTTTGACCTAGGTTTTTGGGAAGCATTGCCGCATGGAGCTTTAAGTTTTCTGCCTTGAAATCGGCCAAAAGCACCAGTTCCGGGGTCCCTTGAATCATGTTTTGCACTATAACTTTTTATCTAAACAAGATAGAGCAACAAAATAGGCACCAAATTAAAGTGTTTTTAATCCTCTTTCTAACTTATACAATTATGATAGTCTTGGAACAAGAAATGGCACATTGGTACATACAAAGATTTCAGAAATATCACAAAATTCGTTTTCTCACACTCAAGGCAGACAAGGCGCCTTATTCATGACACAAATTTGAGATTAACATTTTGTCACAAGTCTAATCGATCAAGAAGTGAAAGCATTACATGATGATTAATTTCATAATGACATTTACACAGTCAGTTGTTGAGAGTTTGTTTCTTGAAGCTGTCAAAGCGGCGTCTGTTGAACTCCACAGCTTGAAGGAGATAGTCCCTTTGCTTGGCATCTGTTGTTATGACATTTGCAAAGTCGCTCATCATCTTGACACCACGTTCAGCAATGTCATTCACCGCTTTCAGATTCTTAACATAGTCCAACGCTTTTCTGTAGTCCTCATTCTGTGGCCAAGACGTGACAGGTTCCAGAAGCCACTCGGATCCAATGTTCAGTGTGTCCAGCAGGAAATGTGATTCTGGGCCAATGAGATCAACCAGGGTGGTCTTAGCTGTGACTCTGGAATAGAGGTTTTCCTGTTCTGAAGCTGTCTGGCTTCTCAGTGGCATGTAACTGGGCAGCAATGTCGTGCTTCAATGTGTCACTCAATCTACTGCTGAACAGGGCAAATGGCACGACTTCCTGCGTCAGGTACCATTTGTGGTTTTCCATCTTATTAAGTACTGCATCAGCAAGCTCTGGGTCAGTTTTCTTGTACTTCAACATGTCCTGGATTAGACTTAGATCATTCACGGGAGCATCTGCAGCAGACATTGACATCATCCATACAGGAGTGTAGAACAGCGCAAGGAAGGTGTTGAGTCTTTCCAGCTTTGATACAGTGTCTTCGTCGTACTCAAGTTGATCTGCAAACATCAGCATTTTCATGGAGTACAGGTTTCTGGCCATCCATCTGGCCTGATGAATGGCGCCTGGTCGACTCCAGTGAATACCTCGAGGAGGCGTTCCTCCAAGAACAATGACTGTCAGTTCAGCCATTTCCCTGTAGTCGGCTCTTGGAAGCCTTTCTGCTGTTAGAATGTCTTGGAGTATTTCTTCACTGTTCTTCTTCTTTTCCTTCAGCCATTTGCTGTTGATAGCCAGCATCTTTGGGTTTTCCTTGGACAAGTCCGTCCAAACATCCTTCAGATGCTCAAACCAGGGATTATCTGGCCCCTTCACCTTCCCAAACAGCTTCTCCCAAACTGCTCCTACTAGGATTTCCAGGATGTGATGTCGACAGGCCAGATAAAACACCTTTTTGTTCAGCATTTTCTCTAGCAGTTTGGCAGCTCCTCTGTGAACTCCACTGTTACTGGATGTAGTGTCAAAAACAAGGGCAGTAACATTATCCGTAAGTTCCCATGTCTCCAGTAAATCCATTGAAGTCTCAGCCTGAGCTGTGCCAGAAGAATTGTCGATGACAGGTACTCCCAATAACTTTCCTTCAGTGTATGAAGGTGGACCAGACACTAGCACAGCTAAAGTCTCTGAGGTACTTCCAGGTTCACTGCCCAAGACATCTTTGAGCAACTTTCCATCCCAGTGTAAGGCAGCGTACTGTGGGGGGTTTTCACAAAACTTGGACATGTGACTCTGGCTGATATTATACCTGGACAGCATTCTGTTGCGACGTGTTGTTGAGGTTGAGATGACGAAGTTATCCAGATCAGCCCCTCCAGCTTTCAAGGTGGCAGAAACCATGGCAGTAACTTGATTGTCTGATAAACCAAGACGATCAGCTGTATTGCAGATGACATCACATTCCATGACCTTCCTTGGAAACGTCAAAGTCACACTAGTCACAGTGTCTTGATGGTGAGAAAATCCAGGACGAGGCTGATGGTAATCCATGTCCTCTGTGTTAGCGTCGTTGTCAGTTGAGTCACCCCAGGTAATGTCATCCACATGAACAACTGCCTCTTGTTCTGCTGCAGCTGTAAAATAGTACAACATGTTAAGACAGTAATTGTTAAGTACATGCTAAATATCGCAATGGAGTAAAACTTAAAACTTTTTGTGACGTTCAAAGTAATTAGTTTTACCTTGTTCTTGTCTATGCTGCAGTCTTTCATTCCTCGCTGCTTGCTGCAGGGATCTTGTCTCAAAAATCTTGTCATGACCAGACATATGACCTTTCCTCTCAGTCTTTTGGTCTTCGTAGAACCTGATATCCTCATCTTTCTTCTCTCTGGATAACAGTCTGTTGTTCTGTATTTCCTGGATTGCATCTGGAGCTCCTATATCGAACAGGCTGTCTAATTCCAGCACAAATGCTCCTCTTTTTCCTCCAGGGTTACTTGCTCTTCCTTTGCTTTTCACCAGAGCACGATGTTTCTCATGTAGTTTCATGAAGAGCTTCATTGCGTTGTACTTGGTCATTGTCTTGATCCTAGCCATCTGCCAGAATGGGATGATCGATTCAACTGTTTCATATGCAAGGTCTTGAACCATGGGCCTCCCTGCATTTTCCGGTAAATTCTGAAGATTAAGGAAATACTGGAACGCCTGTCTGTTGGTGGGAAGCTGGGAACCACTGATAAAAGCTGAAGGGTATCCAACCAGGAAAGTTTCAGTGAGAGATCTGGTAGATGGCCCAGTTGACACCTGCCTGTGGACAGTACGTGGAGGTTCTGAGATATCAACTGTGCGCCCACGGAGCTCCCTCCTGCTCCTTGCTTAATGCCATTGTGAAGTTGTAACTTGTAGATGGTTTTCTAGATTCTGATTGAGTTTCTGTTGTTTCCTGAAAAATGATAGATAATTATTATTATTATTATATTATTATTAATTATTATTTATTTATTTATTTATTTATTATTATTATTATTATTATTATTATTATTATTATTATTATTATTATTATTATTATTATTATTATTATTTATTAATTTTATGCTCTTTCATTTGATACCTAATTTGTTGCTCTATCTTGTTTAGATCAAAAGTTAAAGTGCAAAACATAATTCAAGGGACCCCGGAATTGGCGCTTTGGCCGATTTCAAGGCAGAAAATTTAAAGCTCCATGCGGCAATGTTTCCCAACATCCTAGGTCAAAATAGTTGTGATTTTCGGCTTTTTCAGGTCAAAAAGCATGGGAAAATGTACAGAAACCTATGAAAATAAGAAAAAGTTGATTTTTGAACAGGCCTACTGACACTGGTCTTTGCAGATTATTGTTAAATTTTGAACAAAAAAGTTTTGATGCAACAGTCTCTGATTGATTCTTCACGGCTCATAATTATTATATAAGGTTCTTCTATCACATTCTGTCAGTGTTGCTTTACGCTCACTATATTCCTTATTTTGTTTTTTATTATTTTTGCATGTATTCATAACCTTGACGACTGTTCCTCGAGATACAGGAGCAATTATGTGACTTTTATTACTGAAACACCAACCAAACGGGCTCCTACTATCATGCCCCTTTCACAGGCAGTAACATATTTTCCAAGCGCTATATTTTTATTTATTTTAAAAGAACATGAAAAACCAATATGAACATATTAAAATAGATGTTCTCAATGTTATATGCAGTTACATATTAATTTAATAAAGTACATAACGCCATTAATGATATCAGAAAATACAGCACCAAAAATGCGAGTGTTTCCATTATTCTGTCCAACCCCTATACATGTTTTAATACATTTAAGAGGAAAACGATTTAAAAAAAATTAAATTCCTTTTACAAAACATTTGGAAACAAACCATTACACGATTTTAAGAATTGTAGAAGAGCACCAAGAGCACAGTGGTGCTCGCGAGCACCCAGATAGGGCAGAAATAACATCTTTGGAAGAGATTCTGATTTCAGACATAAAGTCAGAGGGAGGAGCTGGAGGAACAGCACCGGAATCGTCCATGGTTGAGTTGGAGGCGAAAGTTTGAGCGAAGAGTTTAGCTTTGTTAGGAGGAGAGACGGCAACTGAGCTGTCGGAATGGAAAAGAGGAGGGAAAGAAGAGGAAGTAAAGTTGTTGAAGAGGTTCTTGGCTAGATGCCAGAAAGAGCGAGGAAAATTAGAATTGGATTTTCACATTTTCATTTTTATTGGATGAAGGAATTTTTGGCGAGTCGAAAAACAGATTTTGCACGATTCTGGCCAGAAATATAAGCTGAGTGAGAGTCGAGAGTTGGATGGCGACGGTATCTTCTGAAAGCCCCTCTCTGTTGTGCATAACATTAGGATAAGTGAAGTTAGACCAACGTGTTTTTGTATTAGTAGTAGGAATAAAATATGGAATGTACACCTCCGTGATGCACTCACCGCACACGGACGGGCCCCGGCCACGGAAGCAGTATTCATTGCGTGGAAAGTCGGAGAAGTACTGCTTCCCAATCAGCAGCGTCAAAGTTCCAAAGGCGCCTCCTCTCGCGAGGATCCGAAGGTTGAATTGGAGCGATAGGACAGGAAACAGATACAAGTTTGTGGTCGGAGGAGCGCGACGGAAAAAAAAGTTTCACAGAGTAAGGAGGAGGATGAGAGGTAAGAAATAAATCCAGAATGTTCGGCCTATCTCTTAAGGTGATTGGGGATACAAGTATGGTGCTGTACAATCTGCTCTAGATTATTCAGGATAGAAAAGTTGTGAGCTACTTCACCAGGGGTAGTAGTAAAAAGAGAGGAAAGTCAAAGGTGGTGGTGAATATTGAAACCTCTTAAAATGGATATTGCCTTATAAAGTTACTTTACTCTAAAGTCTAAACACATGGTGTCTTCCGGCATGATCAAGATCGGAGATCATGAACAGATGCTTAATATTTTCTTGCAAACTTAAGACTAAACTACTCCAGATGTGCGATAAGCAGCTAAGATCTCAAAAAGGCTAGAAAATGTGAGTGCAATGATGCGGAGGTGATGTACGATGATTCGGAGGATATATATATATATATATATATATATATATATATATATATATATATATATATATATATATATATATATATATATAGAGGGAATTAATGCGAAGAAGCGGATGTGCGACGATTGGCGAGTTGTCTGTGCTGAGGCTGTATTTGATATCAAAGTTCTTTAGGGTTGAGTAGAGATTTGTAAGACCATATGAATGTATTACGTAAATTTGCCATTGTTTTATTTCCATTCCTGTACCCAGGGCTCGATGAGGGGGTATGGCATCCCCCTTGTTATCTAAATGAAATAAGCTTTAACAACAACCTAATTCTGACTAAAGCACAGAAAATAAAATAAAATATCTCCGTATTACGTGTTTTGGTTTATTGAAAGACTAATATATTTAGAAGTTTTTATGTGATTTAACTGGTTTAAAATAAATATTCTATGGTCATATAATGTGTTGTGATTAAGGGAAGGGAACGTTGATTGTGATTAAAATTAATTTTATCATGGTATTTCAAAATATAAGTTCCGAGTCAGGTGTCATAATTTGCTTTCATGAAAAAATATGGAAATCATTAGAAAAAAACATATCACTAAACTGATGATTTTGCTGCATATCCTTCCCTGAAAAGTCACCAGAATGTAGCATTATGCAATTACATTTTAAAAAATTTTCACTGGGGTCATGCTCCAGGATCCTCCTACCCTACTGGTGGCTACCACCCTCACCACCATCCCCCTTGTTAAAATTTTACAATTCGACCACTGCCTGTACTCTTGGTGAACGTTCTTCTGCAAGGACATACAGTACCTTTAGTGTCGCTCTTTGTTGTTGTTATAAATAACATTGTATCAGTCCTTCCATCTAGAGTCTCGAACACGTTATATATGGGTGATTTCTGGATCTCCTTTGCCGCTACTAGAATGTTAGTGGTTGAGCGTTGCCTGCAGACGCCTGCTCTGAATTGGTTTGTCTCTGGAGTTACGTCGTATGTCCCGATGGTGGGAAACTGCCTTGTCTGCCTTTGTATTGAATACTCCCGCCTTACCAACACGCGTTTGGTGAGAAGGGGCCCTCTGCCCTACTGTGATGAGTGTCCCGGTCTTGGGGACTTAGGTGACGTCAT
This sequence comes from Bathynomus jamesi, assembly GCA_023014485.1. Classification (NCBI taxonomy): domain Eukaryota; kingdom Metazoa; phylum Arthropoda; class Malacostraca; order Isopoda; family Cirolanidae; genus Bathynomus; species Bathynomus jamesi. The sequence goes on along the minus strand of JAJOZX010000026.1, from coordinate 2,638,105 downwards.
CTCTCGGAGCACCGAAGGGAGGATAGCATCCGTCTCCTCTCTTTGGTTCTCAGGGCTCCGGGAAGGAGCGTGCTTCCCTGGCAACGGGTTTTTAAGATTTGTGAAGGAGGATGTCCTCCTTCCTCTTGTAATGCCTTTAGCCTTCATTTTTTAATTCTCATTTTCTCTTCATTTATTAAATTAACCTGTGAAGCGTCACTTTTTCACTTTTATACGAGCGCGCCGATAGACGATATAACTCGTCGATAACGCTTGAGAGGTTAATGTTTATTCTTCATTCCTTATCCGTATCATAGTTTTATGTTTAATTTTTGAACTTAATTATATTCGGTGTTGCAACGCCATAAGCATTCAACTCAATCAGTTAGTGTTTATTGGTTGATGTTTGGTATAAAAGTAAGAGAGAGAGAATGGAGAGATAAAGAAGAAGAGTAGAGCAATCCTTGGTGAGGTAGATAATTAATAATAATGAATGACGAGGCCCAGAAACTGCAAAGTGCTCAGGCCAACTTATGCGGCCCGGCCCACTGTTCAAACTCCTGGATTATCATCATCGGGATTTGAACACCCAACTTTAGTGTCTTCGCTTCGCTTATAGAGAAGTGGTGTTACTTATTGAAGTACGTACACTGGCCAGATATATGTGAAAAGGTTTAAAGAATGCTTTGTAAAGACATCTGATGTACGTGGGTATGTACAAAATGGTGTGAAGAAAAAGGCGACTGCATGCTGGAACGATGAGATAGAGAATGCAGTGAAGAAAATAGAGCTTGGAAAGGATGTTGCAAACGTAGGCTGGCAGCGATGAAAGATGATGTAATGAGTTGTACAAAGATTGCAAGAAAAATGATGAGTGGTAAAAAGAAGTAAAGAGAAAATAGATGAATGCGTGGTATGGGGAGAATAGGACATTATTCTGGGGAAAAGTAAGGAAGTACAAAGGTCAGTGGTGGAATGACTGTTGATGTGAAGGATAAGAACGGCAACGTGTTACTGCAAGAGAGATTTAAAGAGTATTTTAGTGAGGATGAACAGGAAGCAAATGTAAATTCAGTTGATTTGGATCGTGTAAGTAGAAATATGTAATAGGAAGTGGAACGAGCAGTATGCGAGCTGAAGAAAGGAAAGTTGGCAGGAATTGACACTTTCAGTACCCCAACTGAGACAAAGCAGTACCTGACACAAATGCAGTACCTTTTTTGAAGAGGAATTAAGTGGAGAATGTATAACTGATTTTGAGTTTACCGCAGAAAATATAGCGAAAGCTGTAGGACAAATGAAATAGCATTCAGCTGCAAGTCCGAATAAATGTAATGCCTTGTTGATTGAAACCTGTAACAACGATATAGCTACACCCCGTTATTGGAAATGGAGAAGATCCATGGACACGGGGAATACTGTACCGATCATACTAAAAAGAGCGAACATTGTTCCTATATATAAAAAAGGGATAGGTCTAAAACAAAGAACTTAGGCCGGTGTCACTGACATCACATCTTACCAAAATATTTGAAAGAATAGTCAGGAAGGAAATGTATGACTTTGGAGACACAAGAAAGATTGAATGAGAACCAGCATGGATTCTGATCAGAAAGATCGTGTCTATTACAACTAATAGAGCACTATAACAATATCGTAGACGCACTTGAGAGCAATGATAACTGCCATGTAATATACACAGATTTTGCTAAAACATTCGATAAGCGTGATCATGGCATAATAGCACATAAAATGAAACGCATGGGAATAATAGGCAAATTGGGCAAATGGATCTACAACTTTCTCGGGGAACGGCAGCAAGCCGTAAAGATCCAAGGTATATCATGTATAAGATGTTTATGGAAGTGTGTTGAGAGACGGGGGAAATAAATATCACATCGTTTGGTTGGAGAAAAACAACGAGGCTTTAGAGAAGGAAGACGATATATTGATCAAGTGTTCCCATTGAGACAGCTGACTGATATAGCGAAAGAAAAATGTGTATTTGGCATTTATGGATTTAGAGAAAGCATTTGATAAAGTGAATAGATCTGCCTTGTGGCAGTATATATGGTGTCAACAGTAAATTGTTAAATGCAGTGAAATTTTTATTTAGGTAATAGTGCTTATTTAAAAGTTAAAGGGGAGTTCAGCTTTAATGTAGAGTACGACAGGGCTGTGTGATGTCGTCATAGCTGTTTAATGTGTATATGGATATGGTAATGCTCGAAATGAAAGCAAGAATGCTAGGGAGAGGAGTGCATCTGAATTTGCTAGAGAATGAGTGGCAGCTGTCCCACTTGATGTATGCTAATGCATGCTTGATGAGTCAGAATGAATTAAGGAGCATAGTGGCAAGTTTTGTTGACATTTGTGAAAGAAGATTATTGAAAGCAAGTGTAAATAAAAATAAGGTTTTTGTTACTGAGAAGGAAAAGAGACTCGGCATATAATAGTGTGGTTAATGATTAGCAAGGAGGGTTCCGAGGTGGAGGAGGCTATGTAGATCAATTGTTTGCAGTGAGACAAGTGATTGAGAAAGCATGTGAAGGATTGCAAAGAGTTTGTGTGATGGAAGTAGTGCGTATGTGAGGGTAAATAAGGAACCGAGTGAATGGTTTAAATACAAGTGTTGGTATCTGTCAAGGATGTGTGGTGTGTCTGGCTGTTTAATAATGATGCTGATGATGATGGAGTAACGAGAGGTGAAAGTGCGGATGCTAGAAAGAGGATTAAATCTGGTGTGTGATGGGAATAGGTGGGGCCTGTCGATTCTCTTGTATGCAAATAATGCTGTACAGTTTGCCCAGAAGGAGTGTGATGTTGATGAGGTTATTAAGAGTTTTGTAGTGGTGTGTGCGAGAAGATTATTGGAAGTGAATGTGGGTAAGAGCAAGTTATTGATTGTGGAGAGAGGGAAATTCAGACTGTCATGTGATGATGAATGTTGAAACACTAAGAGATGGTAGATAGTGGGATGCGTTTTGGACAAAAGAGGTACGAGTGCGGATAAAGTTAACAGTAGAATGAATCAAGTAAGAAAGGTGGCGGGTGCCCTGAAAGTGGTTGTGAAAAAGCGGGGACTGGATCGAGATGTGAGAGATGTTTACGTGAAGGCGTGTTAGTACCGACACTTTTGTATGGGTGTGAAACATTCACTTGGCGTGAAAGGGAAAATTCAAGTGATTGAGATGGATAACCTGAGAATTGTATGGTTTTGGAAAGATGTAGCGTTCAGAAGTCAGTGGAAATGAAAACTGAGGAAAGTGTGTTAAGGTGGTTTGGACATGGAATACGACAGAGTTGTGAAAAGAGTGTATAAGAGTGTTTGCGACGGTAAAAGGAGAAGATGGATGGACCTGGTGAATGGAGTGGAGGAGGTTTCTTCGAAGTACGTAACTTCGGGACTCTGTCTCGTTTATTTTTGACAAAGCCCGGAGCCGCCATCACGCATGGCGTATGAAGCACCGTAGATGTGGTGTTTTGCCATGTTCGGGGGGTCGCTGGTTCACCCCATATCCTCGGGGAATTATATTTTTGATCATGTATGCGTGTATGTGAACGGAGAAATTTTGAAGGTTGTGAAACAATTTAAATATTTGAGACCTTTGATTGACAAAAGGGAATACAAACGCAATCTCGGAAATAAGTTCGCTTAAGAACAAGTTTAGAAAAGTTTAAAAAATTAATTATTATTATTGATTAAGTGCTGTTTTTGAAATTTTATTAGTCACCAAAAAAAAAAAAAGAGTAAATTATCCAAAGAAAAACAAAATATTACTTTTCAGTAATTTTTTACGCTTTTTAAAATTTTGTTTCTGGGCAAACTTTCTTTTTCTAAAACTACGATAGAAGTTTAAAAAAATAAAGCACAGAAAGTCATAAGCGCAATAAAATCCATGATAGGAAGTAGGTGCTTGATTTGTATATGCAGTAATAGGTTTATATTAAGATGTAATGAAGCCAACACTGATTTACGGATATGAAACGCTTGTTTGGCAGGACAGTTCACACTCAAAAGTGAGAACAGTTGAGATGAATAATTTAAGAAGTAGGATTTGACCGTAACACTAGAGGTATACCCCCAACATATATCTTGTAAGGCATTGGGGCTGTAGAAAATACATTTGAGTGTGACGAACCTATAAATGACCCAGATCATATGTTTCAGTTCTTCTATGACCCCTTATTCCATATTTTAACCCTTTAAGGACTGAAGATGCCAATTGGTAACGTTTCAAATACACGCATTCATAACTTAACCCTACAAAAAATTCAGGGCTTAAAGGGTTAATATTTGCTTTCCTTTAAGAAGAAAACATTTTCGCCCAAAAGTGTCGCAAATCCATGGATCACTCCAGGAATTATCGCTTCAGTAAAGAACAGAGATAAATTATTCAAACTGCAATTACAGAGCAAAATTCCTAAAACACAATATACTCAATACAGAAACAAATTAACTAAAATAATCAAAATTGCAAAATATAACTATTATAACAATCAATTTTCCAAACATTAAAAACTCTTGGACAACCATAAACAATCTTCTCGGAAAACAAATTAAGAAAAATTCAATAGAGAAATTAAATGTTGATAATAAAGAAATTACTGATGATAATGCTATTGCAGACTCTTTAAATGCACATTTTACTTCAATAGCGGATAAGCTTCGCTCACAATTACTAAATAATGATTACTCGCCTCTAGAATATATGCCATCCAACCCACTAAATTCATTTTCTTTTGTTCCTGCTACTTCTACTGAGGTCTGGAATATTATTGGTAAATTAAAAAAATGCAAAAAATAACATTCATAACATTCCTGTACCTATATTGAAACTTGTTAAAGATAAGATATCTATAACTTTGGCTAAAATTATCAAATTACAGGCCGGTGTGTTCATTATCTGTGTTCAGCAAAGTTTTTGAAAAAATTGTAAAAAGTAGAATGCAGCGATATTTAGAATCCTACAATTTATTATCTCCAAATCAATATGGCTTCCGTAATAATAAAACAACGGAAATGGCTATTTTAAATCTTACGGAAATTGCAAATATAGTTAAAGAGAACAAAGAAATAATGATATCAGTATTTATGGATTTGAGTAAGGCGTTTGATGTAATAGACCATAATATTCTACTTAATAAATTATATTGTTACGGCTTTCGAGGAGCAATCAGTGATTGGTTTAAAAGTTATTTGTCCAATAGATATCATTTTATATCAGTAAATAAGTTTTGGTCAACTAAAGCACTTGTCAAATATAGTGTGCCACAGGGCTCAGTTCTGGGTCCACTGTTATTTTTATTATATAAAAATGACCTTCCCCGTTCATCTGATATACTGAACTTCATAATGTTTGCAGATTATACAACTCTCTCTTTTTCTTGCAAAGATGTTAATACAGCTAAGAATATATTTAATTCAGAATTTATCAGTGTAATGAAATGGTTGACCACCAATAAACTCTTCCTAAATACCAGTAAAACAAATTTCATGATTTTTACTAATAAAAGAGATATACATCTTGAACTTATGTTAATGAAATCGCTATAAAGGAGTGTATTGTAACAAAATTTCTTGGTGTAATGCTAGATAAGAATTTGCAATGGAGTGATCATGTAAATTGTCGCGAAAAAGATTTCAAGGAGGGTTGCTATAATGTTTAAACTTAGAAATGTAGTCCCTAAAGAAGTTTTATTGACTTTATCATACTCTTGTTCTTCCTTATATAAAGTACTGCACCCTTGTTTGGGGAAACTCCGCTAACAACGCATTAAATGGTATCTTTGTCATCCAAAAACGAGCAATAAGGTTATTATCTGATGCTGATTTCCTTGATCACTCTAGTGCAATGCTCTTCAACCTTTTTATGCTTACCGCCCACTTTTGTAACTTTTGAATCTCCGTATCGCCCACCAAAATTAAAAATGCAAAAACTCAAACTAAAAGTTATATACCCTGCATAAAACAATAAAATTAATTGCAATTACTTTTAGATTAATGAGATCCTTGAGCCACTAGTGGGCGGTACCGCCCAGGTTGAAGAGCACTGCTCTAGTGCATTATTTAAAGAGCTAAACCTACTAAAGCTTAATGATATAACCAAGCTGGCTCATTTTATTTTTATTTACGAGTGTAAGAACAAAATCATTAATTTACAATGGGTAAATAGATATTTTGTAACTCAAGAAATCCATTCGTATCAGACCAGAAGTACGTAGATCAAAGCATGTTATACCTCAATTTAGATTGTCTTCATCTCAAAAACTACCCATTTTCATTGGATTGAAACTATGGAATGACTTGCATGCCGATATAAAAAATATTGTGAATGTAAATTTGTTTAAAACCAAGTTGAAATTCCGATTAATAATGGCATACTAACAGAAATCTAGGATTAATGTCCATTAATATTGTTTACTAATTATTAATTTCTCGTGTGTAATCTAGTATTAAAACCATTTCTTGGGATAGTTCAGTTCTTATCTCGTGTATAATATTGGTTTCTTTGTATGGTATTGGTATAGTGCCTTCAACCTTCAATGGTGACCTTGTAATTGTCATGTCAGTAGTGATAATTTAAGATTAATACATGTTTTAACTATTAATAATACTTATTTACTTATTTATTTATTATTATTAATTAATAACAACTAGCTGTTTATTTTTAATAAGAGCTCAGTAAAGCCTAAAGCTTAAGGGCCAAATTAAATAAAATAAATAGTCGAGCTTCACAATTATTCATGTCATTGTAAATTGAAAAGAATGTATTCATTTTATTATTAAAAAAGGTTATTCAATTCAATTCAAATTCAACAACACGATCCCTGAGGTTGGAGTGATACGTTATTGCCGGTGATCTTCGTGTATCTTTGTTTTTGGTCCCCAGTTCAAACGTCTGGTTCACCTCATGCATTTTTAGATTATAATATACGTACAGTATGCGTAAAGAGCCTTGCCCCTTTGTTACTCATATTGGGTATTAAATTGGGTGTTATATGAAAATGAAAAGGTTTATTGGCAGACGATAGTCCATATTGTCCATATTCAGTATAGGCCTCTTAATAATTTATTGCTTGACTTTTTTAACATAAGCGGTCTTATTTAGCTTAATGAATTCCTGCATTGTCATATATTCTAGATGTAGGTTGATCGTCCGAGATCAAAACAGACATTTTATAAAAAAACCTTTCCCTTAAGTTTATATAGTGTTAGGTTTTGTATCTATCTATGTTGCTCTTATAAGCTAAAGCAGAACGGGGGTAATGAAAGGGCTATTTTAAATATTTAGCCGCACTTGGTAATCTGAGTTACATTATGGTAATTGTCTTTGTCTTTCTGATGTAGCGATGTTTCTGGACCACTGATGATTGCCTTCGATTTACGTTTGGAAAAACGGAAAATTATTATGAAAAATATCAAGAAGGGAAGTGCTCTTATGTCATAGCTAATTTTTCGTTGTCAGGTAAGAGCCTCGGGTGAAATCTTAATCTTTTTTCCTAATTTTTTTTTTAATAAAACATAATATTCATTGTACGTTCAAAAATAATTGAACAGAATAGCCAAGATGGTGATGACAGTTTTTGGCCACTCTCCTTTTTGCGGAGTAGGGAATCAGAAGTTGAACCATAAAGAAAGTTCCCAAAGCATTCTAGTGGAAGTTCCTCAACTGGCACTCGAAACAATAAAGGGTTCTCAACACTGACGGTATAGGTTTTATTTTGTTATTTAGGCTCAAAAGAAGAGCCGGTAAATTGCCTGTTAGTATCTATTCATTTCCCAATTTGGAACCTTATTCTGAGAGGAAAGTTTTCTTAACATATTTTGTATGTAATATTAGGGAACGAAACAGTTTAAAACTTTAATGTCATTGTGGAATTTTACTATTGGTTCACTGCCAATGGATGTATAAACCACTTTCTTTTTGATACTTTTTTTAGGTATTGTTTCAACATAAAAGCGTCTGATCATTAAAAATATGATTTTTCTTTTTTGTTCATCGACCTAAGGTCGAAGTGAACTACTACTACTGTATCTTGTAACATTTTCGTCCTTGTACCGAACTTTTAGGAAAAATAAGTACATTAAATTGCAAAGGTACGATTCTAATTATTATTACATATTTTGAAAACTTTTGTAATTTTTAGTTCAGGTCTTTTATTTATTTGAGTAAATTTGTTATAAATAATACATTTTTTTGTTTCTAAGTTTAAGTTTTGGCATCTAATTGTGTATTACATTACGTTACTGTTGTTGTAATGTGTGTGCTCGGTCGTTGAACCCTTGACGGCTTTCTAGTTTTTATTTTGTATAACTTTTCATTAACAACGATATTTTAGTAGGTAGACATTTTTACATTTGATGAACGTATCTGACAAAATCGTATACTCAAACCTGGTCGGCTCACGCATTTTGACGGTTTTCTATGTATGGTATCGTTAACGTGTAAAAATTTCAACTAACTCTTAGTTTTCGAAGGATGAAGTGACGCTTAAAAGAAACCAATACTTATCCTAAATCTCGAAGTTCTTTTTTACGAGTACAAAGACTGCTTTGTCATATTGTATTAGAAATATCGAAAAATTAACTTAAAAATTATTTTAACTTCAGTAAAAGTGAATTTAATTTTACAGTCGCTTCGATTTAACTTCCTTTTATGTAGGAAGGAGGGGCCAAAACGCCCCCCCCCCCTATGGAAGAAGAAGTAGAGCCAAAATCAAGATCCAAAGTTTTCGAGATGCCCCGATATCCTGCTGCGTTTGAAAGATTGGAGATCATAAACAAGGGGAAAGATGGATTAAGGAAGGTTGTTCTAGAGTTGACCGGTTTAGCGGATGAAAGATTGAGAATACCGATTGACCCTTGCCTTACCCCTCTTCTCTGGAACAATATAAAAGGAAAAAAAATAATTCTTCTTTAGAGACAGGAAGAAACTTACTCCATTGATGAGTGTGGAAACTTTGGTTTATAAGGGAAGGAAGCTTCCATTAAACTGGCTTAACAGAAGTGGTGAAGCGAGTCTTTTTTGCGAATGGGAGAGAGAGATTTAGGACTGAAAGAGTGAATAAAGGTTCATTATTCTTAATATGAATATGGGAAGACTCCCATTTTATAATTTATATTATTTTAACAATAAGGAATAACCGTAGTTCAGTAATAATTGCCAGGAGTAAAGTCTCAAAGACTGTACTCAAATAAAAAATGATTGTTACTTTTCGGCTTATTGCTATGTGAATAATTGTGATGATAGTGGTAGCCTGTTTTGGTGTAGTATTTGATGAAATTTGGTGCAAACAATAAAACAATTTTTGTATATAATATACTGATTTTATTTGTGTGTTTAATTTGTGCTTAAGCACTTTAAAAAACTTGAAAACTTTGAATTTGAAAACAGATGAGGAATCTTTGACAAAACACGTGATTGAGAAGCCGAAGAGATGTTCTGATTGGAATGAGGAACAAATGAGAGTAGAAGCTGTACTAATATCCGAACTGGAGAAGTATGATGACATAGTTTATCTGCCGAATATTACTGATGTGTATAGGAACCTCCCTCTAAAAGTTCTGGAGGTATTTAAATGGTAAGTGAACCAGTAAGTTCATAGTGGATAGTATTTTTTTGTACCGTATTGTATATTATTTGGACCTTTTGTTAGTATGATATCAGCAAACAGCTTCAGATTCCCTGTAGGTCTGCTTTCGCTTGACATTATCGCCAATTTAGGCAACAGTGTTGGAGTAAGCATCGTGAATTTTTTAAATATAATATTTTGAGTCGATTATGTAAGAGCTTCATTGGGATTTCATGGTGTTCTTAATACAGTAGTATTGAGAAAGGCGTTTCGTTTTCAAAATCTTCATTCCTTTATTTTCGGAAGGGCTCTTATCATTTTCGGATTCACATTAGGGCAAGACACGCGACTTTCAGCAAATTTTTAAACTTATAAAGTCTTCCCCATTAGGTTTTAGTTTCGAAAACTCTGGACCTTGATTTCGGCTCTCTCCTTCTCCTTCTATCAGGGGTGCACTTTTGTAGACGTTCGCCCTTGGCCTCCTTTCGGCATAAAAAAGTCAGAAACTAGTTTAAGTAATCTTTAAAAATGGAGGAAAAGGATTCCGTAATTCATAGATTTGAAAGATAAAATCAGTCGTTTATCGGGATCAACAATTAGGGCCTAAGTTTATTTACAGTACATTTCATTAGTTTGGGAGAAAATAATTGTATAATTTAACAACATAAATTGACTAATCATTATAGTCTGTAGTTACAATTTTGTTACTGAATCTTGCACGTTTACATAATCTGTCATAAAATTTTTCGTTTTCGCATATAACAAAAGTATTAACCGTTTACCCTAAAGATTTTTTTTCTCCAAGTACGTTTTATATATATGAAATTAAAATTAGTTCTGAACTTTCAGGGTTCGTAAGAACTACCCAAAAAGTCCTGTGTTCAAAGTGGATGATGACACATACCTTGATGCGGCGCTTCTTACCAAATGGATTCCTTTTAACTGGTTGGAAGAAGAAAGTCTGTCCATTTGGTCGCATTTTTATCATCATCGCGCCGTTCCTCTGTTTGGAAAGTGGGCGGACTATGAATTTCAAAGTCTGACTTACCCTCCCTTTCCATCTGGATCAGGATACCTTGTTTCAGGTAGGTCGAGAGTACAACCCATTTTATAACCCACCAGTACGCTTCCTCCTGCATATCGTATCGAGGAAGTAACTTTTTGACGCTGAATAACAGCATAGGCTAATTCTCTTCTCTTTTTCCTAGTTTTAAAAATATTTAGGCTATAAATGCAGTAATAGTAATCCGAAGTGACATATATCATTACCGAATCACAGAAATATCGTAGTTAATAATGAATGAATGGCAAAAATGAAGTAGTATAAGCTCTCTTACATTTCTATAGATATAAGAATGCGTGTTTGTTTGTCCACTCCCAACTCTTTTAGAGTTGTTTTGTCATTTGTCAAGTTGTTATATGTGGTGACTTTTATCTTTGTAAAGAAAACTTATTTAAATTACATGCTACCAATAGGTTGTAAACCGACTGGTCTTAGGTCCTTACCAAGAGTTCACTCAAAGTTTGACCTTGAATAAACTCGCACAGTCAGTTGAAGTAAATAAAATTTTAAATAGATTTTGGCGACTCTCTCTCCTTTAGCAGTAGACAGAGGTGATTCCAATTTCACACGACTTAACTAGAATTAGTAGAATTCATACTTTGGGTGCGAGCAGCAATAGGATTTAGGGTTGCATTCTCATTTGCACTATTTCCATGTCATTCATTTCTAGCCATTTGATAAAATGACATTATATAATGCGCGATTACATTACTAGATTATATGACGCGTGATCGGCAAAAGTATACTATTGGTTAGTTTATACAGCGGTGCTATCTAGTGTACGATTTCTGTGTGCGCATAGCGTAATTGTAGAGCTAACTCGTATGTTGTTTTCTTTCCTGTAAAATTTCCTTGGCTACTTTTGCAGGGTCAAGGTATTTTCTTCAACTTTTTTCTGTATATGGCTCTGGCGGGAAGGGAGCGGAGGGTGGGGAGAGAGCCTTATACTTCTCTATCCAGTTTTCTACTACGGCATGAATAGGTTAAAAATGAACCAGTTTAATAACGAGAACCTCCTCGAGTGGACCGAAAGGTCTTTGATCAAGGCTTCCTCTTATCCTCGTAACTCCTTGTAATCAATTTGTTTTAATTATTGACAGAGTATATTTTCTTTCGTGTGTTTCGATATGGAGTTGAAGAGACCTTCAACTTATTCCATTTGTTGTTAAGTTAATGATAATTGTTCGTTGAGAGAACTCGGATGAAAGTATAATTTAGCCATTTATGCGTACTATTTGAATTAGAAGTCTAAAACCTCCGCAGTCTGTTCGTGATACTTCAACAATTTTATAAATGATTCGTTCTTTTTCAGGAAATTTGGTATCTCTGCTAGCCCAACAGGCTTCATTCCTGAGACCTTTTCAAGGAGAAGACATTTCAATCGGAATCTGGACAGAAGTTTTGCGACTTAAACAGAAAACTGTACAAAAATTTAGCGTTAGATGCTGGTTGCCTTCCTCAGTCTGCAATGAGTCTATTTTAGTTCCAGAATTAACACCTCAACAAATGATGGACGGCATAAGATGACACAAAGATGTGCGGGGACTCGCGCTGATTAGTAGAATTATTTTTTATTTAATTGTCAGCATCATTCGCAGCAAGTACCAAAATCTTAATATTTTAATACTACAGCGCCATTGCAATTAATGTACTACTTATTTTAGTAAGTATTGAACGCAAAATTCTATTAGCAATTTGTTCTTTTTTGAACTTTATGACCATTTGTACACTCGCGTAATAACATGAAAAAAGTTAGATAACTTGTCTTTCCTTGTTGCCTACTACTTTCCTATTTTTTTTCTCGTGACTTAAGTTCACTAGGAATAAAGATTAACAACTTGGTGGAAATTCCTATCAATCTCTTTGTTGGTTATCAGTGAGTCAGTAACACTGGTCGAGGTAGCTTGTGACCTTACAATTTAAATTATTGCTGAATGGCTCGCGTATTAAAATTACAGTCACTTGAATTATTGTAAATGAAACTTTTTTTTTTTATCGTAGGACGATCCTGAAAGATGTCAATTTAATATTTACTCACAAATATACACTATAGTAAAAAATTATCGGAACAAGTTCTCTGTAGAGAACAGCACTGTAGTTCAAAGCATAGTAAGCTAATCTGCTACCTGTTAGTCAATGTTCTTAAGTATGGCACTTGGATCACAGCTGACGGAATTTGAACGTGGCAAGGTAGTTTGATGTAATATTGCGGGTATGAGTATGACTTAATGTTCTCAGTCAACTGTGGCAAACATTATACGAAAGCGGAAGACCGTGGAACATGCTAGTGTGGAACCAAGACCAGGCAAGCCAAAAAATTATGCCGTTAAGTATGGAAATGGCAGTGATGATGATGTAGTCACGTTTCTCGTTGTTTGAATTAGGGCCATTGGCGTTTGTGAAAGATGGTGATTGCCAGGGCATATTGTGAAATTGTCACAAAGTCTGCACCGTAACTCTCTGGTTCGGTTGGAACAGAATAACGATGACAACGTGTAATGGACTGCTTAGGGCCCTCATCTCAGTTCAATAGAACACCTCTGGGATGAACTTAGACCTTCGCATTGGAAACCAGTATGGAAGAAATAGATAGACCAATATTCATCCTGAAGCATATAAAAAACTGTTCACACAAATTGTTCCAAAGAGCACTGAAGCTGTCACCAGGGTTATAACTGATATATAACTGTGGACATTTATATATCTTTTCCTGTTGGCAGTGCTGAATTACGCAGTACACAACAATTTTGGCATTTCATGGTCATATCGCAGCGCCATTTCCCGTATATCAGTGAAGTTAAACGACATTAGGTCTGTGACTCTGGGTAGTAGTCGCAGGGTGGGGACCGTCCTCCGGTTCTAGATCAATGGCAACCTTTTTTGAAACTGGGTCAATTTGATTTATTGGTAATTTGATAATGGTTCAGTGTTCAAAATTTAAATCAAAATACGCTATTTTCGGGACATTTTAGAACAAAAAACGCTCTTCATGTAGTAATAATTATTATTTTATATACTATACTATATATGTACTACAATTGACCCCGCGGGTTAGAGGTTGCCGACCACTGGTCTAGAATCTAGATGATGCAGTGAACCGGTTTGGATTCCATGTTAGTCGTGTTTCCTTCTCCCATGTGTGATACCTCTCCCCCCATTCCTCTTAGTACGGGGGCAAAATTATGCAGTTTGAAGAAATCATGTTTAGTTTATTAGAATTAAGAATGTAAATAAATGGATAGCAAGTGAAAGGAATATACGTTATGAAGAAGATATATAAAAAAAAATTTGTCGAAGAATGTAAACTAGCTGCTTAAAATGTAAATTTTCCGACGCTACTACGTACATTGTTACCTTTACAAAAGTGCGAGATTTTTTGTTTTAAGTATACAGAAACAGGAAAATTAAATTTTCCTGCCAACGGATGGTACGTCAGAAAATATACACCGAAGTATACTTTTTTTATCGGAATTTTACTGACACGCACTTTTCGACCCTACATTTCTTCCGTCATCCATTTTCTCTATTTCTTTTTGTTTTTTTCCATTCCGTTCAGAAGAGTATCGGAATAAATTTAGGTTTAAGTTATCATTTGTTCATTAAGACCGTAAGCCTTCTCTCGTTATTCAACCTTTCAAATGTTCCGTGCACTGATTCCTCATTTCACGAAGGTCAAGCTTGTTGCCCCTCCTCTTGAGTTGACCTGGTGAAGTAGAGCGTTGGTTTCTTGCGCTCTCCACCTCGCATAGTCAGGTACGCCCGGCTCATCTGGAATTGGGCTACGTCATAGGCAATGTCGTAACACCGCTTCCCGTTGATCAGCGAAGTTAAGCGACATTGGGTCGGATAGTAGTTGGATGGGAGACTGTCCTCTGCGTCCAGACTATGTAGTGACCAGTAGTTCGGATCCCACGTAAAGCTGTAGGTCCCCTCCCTCATATGACCTTAGATGTTGTGAAAGAGGTTAAACAAAACCGATAATTATTATCATCTGGAATTGTTCTGAGCCAGGCGTCTAGTCGTCTTTTGAAGATGTCCACCGCGACACCGCTCGTGTTCCTTAGTTCCTTGGGCAGTTGGTTAAACAGTCTTGGTCCTCTCGCAAGCAACAAAACTGTTTTCCTGTTACTAAGAAATAAGAAGAGAAATAGCTCGTAAATATATTAATACAGTAATTCTACTTTGAAACGACTCAATGATTGGTTCATAAATAAACCTTAGCCCCCCCGCCCATGGCCTAAACCATGAGAGGTACAGTAAAACTAAACATACCTTACAAAAGAGAATTTAATCCTACATTCAGAGCTGGGCAGTATTTAAATACATTTGTATTTAAATACATATTTAAATACATTTGTGTATTTAGAACTGTATTTATAAATACATTGTTTTTCATGTATTTAAATATAGTATTTAAATACTTTAATGAGTATTTAAATACAATGTATTTAAATACTCAAAATATAAAAATGTAAATACTTTTACTGGTTTAATACACGTTCTGTACTAGCACAGTACGACGCGTCGACAGTGTAGTACAGCATGGTTCATGTTTCAACGTGTCAGTTCAATCAGTTGTGTGCCACTCTTAGTCGAAAGCGGTTGATTTCTTTATCGTGTGCGTGTCATGGCTTCAACAAGCAAATCCGGTGAATCAAACAGTGATATATCTGCAGATAACAATTTAGTGCATCCTCTGTTTGATGGAAAATACTTTAAAATTAAATCTAAAGACGGTAATAAGGTAAAGTGCACCTGCTTGCTGTGTAAACACGAAGTCTCTGCTGCAAGCAATGCTACAACGAATCTGTACACTCATCTGAAGGTAAGTGTTTTTTAGACATCAAAAAATATCTTGAAATTGACCGAATAATCGTACAAAACGGCTCTGCCTTAAGTGGGCCTGTGTAACTAACTCGTTGCAATCAATCCAATTTGCGATGGAAAATTCATTGATGAAAAAGCTTTTAAAATCGTTGATCTATCGAGTGGTGTATTTATTTCGAAATTCACCGTGTTCCCTAAAGTAGAAATTTATCAAAAATTGATATCGATGATTATTGATTCATTAATTATTATCGATCATTATTCATTAGGTAATTCATGTTTTTTTTTTCACAGCGTGTCCACCCTGGCATGATTCAAACTGTGCAAAAGTATGTAGCAACGAAACGAAAGAGAAAAGCAAGTCTTGATGGAAGTGACCCATCTTCATCGAGTAGCGCCAGTAAGCAACAGAAAACGATCACTATCGAAGAAAGTTTTGCGGCTAATCCCAAGAAAGTAAAACAAGTGGGTGTCGATAAAAGGATTGCTGAATTCATAGTTCAGGGCATTCATCCTCTTGCTACCATTGAGCAACCAGCTTTTGTGAAACTTGTCACAAGTAAGTAATTAATACAGTAATTTATACTGAATTATCAGTTATTGATAGAATGATAGTTACTACTAAAATATCCTATTAATGCTTCAACATTTTAGCGACCTTTTATTCATTCTTTTTTAATGGTATAATTTTTATTTTCAGCTCTGAATCCAACTGTGAATGTTATTTCACGGCGGAAACTATCCCGAAACCTGCTTGACGACGAGAAACGCTTGAAGACGCTGTTAAGGAACAAGATAGAAAATCTGTCCCACATATGTCTTACAGCGGACATATGGTCTACGCGTCACCGCAGTTTTCTGGGTGTAACTGTTCATTGGGTTAGTGTGTATACTAGTGTAAATATATTTATTTTGAAGTAAAGTTAATGGAAGACAATTAAAGAAAACAATCGACAATAATAATGCGATATAGCTATATCGTTTTATGGTGTGTATACAATATGGCTATAATTTAATATATAGATATATATTTATAATCATTTACATTTATTTTTTTTTACCTCATAACTAATTTTCAAAATATTTTTTACAGATTGATGAAGCTATCTTTGAACGACACAGTGGGGCACTGGCTTGCTGTCGATTTAGAGGTGAGCACAGTTATATTAAAATTGCGGATCAGATGGAAGATATCATGAATGACTATAACATTCCAATAGACAAGGTTGTGAGCACCGTTACAGATAACGGCTCCAACTTTATCAAAGCATTTAAGGAATTTGGCATCAAGGCTGTCGAGTCCGAACAAGTTGATATCGACGATGACGAATCCCAATATGATTCAGACAATGAGGTTGAAAATGATCTGCAAATGGAAGACGGTTTGTTGGATGAAGATGAAGACGGCTCTGATCCCAGTTTTAGCCTGTCCAAACATGTACGTTGCGCATCGCATACACTAAGTTTGGTGGCCACTACCGATGCTAAACAGGCTCTAAAGACTTCTTCATTTTCAACCATCAACCACTCGGCGATGGGAAAATGTTCCGCGCTCTGGAATAAGAGTGGACGACCGAAATCAGCTGAAATCATTAAAAATGTATTGAACTGCACCTTGCGTCTACCTTGTCCAACACGGTGGAACTCACTGTACGACTCCCTCACCGTGCTACTGAAGCACAAAGCGAAGCTCCACGAACTAATGACTGCTCTAGAGCTACCAACATTCAAGACGCATGAAATTGAATTTCTCCAAGAGTATGTTGCTGTGCTGGCACCAGTTGCCACGGCGATTGATCGCCTCCAAGGTGATAAAAACAGTTTCTACGGAGAGCTGCTGCCTACTCTACTATCCGTAGAAAATAAACTGAGTCAACTGGAATCCAAGCCCCTGAAGCATTGCCGTCCACTGATCAACGCCATTTTTCAGGGGTTCCAAAAGAGATATAAAAATTATCTCTCCTTAGCTAATGAACGCCAAGTCACCGACGCCATCATTGCAACAGCCACGCACCCATACTTCAAACTGCGTTGGGTAGACATAAACAAGTCTTGGAACTCCGAAACTCAACGAGGAGTGGTAAAAAGCATTTTAATCCGTGCCGCCACTACTGCCGACCAAGACCCGCAAGCAGATGACAATACATCTAGTGGTGCATCGGACGGCGATGAGTACTTTGGCTTCGCCCACAACTCTTCGTCTTCGAGGTCCTCTATTGCACCATCTGCAGACATGAATGTATTGGCATTTCTACAAGATTCCGATCGGACCATCAACAGTTTTGGAAAACATCCTCTCATAAAAAGACTGTTCCTCCGCTATAACACGACATTACCATCTTCGGCACCGGTAGAGCGAATATTCTCATTCGCGGGAATCACTTTGACTCCCAAAAGAAACTCTCTTTCAGACAAAACTTTTGAAAGATTGGTTTTGATCCGCAGCAACCGTGAAATAAAAGAGAATTCGTAAGGTGCCTTATGTTTATGTTTACGTCTTATGTTTACGTTTATGTCTCATGTACTCATTAATTGTTACTCATTTTGCAATGATATAATGAGTATAATATGTCACTGGTTGAACATCGTAAGTTCTAAGTTCTTTTGTTTTTGTTTTGTTCTAAAAAGGGAAATATATAATCGGAAATTAGATTGTACTATTTCTTTATCCTTTATCAAGCATTTTATATTGTTGTTACTCATGAATTAGTGAATGCATATGTTAAAATTTGTATGTATTTAAAATGTATTTACAAATGTATTTAAATACAAGTGATGTATTTTGTATTTAGTATCTAAATACATTCGTAAAATGTATTAGTATTTAGTATTTAAATACATTTCTCCCATGTATTTAGTATTTAGTATTTAAATACATTCAATGTATTTATTGCCCAGCTCTGCCTACATTTAATGAGAAACAATTAAAACTTGGTGTTCCCGCCATTGGCTTCCAAGACAAACTGAATTCGCTTTGGGTAGCTTGCCAAAAGTGACGTGAATAGATCTTGATCGTTACGCAAATTTGCTAAAACAGTTTCAATGTGTTGCGTCATTGTATCCTTCGAAAATCGATTTGCTGCAGGTTCTTGAAACAAGAGACATTCAACCTTGTCCTTTATAACTGATCCAATGTGTTCACAGACGTTCAGGTCAGGAGAATTTCCTGGCCATTCTTCATTTCCAAAGAAATCGATCTCATGGTTCCGCATAATTGTTGAGTGGCTAATGCCTTAAAGCAGGGGCCCTTATCGTGCAGAAGTGTGACCTGATCGACATCCATAACATTGTTTGGGTTTCTCAGAAAAGGAATGACATGCTGGGATAGAATAATATCACGAAAATACTGTCCATCCCAACTCTGACCATTTGGCTTCAGCACCCACATGAGCTTCTTTGCAGTGAACAAAACAAACACACCAACATAGTCTGGACTTTTTAATAATTCGCGATAATGTTCATTGTCATCGATTTCATCTGGTGTTGTGGCCCACACTCGATCATTTTGGTAGTTAGGCCGACGTGTTACGTAAACAAAAAATTCATCGGAGACAGCTAAATGCATGAAATCATCCACATCCCAATCTTCAAGATAATGGGCAAACCACATTCTGTCATCGATGTTAAGTTGAGTTTTTCTTGGCTTTGGAAGTTCATGCCAAGGCTTTAAACCTTGCCTATGACGGTACAATCGAATGATCTCACCACTAACGATCTTTCCTCTCAACTTCGATCTCTCTAGAAAGTTTAGCACAGCTGTTTTTCCGCTTACGCGTACCGCTTTCAATGATGTCCTTTGTTTCCTAAGAGAGGCAAATTTGGGCGCCCAGATTTGGTTGTATCCATTTCACATTCATCCAAAGTTTTATTCCAATTTCTTTTGACGAAGTCCTCACTTCTTCGCAACTTTTTGGCAACCCATGAACGTGTTATAAAGGTGGCTCCAGCATCACGAGCTTCGCGAAATGTTATTGCTCGTATGCGATCTATCACACGTTGCCTCTTCGAATCACCAATTAATTGAGAAGCCATTATATTATCACTTTATCAGCTAGAGTAATTTTAATACCTGCAATAAGTAAAGAATATATATTTTTACAATCACTAAAAACTATTTCGATATAAGTAAACATGTAAGCTGCAAATGGGGGGGCTAAGGGTTTTTGGAACCCTTAGGATAATGCCTACATTCTGAGTAAAATTTTAAGGAAACGCTTTCCAAAAGCTTACAAGGCTCCGCAACTGTTTACGGATGTGAACTTTACAAATAAAAGAAAATGAATAGTTTAATATTCTGAAATTGAATTAAACTCAAATTCGGCTGAAAAGCGGAATGAATAACGTGCCTTTGAGAATGAAAATGCTTTTGAATGAAGCGAACGCGGATGCTTTTTAGCAGGAAATTTGCCTGAATTAAACCTTTGCCAAGAAATGCAAATAATGCCGCCTTAAATCTAAGAATAGGTTTACGATTAATTTACTTTTCCATAAAATTAACATAAATATAAATTTAGGTTAGTAGAACACGTACGTTTATTTCTTAAAATAGGGCATTAGTATAAAATTTCAGAAAAAAATGCCAGACCTTCCAAACTTTTAAAAAAAAAATTATTATTATTATTATTATTATTATTATTATTATTATTCCAACGTTAACGTTTATAGCGTTGCCTTTTCGCTACTTAGGAAGTTGGTGGGAATGTTCTGAAATTTGAACCTTCCTGTATTTGGCCGATGACAATCAAATAAATTTAAGTACATTATTTATTTATAGATAAAGTCAACTTCCGGATTCGGTCGACGGACTGAAACGGTTTTGAAAATTATTTTACTATTTGAAATATCAGCCATTCAATAACCAATGAAACAAAAAGGCCATGTTGCTTTCGACATGGCTGAAAAAACGTGAATCAGCTGACGCCGCCTCGGTGTCAAGTCAGAGGAGTAGAGGAAGCTCCTCTTTCCTCGCATTACGAAACTCAAACAACAGTAGGGACTTTTTTAAGGAATTTTTACTAGTGGGCCACTTTAAAAAAAAAGGGCACATATATCTGAAAAGGGCAGACACCAAGTACCTGGCATTTATATTAAAAGATAGTTAGTTAGATAGCGGATAATTATATAAAAATCAAAGGAATTTAAGGAAACACGTTACAGTAGATGCAAAAATGGTAATTTCTATTAAATAAAAGTAGTACCAGACAATAGCATAGCAACTTCACCACGCAGATCCACATGATAAATTGACTGCCTACTTCTTCAATACTAATACTAATATACTAATAAAATACTAATCACTAAATAAAATACTAATCACTATCTTATCTTCGGTATCCACAGGTATTCACTATCTATATAAGCGGTAACAGTAAAGTGAAAACCAACAGTAAACATCGAAAAAAGCGAAAACGTTACCTCCAGTTCCTCTAAACGCGCATAAACAATCCTTCTAACCGCCACAGTCAGTCACTCAGCTGATCGCTCCCATTTTCTTCTCAAGTGCATGGGAGACCTTGCTAGAATCAATATTTTTACTCCAAAGCTTAAAATTGACTAGTGTGCCAATAGAATGTGACTAGTGGGCAGAGCTGGGCAGTATTTAAATACATTTGTGTATTTAGAACTGTATTTATAAATACATTGTTTTTCATGTATTTAAATATAGTATTTAAATACTTTAATGAGTATTTAAATACAATGTATTTAAATACTCAAAATATAAAAATGTAAATACTTTTACTGGTTTAATACACGTTCTGTACTAGCACAGTACGACGCGTCGACAGTGTAGTACAGCATGGTTCATGTTTCAACGTGTCAGTTCAATCAGTTGTGTGCCACTCTTAGTCGAAAGCGGTTGATTTCTTTATCGTGTGCGTGTCATGGCTTAGTGAATTAGTGAATGCATATGTTAAAATTTGTATGTATTTAAAATGTATTTACAAATGTATTTAAATACAATTGATGTATTTAGTATTTAGTATCTAAATACATTCGTAAAATGTATTTAGTATTTAGTATTTAAATACATTTCTCCCATGTATTTAGTATTTAGTATTTAAATACATTCAATGTATTTATTGCCCAGCTCTGCTAGTGGGCCAAATACAAGGGCAAGTGGGCCATTTGGCCCACTAGTATATATGTTAAAAAAGTCCCTGAACAACAGTAAGCAGATCCTTAAAATTGACGATGATGAACCAGTGGTTAATTTAAGTGGAGAGTCTAAACAGGTTGACAGGATCGTCCCCTTGGAAATGCACTCCGCATTGGTGGGAGCTCCGTGCTCTGTTCGTAGGGCAGGATTAAAAAGTGAACCTTTGTACAGGAGAAATACCGGAACGTGCGAGTTACCACTCGTGTGAATTACCACAATCTACATATGTTTGCACTCGCGCTCAGGACGACCACTGTAAGAGGAAGTCATAAAAATAATTCGTGGTGAAATAAAAGTAAATGCTCCACCTGATGCCAACATCGAAATTGTCGAAGATCGGAAAGCCAAAAAGGAGGTTAAAGAGAAGTTACACGAATTAGGTTTAAAATCCTTGACGTCATACTAAAACGTGACCTCAAACGCGTGCACAAGATTCGATAAAGTAATGTAAAAATAAAAGTGTTCCACGAGGAACCGTCTTCGTAAAAAAAAGACAAGTGAAGGACGACCATAGAAATAAAGACAGACAGAAATCTGAACAATTCTCCACCACAAAATCAAAATCTAGAAATTGTGTATGTAAATGCGTACATTTGCATTTATAAGTGAAAGACACGTGAGTGGGTCCAAAGAGAATAATAATAATAATAATAATAATTATTATTATTATTATTATTATTATTATTAACAATCTACATAGGTTAATTTTTTTATATATGTAGACAAGTTTGTTTTCTTTACTCTAATATTAATGACTTCTGTAAATCTGTTCTAGCTTTTGAACAAAAAAGAACTTGAATTATTTATTGTTCCAGAGGATTTTCTGTGACATTTTAGTTAATATATTTAAGTTATTATTAATTATTATTAATAATATTATAAATGAAATCTTAAATTTAAAAATTTCTTTCTTAAATTTAATAAATTTTCTTTAATCTGAAAAAATCACCAAATTTGTAAAATATGCAAAATAGGAAGCAGAGACAGTACGGTACATACTTTATTTTATCTAGAATTTTTTTAATATTTTTGTGAGGATATATATATGTATGCAGGGCCGGACTAACCATTAAGCAAAATAAGCCCGTGCTTAGGCATCAAGGAAGGGGGCACCACAGAAATTTTCCATTGTCGGATTTACCATGAATTTATTATACTATTATAATACCAACAGAACAACTATGCAACAAGGTAGGCTGGATGCCTTATCTCTACTAAGTATAGAAGCAGATGTGTTACGTAAGATTAGTTTTGAGGATCTGATCAAAGACTTTGCAATTAAAAAAAGTAGGAAAACTTTCAAATATAAATGAAGTGGAAGTATACAAAAATAAACATTATTTTCCATCTTACTGTAAGTTTTGTTTCATTTCAAAAAACAAAATTTTATTTTATGGTTTATTTTTGTTTATATTTTGAATTACATATATATGGGGCACCAAAATCTTTTAAGTGCTTAGGGCCTCTAAAGGTCTTAATCCGGCCCTGTTGTATGTGTGTATTTGTGTGGAGAGAGAGAGAGAGAGAGAGAGAGGTTCGAGCCCGCGGCGGTATTCGTTTGTTCGTTAACCTTTCGTTCAAAAAGAGTAATGAATGTTCTTCCTTGAAGGGAAAATACAAAGAAGTTTGTTAATTAACAATCAAATTAGATAAATATTGTCGTAGACATATGTCGTCTATATGAATGCGGAGATATGAAAAAGTAAGGAGAATTCCGAGGTAACAAAAAGTAAACGAAGGGGGAGAGGGTTTGTGGTGGATGTTTTTATGCGTGAGGGAGGGGCCAAGGGCGAATATCCCCAAAACGGGATAAATATCGTAATTGTGATGCAATGAAACAAATACTGAATAATGATGTGAGCATTTTTATAATTATGAAGTAATAACATTAAATAGAGTAAGCAGCGTCATATAGAGCCGTTAATGGCATTAATCAGTCACTAATGGTGAGAGGAGAAGAAAGAGAAAAGTTTGGATATTTATCGTACAAATGATAGCTTGTGCACACCTTCAGATCTGTCGCATATTTTTACGGGTCAACGCAACAAACTCGACAAGTTATTGTGGGTTAGACTAAATTAGGTTAGGTTAGTTAGGCGTAGTTAGCTTACGCTAGGTTAGGTTGTTAGGTTATTTTTTTTAGTGTCGCTGTTATGTCCCGTCGACGAATTGGTATTGGCCCTATTTTTAGAGGGATATTGCGAATTCCATGCATACGACTAATAAATAGAATAAATGAACAAGACGTAATTATGATATATAGTTGTCAGTTTAACTTTCAGTGGTTCACCAAGTATGACGTCATATATTAACCTTCATAACAGCAACTTCGTACGGTTTTAAACTGACTTTTTCAGCTTGCAAAACAATATTTAATCTTTAAATGTAGAGCCACGCACAGACATCTGTTGATCACATTTCAAACAAACTGAAAGGAACAATGATTGACTTCCACGAGGAAAGAATTTCAAACTTGGAAATTAAAATTCTCCTTCGAGTGCCCGAAATGAGGTCGAAGAAACTTCAGAAGCTTGTCACAAACTTGAAACTGTTTTATGTATTACTCCTCTGAAAATCAAACATTAAGTTCAACGATCGAATGAAATTCTTTAACAAACTCAATATTTATCTCGTAGAATCAGATTTGTAATGTAATCAAATAATTGTTTAAATGAGATTAATAGAGCTAATATCTTTCATCACGTGTCAGTTACGAAGCCAGACTGAACAGTAAAACAGTATGAAATTTGGATGTTCGCCGGAATGGTTACCAAAGGTTGAATGAGTTTGAGAGAAAAGTTTTACTTTTCAGTGGAAAGACGTTCTCCATCGAAGGCATTGCTGGAAAATAGGGAACACTGTAAGAACAAAATGTGGAGGAGTTTCAACGAGGCGAAGAGTAAATGTTAACAGTGGTACATCGGGATGAGTGTCACGATTAGAGTTAGGGAGACCAACCCAATTACACGCACGATTCATAAATGAATAACTAAAATGGTAAAGTTTTACTCTCCACCGTAAGGGCGATGGCGAGTCCTGAGTCTGAATAGTCTCATACATAATAACAGTTGCTATAAAATAGTTGTTTGAACCTAATCTCAAATTAATTTTGCTTTCTTTTCCACCAAAATCTCTAGATCTGAAACCCATAGAAAATATACGCGACTACAACGTACAAGAATGGCATCTTGAAGAAAAATTGGTTAGGTATGCAAAGAAGTTTGTGGGAACATTTACCATACCCCAACAATTCGATTAATATATGCAAAAATTTACCTCACCAGATTCGAACCCACCACCTCTTGAATAAAGGGTGATGACGCTAGCCATTACACCACGACGTTGCATCAGAAAAATGAAATGAAATGCTGGTCATTACCTCGAGTGCGGAAGGGTTAACGCGTAAAATGCCTCTGGACGCGAAAGCGTTATACGTTTCTTCGGTTATTTAAATGTATGACAGGTTGTGTTAGCTCTTATCCTGTCCTAGTGTAGTGGCTAGTGTCCTCACCTTTTATTCGAGAGGTGGGTGGGTTCGAGTCTTGGTGGAGGCAATTTTTGTATTCGACAAAATCGTGCGTGTTCATGGATGATATTCCATGGATGTGTGAAAATACAATATCGACAAGTTTTCAATGTCTGATTTTGATAGATGTTTTGTTAAATACATACGAAAACGCTTTGGTCTGCTGGTTTTCCTTTTCCTTCGTGGTTTTAGTATATATATATATATATATACACACTAATTATTTCTGTGTTCGTTTGAAGATAATACTGTATCTATTTTTCACTCACCTGTAGATAGATTTTGGGAAATATGCGTGTGTCTGTTCTCACAGTCTTTCATATTTTTCTGTAACGTAAAACTAAATCCGAGAAGAAATGGTTCGTTCTCGAAATCTAATTCAAACGCATTATAACTCGTTCGTCACTCACTTAACTTAATCTTAGAAATGACTGAAACATTTTCAGTAGATCGCTTCTGCGCTGCTAATAAACCTTTATGACGATATTTACTCTCGTTAGTCTTATCATGATTTCATCATTTGAATATGTATACATTTTTATTATTTCGTATTCAGTTGGTGGTCTCACTTTATTGCATTTATCTTTTCAACACGCCCCTCTTCTTCTTTTCAATGCTTTTCTTACCTTGTTTGCATTTCTGCATTCATATTGACAACACAGTATATACTGTACTGTATACTATAATACAGTGTGGGCACAAGGGAATTGTACAAATTCCATTTGAAATAAACTAAATATGTATAATTTTTTTGGACACCCTGTATATCGAATTGAACTGCTAACAAACTTCTGTTCATGTGTGTGTGCAGTTGTTGCCAAAAGTTTGGTAAAAGTGCTGGAACGGCACTTTCTGTACGACGACGGATTCGTTAGCTCTGTGTCAAGTGTGTTTTTGCGTTGTTTAACCTCTTTCGTTACGGGAAAGGTCATATGATGAAGGGGATCTACAGCTTTACGTGTAGCCTAAGGTGAAGTCTATTTATATATATAATATATATATATATATATATATATATATATACTGTTTTGGATGCTTATTTCTTCTATAGTTCTGTTGCACACAATAATCTTTGTATATCTGCGTTGTGAAGATTTGTCCATTCCTTTCAACCAGGGGTGGGGAACCTTTTTTCATTGGAAGGCCGCATTTCATTTAACCAAGACCCTATTAGGCCGCATTTCATTTAACCAAGACCCTATTAGGCCGCATTTCATTTAACCAAGACCCTATTAGGCCGCATGCTGAGTATTTAACATATACAGTACAACACAATGTCATATTTTAGTCTACATATTTACTAATTTTAAATCAAACTTGATAATACGTGAGGGTTTTTATAATAAATAAAAAATTCAGCAAGTGCATTTATTTGGGGGGGGGGGGGGGGGGGGGAATAATTGACAATAGAACTAATATTAAGTGAAAAATGATATTAAGTGAAATGATGTTAATATTAAGTGAAAAAGTGATATCAAGCGCGTTTTGATTTGAGTCACATACAAAAACGTTGATTCACAACAGTAGGTTGTGCCGAAACAAGACAACATTCGACGAGCATGTTGGCGCAGACGTGGGTATTCAACGACATTTTTCCATATTTCAACAGGATCCTTCTTAGTATCAAATAGAGACTTAAGGATATTATCTTCTAATAGCTCAATCAACTCCATCTGTAAATCTTCAGGTGCTTTGGAGATATCACCAGGTGTGGTTGGAAAGCTAGTTTCAGTGTGAAGTCATGTTTCTCAAAATCTTCAAATCTTTCATCGTATTCTTCAATCAGGGAGTCTAGGACAGCTGTGTATTCTTTCACATCGCATTCCCTTAATGATTTGCTTGTATCTTCTTCATCAATTACCTTTCCCAGTTCAGGGAATTGTTCAGCTGAAAGTTTCGATCGGGTAAGGATAGTTTTGAAAAAGAGCAGCTTCCTTCGAAAAACCTGGATTTTTTGCCACATTTCATATATGGATTTAGTTTTACCTTGCAAAGAAATATTCAGGTCATTTTGCCTTGACATTACGTCACAAAAAAATGCAGCATTTTTGCAGAAATCTTTTTTTGACATATTACATGGTTCATTGAGTCCCTCAAAAAATCTTGTGATTTGTTTTCGCAAAGACAAGAGTTTTTCAAAGAATTGCCCTTGTGACAACCAGCGCACTTTAGAATGATACGGAAGATCCACACTGAATGTTTCATCATTAAGCATAAACATATTGCGAAACTGGCGATGTCGTGATGCATTTGCTCTAATGTAGTTCACAATACGTATAACTTTACTTAATGTGTCACTTAAAACAGTAGATTTGGCACAGAGGTTCTGTTGATGCAAAAATACAGTGAAAGGAAATCAAGCTATCTGGATTTGGCAGTTCTTTTTGTAGTAGCGCAACAAATCCTGCACATTTTCCTCTCATGGAAGGTGCACTATCTGTGCATACACTTAATAAATTACATAAATTCAGTTTCGCTTCACGGCATTTTTCTTTGAAGAGACAAAAGACGTCAATTCCACGTGTCTTCCCCGTAAGGGTACCCAAAGCCAGTAACTCCTCGTAGTATTGAAAATCTGCAGTTATAACACGAATAAAAAATGACACTTGCGCTGAGTCAATAATATCAGTGAACTCATCCAAGGCAATCGAATAATAAGTATTTTCGCTTTGGCATATTGTATGAAGCTGTTCAGTCATATTGAGGGCTAATTCATGTTGCCGATCAGTTATGGTCCTTCTTGAAAGAGGTAGTTGTTTGTATTTGTTAACCTTGTCTGAATCTAAAGAGGCTACAACTTCAACAATGCATTCTTTTATGATTTCCACATCGCTATATGGCTTACCTCTTTTTCCAAGTATATATGCTACTTTATAAGTTGCTTCAGTGATTTCAGTCCCTAGGCCTGACATCGTTTTAAATACTTGCTGTTGTTGCTGCTTTTGAAGTTTCATCTTCGTAAGTGCAGACTTTCGGGGTTCTCCTTCCAATATAGCATACTTGTGGTTCTTATGAGTTGCATAATGCTGATATGCATTGTGTTGCTTCACTGTTGCAATTATGGCGTTGTAGAGCAAACACATCATTTTATCTTTCTCAGCAACTGTGAAATACTGCAATTCCCATTCTTCATGGAATACTCTGTTCTCTTCCTTTAATTTTCTGTTCACAGTTTTGACATGATTAGGATACCAGAAGATTTTAAATAAAAATGGTACACGAATTGATCAAAGATTTAC
The DNA here is from genome assembly GCA_023014485.1 of Bathynomus jamesi. NCBI lineage: Eukaryota > Metazoa > Arthropoda > Malacostraca > Isopoda > Cirolanidae > Bathynomus > Bathynomus jamesi. Next base: position 2,609,738 of record JAJOZX010000026.1, on the reverse strand, counting down.
AGTTTTAAAGGAAACAAGCGTGCGTGTCACTATCGGAGAATCGTCAGTAACTGTCATCCAGTCAGCCAGTCGAGTTGGTCGTTGATAGGTAAGGGCGTAAGCCGTAAGGCAACACTGCCAGTTTCAACTGGCAGCGTTGCCATATTTCCTATTGTTCAAGCCATAAAGAAGGCTTGTATGTGTAAGAAGCAGTGAAGCTGAAACCATGATCTAATGAAATAGCCTAAAGCCCATAAAGGGTATCAGTTGCTGTCCATTATCGTACGGTATGAATTCTGAATGTCAAGTAGGCAGAAGGCCGCAACCAGAGCTGGGCAATAAATATATTGAATGTATTTAAATACTAAATACATGGGAGAAATGTATTTAAATACTAAATACTAAATACATTTTACGAATGTATTTAGATACTAAATACAAAATACATCAATTGTATTTAAATACATTTGTAAATACATTTTAAATACATACAAATTTTAACATATGCATTCACTAATTCACTAAGCCATGACACGCACACGATAAAGAAATCAACCGCTTTCGACTAAGAGTGGCACACAACTGATTGAACTGACACGTTGAAACATGAACCATGCTGTACTACACTGTCTAAGCGTCGTACTGTGCTAGTAGAACGTGTATTAAACCAGTAAAAGTATTTACATTTTTATATTTTGAGTATTTAAATACTCATTAAAGTATTTAAATACTATATTTAAATACATGAAAAACAATGTATTTATAAATACAGTTCTAAATACAAAATGTATTTAAATACGTATTTAAATACAAATGTATTTAAATACTGCCCAGCTCTGGCCGCAACTAGTACCCCAAAAGGCCGCAGGTTCCCCCCCCTGCTTTCAACCAACCACACTCACTATTTAGACTTCACGAGAAGAGAAGAACGAAATAGGTCGTACAGAAATAACCGGTGAAGCTTTTGAAAAATGTTACAGAAATTTTGCCCTAAGTTGCATGTAACCTTCAGAAGGGCAAATAAAAGCGAGTATCTAATTAAATTTCTCAGGAAACTTAAAAACTTTATATATTAAAAAAAAAAAAAAAAATCACGGCCGACAACTGAGCATTTGTGAGCTAAGAATAAATTGAGTTACGAAACTTTTGTTGCAAACCACAATGCATGAAATGCAAATTTAATATGATCCTTTTTTTTCTTTCTTTTTTAATATAAATTATATGAAGAATAATAGGAGTGGAATTGAACTTCCTGTCGAAAGTTATATATATATATATATATATATATATATATATATATATATATATATATATAAGCAAATAACCACAGGGAAAAGGAAACACGAAGTCCGAGCGCTTTCGTGATATATTCACATCTTCTCCTTGAAGATGTGAATATATCACGAAAGCGCTCGGACTTCGTGTTTCCTTTTCCTTGTGGTTGTTTGCTTATTAATAAGATCACGTGTTATTTGTGATTTTAGTGCATATATATATATATATATATATAATATATATGAGGTCTTCCGAAGCAAAAGTAGCACAAGCGCCATCCGGGGCGAAAATGAGTTATACCCACTGAGAGGTTCTTCAGACCGTATACTATCATATGGTAATGGATGAATTGCAGAAACGCCAATGTTCATATGGTCGAAAGTCCCATGCAAAATAATGCGTTCTCTCTGTCCGAAGGTCGCAGAACTTCAACGCGTTTTCTGACGATTAAAAAAATGGCGCTTGTGCTACTTTTGCTTCGGAAGACCTCATATACACACTGTATATATATGTATTTCTAGTGAAACACATTTTATAAAACTTAAGATACGCTAGTCCAAAAATTCGATTGTTATTGTAATTACTATGCATAAAGAGCAGAGAGGTATTTTATTGATCAAGCGAAGTAAATGTTTGAGAGTTTTTTGAACTGAAACGGTGATATTTTGGTAGTACTGTATTATCAATGTGTTTGTACTGCCGGAAAAGGAGAGACTCGAGTCAGGCTTTATTTCACTAACAACTGAACACTGTAAATACAATAAGAAATATAAAAAGATAATTAATACAAATAGACATAACAATACTTACATTTTAGTGTTAAAGCATAGTATTAAACAAGTTACTATTAGGTAACAAGTGCGCATAATTCAAATTAAGGTACGTATAACGTAGTAGATAAGTATAATCAAGATTACATATAAGGCAACAGAAATACAAAACCGGCCATGACAAAGCAATGTAGAACAGCATATAATTATAATAAGTGTTACTAGCTAAGTAATTGCTACTATATCTTATACAGACCCGTAGACGCAACGCAAGCTTAATAACACAACACAACCTGAATGAAGAACATCATCACGAATGATTCAGATTATACCTGGGGCAGAATGACCTGTTATATAGACTAGACACAACACACACACAGGTCTATTATAATTGCTATAACTGGTATATGATATCCATATACAGAAATGACGGATCACCTGAAGATCCGTCACCCCAACCTTTTTTAGTTAGCTTTGTAAGGCTAACTAACGAAAATATCACGACTTAACCTAACCAATCGTTAGGTCAACTGTAGCCCTTGACGGTTGGTTAGGTTAGGTCGTGATATTTTCGTTAGTTCGCCTTAGGCTGGGGTGACGGATCTTCAGGTGATCCGAAATGACCAACTGTCAAATCTGAGCCTACAAAGGAGGGATTCCCAATTAGGTTTCAACGTTGCCATATTCTGAAAAAGTTTCAAGTCCTCGTTACCCCGGACCGCTGTTCAATCAGAAGGACGCCACAAATTGATTTTTTTTACCTGAGAAAGAGAAAGAAACGCATTATTTCAGCCACATTTTAATTTGTCAAACTACAAACAGGACTGCAACATTGCCAAACAGCAACACACACAGCAGAAACAACTAATTCATGGGCAGTGACACTTCCTATCGTTGATCATCTGATCCAAGCGCGGCCACAGTTTCGTGAGTGCACACCTGATGTCGTTTTCTGGCTGCAGCCTGTTTCTGTTTACTTTTGACACATAACAGAGCAGAAAATCCTGCCTCGCACAGCTAAGTGGTGGCAAACGGGAGAAAAATCCTCGTTGCAGTCCAACTGGCCACAGCGTATTCTCCCTTCCGAGTGGTCCAAAAGGAAGACAACTTTGGCTGCTCACTTTCGAAGCCGATCTGGAGAAACCAGATGGCTTTTGTGGAATGTTTTTGATTGGGCAAAAATTCAAAATTTGGAACCACATGTGTACCAGTTGGGCGGCAAATTTGAATTGTTCGTTTGCTCATTGGCTTTCGGATTTTCGATACTTTCGTTTCGACTGTATTTCCTCCTCGTTACCCTCGAAAAATGTCAAATTACCACTGCGAGGTAACTAACACCTAGTTGGGAATCACTGCTATGAAGACATCAGTTGCCCGAATGTGTAAACATCCTTTTACAGTGAAAAACCTTTCCAAGTTTATCTACTGAAATGTAGATGTTTAAAAAATAATGCAGTATGTCCTAAATCTAGACTGTAATTTCCCTTTAGTTTTTAAATCTTTTTATGGAAAATTTAATAATTATACGTACATAGTAGATACAAAACCGTGTACAGTCGATCCCCGATATCCGTCGTTAATTGGTTCCTTGAAAAAGCGACGGATAACGAAAAGACGGATAGCGAATAACGATTTCCCATAGACCCAATGTTATAAATGAGAGTCAGGGGAAGGTGGGGTATAGTGGCACAAAAAATTAATTATATTAACCAAAATTCCATTTACTGCAGAATTGAATTATAACTCACACATTTCATAAACAATCAAAGGGGAGCATCTTGTATCCAACTGGTGGCTAACTGCTTTCCGTTAACCTAAAAATTAGGTTCTAAGTTGTGAATAAAACCTGTCCCACTGTGCCCCCATATCTGGACACAGTGGGACAGCAACTGAGACAGAGTCGGACATAATTAACATATATTAATTAGGTCGAAATTGATATCAAATTGCATGTAAGAGTTTTGTCTTTTTGTCTTTCCATAGGATGTTGGAGTTGGCAATATCATTTTTACATCTTCTAGCTTCACAGAAGCTATATCAGCAGCTTGTAGGAAGATGAACCGGTTTGTTTTTTACATTTTTCTTAAATGTAAAACTATCATTCCCGTGAACTCCAAGATCCATATAATACTTAAGAGGCTTTGTGTTAAATTGAACAATAACAAAATCGTTCTTCTTTGGTTCCTCATTCAGAGCATGAAATTGAGAAGGATCAGTAGAAAAAAGGTCTTCTTCCAATAATTCAACCGCTGAATGATCTGAGAGGCTCAATTCTTCCTCATTAGATGCTGATGACCTATTTTCATTGAATAGCTGTCAAGGTTTAGATTTAAGGTGTGGATCTTTCTTGTTCCTTTTAGTAGCCTCTAATAACTTTTTTTTTCAGGCGTGTCAGTGGCAATCATGCTTCTCCCCTTTTTTCCACCTCTGGATTTTCTCGGGTTCACTTTCGGATACCCTTTGAACATTTGTTGACTTACAAATGATGTCCTAGCCGTGTATTTATCTTTCGTCGTTGATAATCCGGATGTTGATGTTGTCACTGATGTGGTTGCTGTAGCAGTCATCGTTTCACTTTCGTCTGTCACATTTGATTGAGATGTTGCTCTAATTATAGATTAATCAAACATCAACACACACAAATACCTATGAAGTGTGTTCCGCGCAACGCCCTTCTTTTCAGCCACCTTCCTGATGCTAGTGCCCTCCAAGACCATCGCAACTGCTTCTTTCATGCACTCCTCCATAAACAAATCAATATCAGTCTTTCGTCTTCTATTTCTGGGCATGACTTCGGATCTGAAAAAACAAGGATGTTTTATTGTAATGTGTTTTACAACATATAACTCTAAATATTCAAATTGTTATTTTAAAACCATAAACATACAATAATGTATATCACAAACTACTTGGGGCACAGTGGGACAGTGTCCCACTGTGACCCATGACCGCCTGTCCCACTGTGCCCCACATCGAATATTTACAAAGAAAATGGCGCATAGGTAAACACGAGACGAGTTTTCATTGTTATTTGTTCAGTTCGTTGGTGTGGCACATTCCCTGTGTTACTGCAATTCTTAACACAAAGTTCTTCAACTAAATCAACAAAGAAAGACATAACACTTTACGTAAGATCAAGAAAGTTTACTTTACCTACCTGAAAATGACGAATACGGAAAAAATCCTTGGCGTCTTCACCCGTCACAAAACAAATGGTGTGGTCAGCTGGGCAGTAATTCCTCATCGCGCCACTAGGCGCCTGCTTGGCAAGGCTGCCAAATTCACGCTAAAAATTGCACTGTGTCGGTGTGCCCCATGTCCCACTGTGCCCAACTTTCTCAGTGTTATTTTATTTATTTTGATTGGGTTCAGAATCCCAGCTGAGCCTTGAACGGCCAAGCTCTGAGGGGCTACTTTAACTTATAGCCTAAGTTAAGCTAGACTAAAACAAACTTACGGACTTGGAGGTCCTGTTAGGTCCTACCTCAGAGTTGCTGACTCGATGTGGGTCTACTTTAGGCCTCAGTAGCATAAAATTAAGAAAAAACAGAAGGGACACTATTCAGGGTCTCCTTCCTAAACCTTGTAACAAGGTAGAGTAGAAAGGACGCGCCAATGTCCCAAAAAAATTATGCCACAAGAGTGCCCAAACAATGATGCCACAAGAGCCCAAAAATGCTAGCTCTAAATTAAGTGAATTTTTCACTAACCTTACAATTATGAGATGGACATATATACAGTACCTTAACTTAATATATACAACCAATGCTGCATCAATCAGCTTAGTCATCATATCACTTTGGGACAACAATGGCTCTTCCTCTTCTAGATTTTCTAACACTCCCCACCGAAGAGGCATTGTTGTCATTACCTTCTGCAAGTTTAGCCAAGCCTTCTCCATGAGGCTGTAACCCAAATGCTTCATTTTGACTATCCGTGTTTTTGCTGATTTCTAAAGCATAGAGTTTTTGTATAGGTCTCTTTAATTTTCTTCCTGAAGTCTTTACCAGTGCAGACCTAACTAAATTGTCTTTGCTAACAAACAACTCTTCAATTATGCCACGCTTCTAGCATTGCCTTAGTCTTTCATTCCCAATCATTACCACTTCTCCCACCTTGATACAATTTGCATTGGAGCCCTTTACATTGCTTGATGGGTATAATTAAGTTCTGGCAAGTATTCCATCTGCCACCTCTTCCAGAACTGGTCTTGTAGTTCTTCAAGGCACTTGAACCTTCTGGTTAACTCTTTTTGAGTGCTCTGGATAGGCTGTAAGTCTCCTGGCAAACTGGGGCTTCATGTTAATTGTTTATCACAAAGAAAATGATTTGGTGTCAATGGCTCTGCATCTTGCATACTGTTATAAACAAAGGTGATGGGCCTGCTGTTCACCATTGTCTCTACTTCACACCAAACAGTGCAGAATTCTTCTTTGCTCAAATGAGCATCAGCCAAAAGTTTCTTTAATGGACACTTTACACTTCTTACTAGCCTTTCCCAAAATCCTCCCACCATGGTGCTCTGTCAACAATAAACTCCCACTGTACCCCATGGCGTGAAAAGTAGGATTGGAATCCTTCCTCTTTTAGCAAGGACCAAACTTCTTGGAGTTCCTTTGCAGCATTTTTGAAGGTTTTTGCATTATTAGATATGATTTTATTTGGGAAACCCCTTCTGTTTACAAACCTTTTAATGTCCAAAAGAAATACATCACTACTTAAGTTGCTTACCAACTCCAAATGGATTGCTTTGGTGGTAGCACACGTGAAAAGACATATATAACTTTTGTTGGACTCCCTTTGCTCATACACATAGACTGGACCCGCAAAGTCTACCTCAACTACATCAAATGGGGCAGTATAGACATACCGTTCTCTTGGAAGTGGAGCCACCTTTTCATGATAAGGTTTTGCACTCCAACGCTTGCAAACCACACATCTATGCAAGACTTTTTTTTACTACTTGTTTAATTTTGGGAATCCAAAACTGCTGTCTGATCTCTATTATCACTTCTCTAACTCCAGCATGTAACAACTTATCATGCATATCCAGGATCAAAAGTTCCACAGAGTGCTCCCCAGACGGTAGCAAAATTGGATGTTTTTCTCTTCTGGAAGCCCAGAAACCTGTAGTCTACCTCTTACAGGTGTCACATGCTGTCACTCCAGAAAGTTGAGGACCACGTCGGCGATTCCTTTCCCTGTATGTGTGTTCATAGGTATGAACTGTAGAAATCGCTCGACGGACCCAGACTCAACCACATATCGGACGGTGAAGCACAGTTGATCGGTGTGGGAAACATCAGGCGTAGAGTCGACGGATAGAGAGTAGTTTTTTGACTGCTGGATTTCTCGGATAATCGTCTGAAGTACTTTATCGGCCATCAACAGTATGAGTTCCTCGCAAATGAAGTGAGAGAGATACGAGGTGTGTCCGCTACCTTTGTTGGCATGCTCGCTTATATGCGCAGCTAGAAAACTGTCATACTTATTTAAAAGTTCCAAAATTCCGTAATAGTTGCCGTTGTTTGGTGAACCGAAACGGGAGTCGTGTCCACGAATTGCTAGTCCTCGTGACGTGATATACTTGATAACGTCGACACAGCGGCGCAAAACTTCCTGCCAGTAGTTGCACTCCTTTTCAAACTGGTTCATCAGTTTCGAATCAACACGGCCGGAAACAGACTTTTTAACCAACAAATATCTCATCGACTCCATATGTTGCTCACATTTTCCGTGTGCTTCGACCGATTGTCTACCATGCTTCCAGTCGTTGAACCCGATTGTGAACTTACTGTCCGTCCTCGACATTAATTTACAGACAAAACAGTAAACACAGCCTGTGGACTCAGAATAGCACAGCCATGACACCTCAATCCTCTCACTCGTCAGGCTATGTTTCTTAACAAATAATGCCTTCGTACATCGGCGTGTTGTACCACTTTCAGTAGTTGAAGAGTTACTAAAGTCGCTGTCATAATTTAGGCAATCTGATGTTCCCCGCTCTATCCAGAACTCTCTAAAGTCATCGGTCAGCACTTGTGGCCACAAACCAATGTCATTAATTGCATGTTCTGAAGCTGGTGGGCCTGCTGAACGCACTGACGTAGACGGGTCTTCTGAAGACGCAGCTGCTGATGTAGCGGAGGCAACTGGTGGGCCTGCTGAAGGGGTTGACGTAGACGAGTCTCCTGAAAATGCAGCTGCTGGGCTTGCTGAACGCACTGACGTAGACACGTCTTCTGAAAACGCAGCTGCTGAAGTAGCGGAGGCAACTGGTGGGCCTGCTGAAAGGGCTGACTTAGTTGCTGATGATTTAATCCAATTAGTCAGTTTCGGCACCGTCGCAAGAAACTCTTCTCTGCGCTTCTTATCCTTACGCTTTTCACTACCGGGTTTATATTTCCTCCTTCGATCCCGGTCACGGCTCGTTTCCACGTTGTACGTATTACAATGCCAACAATAAGAACGTAAATCATGAATTTACAACAGAAACAACAAGAAGTAAGTTAGAAACAACATTAGAAATGAGTAACAATAACGAGAACAACAAATTAAACACCATCAAAGCGGATATTAGAATGCCTGATGCCATGCCGCCTGCCGGAAAAAGTAAAACTCGTCGCAGATGGCAAATACGTGACGTTTAATTTTTTTCAATTGAAATTTGCGGGGCCCATCGGGCGCGGGGCCTTGGACATTTTCCCCGTGCGCCACCCCCTAAATGCGGCCCTGAGATTTCAGTATCTCCAAGATGTGCCAATTCTTTGAACCAGTATTTTCACTTTACCACCATATGATCGAGTAACAAGACCAATTTCTCAGAGGCTCTGAAACCAAAATTTTTACTTTATCACAAATGGAGCCAGAAATCCAAAAGGATCAAAGACCTTCGAAGTCAAAATAAGAGCTGTACGTTTTGTCCACCATGCTTCATTCTCAACCAGCTCTACAAAAGATTTCCCATTGAAGGTAAACAAATCCCTTACTTGCTGCCAAACAATGCCTAGCACCTTGGTGTCTATTGCCTACAACTTCTTAATACTAGAATCTTCAATACTTTCTGCTGCATCAGGTCCTACAGACGACTGAATCATAAACTGTTGTAACTGAGAGTGATTCTAAGCTCCATGCCAGCTTCCCTCATTATAGCTCTAACCTCCATGAATATCTGTTTAGCCATTTCTGTATTATCCGCTGAAAACAGCAAATCATCAACATAAAAATTTTCCTTATGTGTTCAATAGTATTAGGATAGACTTCAGAATATTTCTTAAAATGGTACTGCATAGTAGCTGCCAACAGAAATGGACTAGAGCTGAGGCCAAACAACACTGACTTCATTCTATACCCTTGAACCTTGGGTTCATTTTTCAACAAGTTTTTCAGATCCACCCACAAATATCTTCCTGCATATCTGTCCTCTGGTTTTAATTTTATCCTAAAAAATGCTTGCTTCACATCTGCAGTCAATGCTACTCTACCAAACCTGGATCTAAGTAACAAGGAAAATAAGTCTGCATTTAAATTTGGCCCAGCATCCAAACAGTCATTCAAAGATACACCACCTTTGTCCTTGGCTGAGCCATCAAAAACTACCCTCAGTTTGGTGGTAGTTTTGTCTCACCGTACCACTGCATGGTGTGGCAGATAATGTGCCTCCTGGCTCACCAGCTCACCTTGCACCCTTTCAGCGTAGTCCCCCCTTTACATAGCTTAGGATGGCCTCATTGTATTCATTTAACAACTCCTCATTTTTCCTTAGCCTATGCAATGAAGTCTCCAACCTCCTATTAGCTAGCTGAAGGTTTGAGCTGGGTTTGCAAGAATCCTTCCAAGGGAGGCCAACTTCGTAGCAACCATCTCTAAACCCAATACCTTTTTCAAATTGCTCTAAAATCTCCCTATTCCAACTGCACTTGCATACTTCTGTTTGTTCTTTATGCCAATGGATTCAAGTTCTTAAAAGGCTTTCAAATGCTTTTCCAAACCATGGCTGTTCTCCTCAATCTTAACAAAAAGAGCTTTAATCTCGATTTCATTGCAATAGCTACCATGTAGCGTCCAGCCAAGCTTGCCTTCAATAGCTACTGGACCTTGAGATGTACGGATAATGTTGCCAGTGATGAAGTTCCAATAATAGTTAGCTCCAATCAAAAGACTAGTATCTTCTGTTCCTTAAAATTTATTATTGCCCAAATTAATTTCTTTAACTTGCAGTTCGTGGACACATGCCACATCTAAACAAGAGGTGACTGGAGCACAAAGTTCCTCAATCTCTACAGCTTGGACTTTGTTAGTGGGACTTCGTGGTAACAACCTCTTAACCAGAACTTCTACCTTCTTAACTTTGGTTCGGTTTTGAACTAAACTTTCAAACCCAGAAATTTTTAAATTTTCCCTCTTAAGTTCTTTAAACTTCAAATTTCTGGAAATTCTGGTCTTACTAAAGCTACACTGGCTACCACTATCAAACAACACTCTTACAGGAGTTTCTCCGTCATTCCCAATTAATAATGCTGCAGCTGTTTGCAATAACCCCCCTTTACTCTTACTCCCTTTCATAGCAGTAGCATGTGCCACTGATGTCTCTACTTCTGGGGTAGGCCTACTAGGAGTGTTTTCACACAATAATGGCTGATGTCGGCCATGGCATATTTTGCACAAAATTTTAAACTTACAAAACCTAGCTCTGTGACCCTTCAAAACACATTTAAAACATGCTGTGAACTTAGTTACCCTGTCCTTTCTCTCCTTAACAGGTAAAGCCTCAGCCACTTCACATTTATATGACTTGTAGTTACCTTCACAAAATATGCATTCCTTGATTCTTTTTAATTTATTCTCAGAGGATGCATGTAGAGTTGACACTATACCTTTCCATTCCTACACCCAAGTTGTCCAGGGACCTAGTTCTAACTTCAAATTCATCATATAACTGCCATAACTCCTTGACACTATTTAGATTATTAACAGGAGGTATAGATAAAAGTTCATGGAGGTGGCTTTTAATTAAGATCTCTGGCTTACCAAACCGTTTCTTTAATATATCCCAAGCCACATTATAATTAGCCTCTGTTAATGCTAATCCTGCTATTGTCTTTGCTGCCTCCCCTTCCAACAGGGACTACAAATAATTAAACTTCTCCACAGCACTTAACGCTTGGCTAGAATGAACTGCTGACTGAAAACTGTCTGCTCATCCTTGTCATTCCTGAATCTATTTTACATAATATGAATGCCATGCTATATATTGGGGTTACGAAATGGTAACAATAACACTTCGTAAAACGTCACTTTCGTTATGAATGCAACATGTGAGAACGCACAACGAACCCTAATGCTGCGGGGGAGAGAGCTTGCCTGTGTTGCGGAACAGCCAATGTAGTGCGCCGCGGCTTTAAAAAATCTTCGCCTTCCTTATAGTGAAATTTCCTTTGTAATATTCGAAAGTAGTATTAAATAAAAACCTTCGTTGTAATGACCATTCGTTAACTGAACCTTCGTTAAGCGAGGGACGGCTGTATTTCATTCTGAATTTCTGCGCTTAGGTACGTAACAGTTCCTTTGGGACGCTTTAAAAGTTCAGATAAAACCTCATCATATCGAGCTAGTAATTGAATAATTTCAAGAAAATTTCCTTGTGAAGTTCCGTCATCATCTGTAATTCTATGAGCTCGAAAAGGTAAATCGTTTGTACCGTGTATTATTATTACATCAACAATACGTCGTAATATCTTGCGCCAAAAATTTACTTCGTGCGCAATTGTTTGTCTGTTGATTGCATCAATAATAGAATTAGTTTCCCAGCTATAGTACACCGCGCAGGAAATAGCGTGTTGATCGGATTCTTCGTGTTGTTCAATATTACGGTTTATATGAGCCCAAAACAGCCAGCAAAGTTGACAATAGCAAATGTTTAATTTTGTTGAATAACACAACCATTGCCTCCTAATTTTGAACTTTTAATTGTTTTGCGATTTATAGTAGTACTTTTCACTAAAGCCTCTATGGCGGTACGCCCGTCTTTATCTTTGAGAAATGGACCTTTAGGTTGACAAGGACCAATTTTAAAAATCAATCTTTTTTGTTCAGGGGTAAGAATTCTAGGAAAATTAGCTCTGTCTGATGACTGAATAATTTCTTCTCCGACACTAATGTGTTTTTTTTGTGTGTTGAAGGTACAGGCTGTAAAGGAGTAACGGATGAATCTGGCTCTATTTCCAGTAATAGCTGTTCTTCCAGAGTGGCAACGCCTTCGGGTTGAATACTGCAATCGCTGTTACTACTGCTACCACAAATTACTGTCGATACTTCTGAGACTGTGTCAGGCTTATTTGAATGAGAAGTAGAAAGCGTGATTGTTTTAAAATATGTTGATAATAATTTACACACTTTTTGCAACACTTTTTTATCAGATTCTTCTTTTTCTCTTTCGAAATTCCGCACCACTCAGTTTCTTAGAAGACATTGTCTGCAATAATAGTGACAAATATTTTATCCGAAGCTAATTCTCGAAAAAATACAGGATTTCCATTGAGTAACAAAAAAGTTTATGTAAATTTTATTGCAAAATTTCTATTGCTTTAAAGTCTAATAAAAAAATATTAAAAATTTAATTAAATTGTTAATTTACCCGCGCATTGTTAATAGCAAACGTGCGTGCTATTAAGTTGCATCATTCGATTGAAATTTATATAATGCAATATTACATTATGCTGTTACATAGTTTGTGATGACGTTTAAATGAAATCAATTTACTTATACAAATTTAACTTACTTATGAAAATTAAGCAATTAATTGTAACATATACTAACAGTAATAATGCGCTTACCTTAAAAGTAAATCACTTCAAAAATATTCTTCACTTATAGCTTATAAAAGTTTATAATAAAGTGATTATTTTATTAAAATTTAGATTACGATCAGCAATTTAAGCGCACGACAAACACAAGATGTCACAGCTACAAACAAATTATATATACTAACTCAGTGGCGTAGCTATGGAGCAGAGTTAGTAACTAACTCCGTCCCTTCTCAGCGAGTGCACGTGCACTTCTGCAGTTTATTCTACTCAGCGCCAATAAGGCGAAATAGGGTATATAAGTCCAAACAATAATCGTCTTTACAGTAGGAATTTTTAAGTGCTAATTTATACATTTCACATGAGTAATTTTTCTGCTTCAACAGAACATTTGTTGTCTGACAAGCCAAGTCGTTATATTGTTGTCAAAACAAGACAGACTGTAAGATTCAATGTTGGTAAATTTGCAACATAGGTAAAAATTCAATGGCTGCAGCATATGTAGGTAAACATTCAATGTTAGCAAATTTTGCGCCCCCTATTTTTGCGGCGCCTTGAGCAAACTGCTCCAATTGCTCCACAGTAGCTACACCCCTGAGTACTGACCAACTATCAGTCTGGAATACCAAATTTTCCACCCAAGTAACTGGCGCATTGAAGTCTACAACGTTCGCCTACGAACAATAAAACCAAATGTAGGCCCCAAAACAACCACAGACTAGCGGCCAAGTTTCGCAATTGGGTAACCAAACTTTCTACCCTGGAATCTTAACTCAAATTATGCTCGACCCGTCCAGGCCTAACTTAGGCTACAGTTTGCACAATCAGAACTTTGCTGAAAAATAGTCACTGATTCAGTCTTAGGCTAGAATCCGATTACGAAGGACCATGTTATTTATTTTGATTGGGTTCAGCATCCCAGCTGAGCCTTGAACAGCCAAACTCCGAGGGGCTACTTTAACTTATAGCCTAAGTTAAGCTAGACTAAAACAAACTTACGGACTTGGAGGTCCTATTAGTTCCTACCTCAGGTTGCTGACTCGATGTGGGTCTACTTTAGGCCTCAGTAGCATAAAATTAAGAAAAAAGAAAAGGGACACTATTCAGGGTCTTCTTCCTAAACCTTGCAACAAGAACACAACCTGCACCATTGTACGATGCAACAATCCTGTATCTAAACAACCAAGCTAAATTGCAAGAGAGCTCTCTATAAGACCACGCCCTGTAAGTGCCGCATTCAACAAACGAGCAGAAAGGACGCGCCAGTGCCCCAAAAAAATTATGCCACAAGAGTGCCCAAACAATGGTGCCACAAGAGCCCAAAAATGCTAGCTCTAAATTAAGTAAATTTTTCACTAACCTTACAATTATTAGATGGATATATGTACCTTAATTTAATATATACAAGCAATGCTGCATCAATCAGCTTAGTCATCATATCGTGTTGGGACAACAATGGCTCTTCCTCTTCTAGATTTTCTAACACCCAGATCTTAAGTATAAAGTGCCTTTAACAGTTGAAAAATGACTTTCTAACTTGTTTTTAGCTTTGATATAATGCAGTATAAGTCTCTAAAGATATAAAATGAATATCAAACAATAAAAAAATAATAAAAATTAAACAAAGAATTAATTCGCCTCTTTTACAATGCTTCTAACCGTCGTTGATGGAATTCCAAGATGTCTGGCGATATACACACCACGCTCACCTTGTTGTGCACGCTTAATAATGCCTAATTTTATTTCCAATGTCAGGTTTCCTGGGCCTTTTACTCACAGAACCACTAGAGGCCCTATTAGAACGCTTAGAGGTCATTGTAAATAAATTTAATAAATTATTTCACCAAATAATAACCAGAGCAACGCAAGCAGGGCCGGATTAACCATTAAGCAAAATAAGCCCGTGCTTAGGGCATCAAGGGAAGGGGGGCACCACAGAAATTTTCCATTGTCGGATTTACCATGGATTTATTATACTATTATAATCGCGGCTTATAGCCTATAAGCTGTTGAAAACTGAATTATATATATTCATATATAGTATTTATTTTTTTTCATTGTTTGAATTTGGAGTGAACAACAACCCTTTTGAGAGAATAAATATATTTCGTTGTAATCACACACTTTACGCTTTGCGTTATTATTTTGTTTATATCAAATCTTTGAGCGCCATATTAAAAATACATATAGATTAAATATTTTCGTGTGCTATAGGAAGTTATTCTGAACGTGTGATTTGTGCATATAATATTAAATATATATTTTACATAATCATTTGGTATTGTTTTACAGAAAGATTTAGGTTTATAAAATTGTAATATAAATTAATATTAAAATAAAAGAAACTATAAACTCTCTATATTGCTGTTGTATCAAGTGATGTTTATCACGGCCATTATAATAATAAGATATACTGACCTAAGTTAATTAGCGTTGAAGAAGTTTATCTGTTGCTCTCTCTTCTTCTCTAGGGTAAGTCTATGAAGTGTACTTTATTTGTATATATAACAATATTTTATCATACACGTATCTTTATTTTATAATTTATTTATCTATTGTCATAACAGTATAAAAGAATTTAGATTGTAATAACCAGAGTGAATAATTTGTAATGTATATATAACATCAAACGTAGTTAGGACAATTTAGGCCCTAAGCAAATGTTCATATTTCCTATAATTAAATATTGTGTTTTAAATAAATAAATAAATGTAAATATAAAATGTGGCTCGTTAATAGTGAAATGTTAATATTGATATTTTTATAGATTGCGTATTATTAATTCTAATGTTAAGTATTTTTATTTTATAGGTTTCGGTTCCTTCTTTCGGTTCCTTCTTTTGGTTCCTTCTTTCGATTTGATTTGTATTCAACATTTCGAGTTGATATTTCGGTTGAGTTATATTTAATTGCCACTTATATTTAAATTGCCACTTTGGTTGTGTACGGTTCCCATTTTGTCTTTCTGAGAATAAAAGAACAAAGCCAAGATTGTGATATGTGTAACTGTGTTGATTGCCACATAATATACAAATAAAATATTCTTTTTATTTCTGTATTTTACAGACCCCAAGAACCAAGATGAAACATGTTCAGTTAAGTGGTGCACAAAAGCGAAAACTATCAAAAGAGAAACAAGAGAAGACTTTGGATTTAGAGTCCAAGACTGCAAAGCTGACTGATTTCTTCACACAAGTTCCACGACCACAACGTCAACATGATATACCGATTCTGAATCAAAACCAATCTCCGTCATCAGAAGTGGACACAAATACCACTTTGATCACTTCAAAATCAAAATATGATGACGTTGGAATCACCGAGGTGTCACAAGCAGGTTCATCTACCACATGTCTCACTACTGATCTCACTTTGCCTGTAAATTCTCTTGATACCTCTACTGCAAATGTTGATTCAAGTTGCTTTACAAGACATTCTGGGGTTGAAATAATTGCTGAAAATGAAAGTTTAGTGGACCATGGTGATGGTGGTGAAATGAATCAGTCTGCAGAAGATGAAGTAAATATAGCAAAAGATCCAGGGTTGTGGCTTGATTTCTCTGCTGATGATGTGGCTTATTGGATTGCTTGTGGACCCAGTGACTGTCAACACCACAATGGGCCATTTGACAAGTCTTACCGGCATTTCAGTAGTGGCAAACCAGCAAGATACTGTTCACAAAAACTTTTCGTTGGGACAAAAGCCAATGGTGAGAAATACAAGAGAGAGTGGTTATTGTATTCACCATCAACAGGATCAGGGTTGTAAAAAGATGATTGATGCTTACCCAGAGGACTTGAACACTAATTTCTCTGCTGAGCTTCAGCAGTTTCACTCATATGTGTGCCATAAGTTCAGTGCAAAAAAAAATGTAAAAAACAAGATTCAGTCATGCTGAACTTTATAAAATAATTGTAGAAGACAATATTGAGTGTGCCTTCCCAAATGTAGAAATTGCCTTTCGTATATTTTTAACATTAATGGTCACAAATTGCTCACTGAGCGTTCATTTTCTCAGTTGAAGTATATTAAAAATACCAACAGAACAACTATGCAACAAGGCAGGCTGGATGCCTTTATCTCTACTAAGTATAGAAGCAGATGTGTTACGTAAGATTAGTTTTGAGGATCTGATCAAAGACTAACGAACGACGAAATGCGCGTCGCTTCGCTTCGGGGCTAACGGACAAAAAAAAAAAAAAAAAAAAAAGGATAAGCGGAAATGCGTGACAGATTGGGGGATATTAATTGATTAACGACGAATAAGCGAAAAAACATAACGGGACGACGGATAACGGGGATGGACTGTATACGCTTACTGAAGGCAGTGTACAATTGCATACAATATGTGTTGTAATAATGAAATATATTCATCTACGTAAACTCTGTATATATATATATATATATATATATATATATATATATATATATGCGCCTCGGTGGTGTAGTGGTTAGCGTCGCTGACTACGAATCCATCGGCCCCGGGTTCGAGACCCGACGGCAGCCGGGGCGCAGCAAAACCCAGCTGTTCATCCTTCCACACAATAAAGAAAGTGGTTGGTAGATATATGGACACCCTAGGTGGCCTAGTGGTTAAGACGCTGGGCTGCTGTAGGTTTAAGGTGGAGTGAAAAGCTTGACCTTCGTCAGAATGAACAATTCGGGCGGAAGCTAACCAAAGGTTATATATATATAGTAAATAAATAAAGAAATGAAAGAATTGAAAGTTTGCTTTACATGAAGAAAATCGAATGTCTTCGATCTTATGCAAGTATTTGGATTTCCCATTTCAAGTTACACTTCAGATTTTCAGTGAAAATAATTAACCTAACCGGGCACGATGTAACTTAATCTAACCCAACTTAACCTAATCTAATTTAAACTAACTTTTTAGTATCGACATCATATATGTCGACATTATGCAGATCGACTTTGTTTCGCTTCCGGAAAGTTTGTTGAAAACAGACTATTGATGTTTAGAGAAATTTTGCCCAGGGTTGGTTTAAGTAGTGATGCTAATGCCAACCAAGCAGAACTTAAAAATAAAGTGACGCGGAGTTTAAAATCGAATTTAATAGAAATAAGCAATAACTTTAAAACAGTCACCACCAAAATTTAAAAAGTTGAACAAGATTTAAAACGTGTAAAATCACAGCAAGGATTTCAGGTAATTTGAAATTGCGTAAAACCCAGGAATGGAACCGAATTTAAAGTAAATCTATCATATTTGGAAACTACAAAAAAATGAAGCTGAAAAAGATTTGCGGGAATCCTCTCTTGTATGACACACAGACCAAGAATTTGTTCAACGTAATCCGAATACAAGAAAGCAAATTTGTATTCCGGGAACGAAAATAAACCATATTTTAAATGAAGCGAACAAACTAGATATAAAGTTGGAAAATCCTATGTTAAATTCACTAGTTGACGATAAGGACGTATTTAGGCATGAAACTAGGTTAATAACGACTTACTTCAGGAATATGAACATTTGATTTTCGTTTCAAAAAACCATGATTTGAAATTTTCTAATTGTTGACGTATTACTACGAACATTTTCAGGAAGATTAAGTATTCGTAAAGCGATCTTTTTTTTTTTTTTTACTCGAAATTGAAAAGCTTATGTAATGTGAAGCTAATTCATTCTGCAAATATTTAAGATCATTTTAATAAACTCGAATTATTCATGCGCGATGGAATTCATCTCATTGAAGTCGAAAACGCTAAACTGGGTTGGCTATGTGATAAAGAAATGTATAATATACAAGATTGCGCAGAAAAAGTAAGCTACTGTCTTTTAAAGTGTGTACTTCAGTTTGCAGAAAGTCATCAAAAACCATTTATTTAGTTCTCTAAAGTATTACCAATATTATGAAATAAAATGTTTAATGTTTCCACCATTTTCGAAAAGATGGCGCCAACTATCAAGAGCCCTGTTTATGAAACTTTGTGGAAGAGAATTCTACTTTTCCACACTCTTTACATTTAACTGAGCAATGTTATCAATCCTGGAGTTCTTTTAAATATAGGCGCAGGAGGCGAGGGGGGAGAATTGCCCCCCCCCCCCCTTTTCCACCAAAAGTTCAGCCCGACTGAATGTTTTCGGGCAGTCACACCCGAAAATTCGGGCAATTAAACATATTTTCAATCGCCACGATTTCATTCGAAACTTTTCATGATTTTCATAAAGATATCATCTCTTTGCCCGAAATGTATGTCTTCAGATCTTGAACCATGCAATACCTGATAAAAAAAAAGAGGAAAACTTGTCGCAAAACGGCAGTATTTAAGTACCCTATTTGATATAACCTGTTACAACTTATTCTATTGGTGTAACTTGTTTGGTGCTCACCGCCACCGTCACTGCTCAGCCTTTGTACAGTTGTGTATTTCTTTTATGCAGGAAGGAGGGGACAAGGGCGAATGGCTGCAAAAGCACCCATCCCACATAGAAGAAGAAGAGAACCAAAATCAAGGTCGTGGGTTTTCGAAATGCCTAGACACTTTGCGTTTGAAAGATGGGAGGTCATAGACAGGAGGAAAGATGGATTGAGGAAGATTGTTCCAGAGTTGACAGGTTAAGTAGATGAAAGATTGAAAATACTGATTGATTAACCCTTGCATTAGAGAGTTGGACAGAAAAGAAATGAGAAAGTGTAGAAAGTCTGGTGCTGTGTTCTCTCCTTAAAGGAGGAGGCAAGAAGAGCAATATTAAACCGATAGTAAAGAGAGAGTGAGGCAATATTGCGGCGAAGAAAGAGAGATTGGAGACAGTCAGTAAGAGGCGGGGAATTGATGAGACGAAAAGCCTTTGATTCCACCCAGTCAAGTACGGCTGTGTGGTTGAGCTACTCCACACATGAGAAGCATACTTCATACAGGGGTGAACAAGACCCCTGTACAGATACAGCAACTGAGTGTGGGGGTGAAGGAACTGCGGATGCGGTACAGTAGCACATCTAACCTCTTAGAAGCTGTTTCAGAAAGAGAGTATATGTGATGTTTCCAGGAAAGATCACGAGAAAAGGAAACGCCAAGAATATTAAGAGAAGAGGAAGGATTGAATTGTGTGTTGTTGAAGGTAAGGGGATAGTCGTGTGGAAGATTGTGACGAATAGACAAATGAAGGAACTGAGTTTTTGAGGCATTGAAAGCAACAAGGTTTTCTCTGCTTCAATCAGAGATAGCAGAAAGATCAGAGGTCAGATGTTCCATAGCCCTCTTACGTGAATCATGGAGTGACTGCTGTGAGGGACGCTTTGGGAAGCGGGTGGAAAAGTGAAGAGTGGAATCATCGGCATAGGAGTGAATAGGACAGAAAGTGCGAATTAAAAGCTCATTAATAAATAAAAGGAAAAGAGTGATTGACAGGACAGAACCCTGAGGAACACCACCGTTGATAAGTTTAGGAAATAGTGTTTAATAACAGTATGACTTAAAAATCGATTTTTGGTTTCGATTATTTTTTTCGAACAAAACTTGCTCCCCCCCACACCCCCAACCCGGACAAAATCCCGGTCTCGATATTCGATGGTTAGATGGGCAGTATGGCTTGTTGCATCATCTTTTGCAATGTGTACTGATTTCCAGAAATTTTACAAATTTTTAGCAGGTGTTTTTCTAACACATTATCGTGACACTATACAACATTTGTTTTAGCCTCTGGTTCAACTAAACGATATCACTTTTAACCATTTTCGAGACAAAACAAAGGATCATCACTTTTTTTAGAGACGTTAAATCGCTCTAGAGTAAAAGTTTTTCTGGAGTCACCTCTCTTGGTTCTTGCTGCAGAGTACACACGATCGTTTTAAGTGTTAACAGGAGGTCGAACTGTAAATGAATTTTTATCACTGACCCAAATACTGTTAACATAGGGAAATCTTTCAAGAAAAGTTTGAGACCTTTCCATTCGTTTCACCTTATTGACAACAGTCAGGCTGTGTACAGGGTGACGTTTGTAAACTTTTAACCGTAAATCTTCTTTAATAATTCGTTGACTGGAACGTTTTTATATTCCTGTTTCTGCTGCAATTTGATTTAGCGTCATAGTGTTCTTGGACGACCTTCCTGACTTAGAGCCATTTCTTTTACCATTATGAGCTTTTAATTCTCGCAATACTCCCTATTTTATCAATTTTACGTATAATCTTTTCTATATCAGAAGGAGTTCATGATTTATTTGGAAACATAACCATCATTTTTCTGGCTCCATATTTTTTCTCAATACGTAATTGTTTAATTAACACATGATCGTCGTCACTATATGAAGGCATGTTTAATAGTACTTTTATGATTAACAAAGAGAATATTGGTAATAAAAACAATTGCTTACTTTTTCTGCGCAAAAGGATGAATTAAACACTTTATTGTTTCTGAACAATAATAAAAATTAACTTGTGTACAATAAAATACATAATTTCCAGAAAAACAAATGTACTTTTATTGTAATAGGCCACGGTAGCTTTCTAGGGTTAAACAAAATTTTACTTACTTCAGGGAAGAAACTACAAGCCGAACAAGAACAAATGGCAGGAACATGGCTAAGTGCTCATTATCCAGAATTTTTGCACGGATCCTATGGATTTAGGGTGGAAGATAATTCAGTAATTACTTTATACCTATTTACATAGCATTTAGCAACGAACATTTCGTCATTAAGGTGGTGAAAATTTATGGAAATGAAGCAGATTAATAACTGACTGTCAAATTTGCCAGATGGGATATGTTAAGAGGGGTTTCTCTTCCTTTGGTATAGTATGGAGTAAGCTGAGGAATAGCTTAGGCCAGTGGTTTTCAAACTTTTTAGACCAAAGAACCTATTCAAAATTTCAACCTTCGTCGCAGAACCCTGCTATAAAATAGTTTTATTTTTATATGTAATTCGAATAAACTCTATTGGTTTGTAATCCAAGGCCAAACCGCCTCAGTACAGTTTGAACCATGGTTAACACGTTTTTCATATTCTGCCTGTTTTTCATGGAAAAAGGCAGCTAGACAAAGGGTTCCGCAGAACACAGTTTGAAAACCACCGGCTTAAGCAATAAGAAGTCCGAGAAATTAGTAAAAATATATAGATACTGCAGAATTAAACGACTAACTCGCTCGCAGGAAAAGGACAAAGAGTGGTAAATTTTGGTGGTAGTTCGGAGTCTTTTCAGTTTTATGAACTGTAAATTTTTTAAATAAAAATACACTTTCTAGTGTAGTTTTATCCGCTAATTTAAAAAAATAACATTCTTTTTTTGGAGGAGCGAAAAAAAATTATAATAATTTGCGTTCAAAGTACTAATCAAAGTGTAGCGTACTCCATTTTCACGCACCTCTGCAAGTTAGGCGTAAGCTTTATTGTGCACATGCGCCTTTGTTGTATAAGTTACCTAGGTGAGGAATTAAACTAATCTTAACTATATCTAACCTAACTTAACCAAACCAGCCTAACAAAACCTAACCTAACAACCAAACCTAACCTAACCTAACCAACCAAACCAAACCTAACGTAATCTAAATAGCTTTCTTACATTTTCCAGGTTTGTGCCGAGGCAATTTTAAAACAACCAATGAAAATCGGGGGTCCAAACTACACTGTTAAAATAGATGAGACGGTACTTGCATGAAGGAAATATAGGTAATCGAGGAAGAATGCTGCCAGACCAATGGGTTTTTGGAGAAATTTGTACGGCATATTTCTCTACGCTGTACCGCGTAGAGACAGAGAAACACTAGAATCCTGCAACAAGGCTAGCATTCTTCTAATCATAAGCATCATAAGCGATATGTGGAAAGCATATAACAACATCGAATCAACTGAAGGCTATAATTTTGTGCATCTTACTGTAAATCACAGTGAGAATTATGTTGATTCCATAACTAGTGCTCATACTCAGCAAACTGAGAGTACTTGGAATGTGATTAAAAGACGTAACAAACGCCATTGTAGAACCAATTGGGAAATGATTGACTTGTATCTTTGCAAATTCGTTTGGCGTCGCAGGAACGAAAATGAAGATCAGTTTAAGAAAATGCTGCACGATATTTCTAACTTTTCAATAGAAAAAGCCTAGTCTAGGCTTTTTTTCCATAAAAAGAATAGTACTTTAAAGATAAAGAGCTGTTCACAATTGTGGGTGAGAGCCGATATGCGCAGCTCTCCAAAGAGATACCTTTCACGAGGCACATCATGACTTGTCCAGCTTAATATATCAATTGAAGATGTAGAAATTGGGTGAAAGCTCTCCATCCCCAGACATGTGCTATATTTACAGCAATATCGTAGAGCACCAATTTGTTGGGGACACCCAGGCGCGCCTCCTGCGCATTGCACACATCCCCAACTATATAGGGAAAAGTTTGAGCACTACATATGACAAGCCCCATTATGTGAATGTTGCGACTAATCTATTAACCAACATCTCAATATATATAAGAACGATTGAGGGAAAAAATTTCTCATTCCGTGATTGGAGCTTTACAGTGAAACTACACTTTCGCCGTTTATAATGACCCGAAGGCCATTCACAGTCTATCGAGGAGTGAGATACCAGCGTGGGAGTGGGCTTGGCCCATTTTTTCATCCATACTACGCACCGCTGTCCCACTGTTGAAGAGGGGTGCTAGATACTAGGGAGGAAGGCGTTACAAACAGGTTTTAACGCGGCAGAAGACATAATGGGTGGAACTAAACCTAAAGAAGCTCTAAGAAAACATTTAAAACGTACACGGGACGAGATCATCAAAGATGCAAAGAGAAAAATGCGTGGTGGCGGAAAGAAGAGAGCTGCCAGGAAGAAGGGGTTACCATCACGTGGCGCTAAACGTATAAGGAAATAAAAAAAAGAAGTGCTCTAAGCATATGAAACTATGACCGATCATTTTTTTAACTAATATAAGCTGAGGACACTACTCTCACGATTCATAGGCTGATTACCAGTTGTCGAGAGAGATGGCACTATTTCTGACTCGTCATGGCGCGTTTCATCCATCCGTGTAGTTTACAATGCTGTAAATCGGAACTGTCCCTCTTTGATATGCCTCCCACTCAGGTCTCTATTGAGCATAGCGACTTTATTACAATTAACCCATTAAATACAATTAGTTCACCGAGTGCCCCTATATAATTCGTGATGCCCAGCTCAGGCCCTTATTTTTTGACCCGAGCTGCATGCACATGTATGCTAAACTGCGTATAGCCCATTCTGATGGAACGGACTGCGATGATAGTTACTCTGCATACCCTGAAACCAACTTTTTACACTCCATATTCAGCCAGTGTGAAGTGTATTTAAATCAGGTTAACATCTCAGTAGGAACGGGGTATTAACACCTACGAGCCTATCTGGAAAATGACCTCAACTTTTCAAAAGAAGCGAAGGACACCTTTTTAACCGCCGAGGGATATTACCATGCTAAAGATGAAAATGGTATAAACTCAGGCAGGGGTGCTCACACCCGTGCCCGCGGGCACACGTGTGCCCGCCATGGATTTGAATGTGCCCGCTGGTTTATTTTGGAATAGCCGGCCTAAATGAAATCTTAACTGGCAATATAAAAATTACTAGAAATGAATTTTTACATGCGAGCAGAGCGCTCACATACATGTTTAAAACATGTCTGAAACCATTGCTTTGCTCCGCCAATTTCTGTGTCGCTTAAAGCGACGATTCTATTTCAACGGATATAATGAATCGAGTTGGCTGATTGGGTGTTTCGTGAAAATACAACCAATCAGAAGGCATTTTAGAAACGACTCGCTAGGCTTTCTGTGTCTTTTCGAATTTTTATTGATTTTATAAAGATGTGGGCGGATCGATATTTAGTTCCGCGTTTGACCTGTCCGCGTGACCTTGTGTGTGGATGCGAACATGAAATGTGTCTATTTTTTAGTCGTTTATTACGTAATTTGACGTTTTCACATTTAGTATTAAAAGTTTAGCATCATGTCGACCGTTCACCCGTTCGTGTCATCTTGTGTGTGGATGCGAATTTGAAATTTGTCTATTTTTAAGTCGTTTTTTACGTAATTTGACGTTTTCACATTTAGTATTAAAAGTTAGCATTATTTCGACCGGCAGCGTGTCCGATTTTGAAGTTTCAAGTGGTAAAAGTTCAGCCTCTGATATTAGTGGCTAGATCGCAAAATATTTTTTTTAAAAATTACATTATTTAATTTTATTTTTATTGACAGGGCTTCATAATGGCGACACGAACCAGTGATAAGACTATAAGGACGTATAATTTTCAAAGTGAATGGGAAGATATTTACTTTTTCTCAAACATAAATTCTAAATGTATATGCTTAATATGCCAATCTACTCTAGCTGTTGCCAAAAAATATAATGTTGAAAGGCATTTTAAAGCTAATCATAATCATTATAAAACAAGATACCCAGTTAATAGTGAACTACGCAGGGCAAAAATAAGAGAATTGAAATCCCAACTTACCAGCCAACAATTGGTTTTTACAAAGAAAATTGAGAAATCAAAGGCAGCTACCATTGCATCTTTCCGAGTGTGTCACAGTTTAACGAAGCACATGAAACCTTTTGATGATGGTGCATTTGTAAAAGAAGCATTTTTGGATGCAGCAGACTCGTTGTTTGATCAGTTTAAAAACAAATCTGAAATAATCTCCGCTATTAAAGACATGCAACTTTCCAGACCCACTGTTACACGACGAACAGAAGAGATGGGTAAAGATTTAAAAATGCAGTTAAAGAGAGACATAGATGAGTGTATTTCCTTTTCGCTTCAATTCGATGAATCAACAGATGCTACTGATACTGCGCAATTATGTATTTTCATAAGAATGGTATTTAAAAACATGACTGCTAAGGAGGAGTTGCTCAATATCATACCATTGAAGGGGAAGACTCGGGGACAAGACATCTTCAAAGTATTTAAAGAGTTTACTATTGAGAATAAAATCCCCATTGAAAAACTTGTAGCCATTACCACGGATGGAGCTCCGTCAATGATTGGTTGCAATTTAGGGTTCGTTAGTCTTTGTAAGAATGACAGAGATTTTCCAAACTTCCTTAATTTTCATTGCATAATTCACCAAGAGGCACTCTGTAGTAAAAGCTTGAACATGGAAGACGTTATGGATATTGCATATAAAATTGTAAATTCTATCCGTGCTAAAAGTTTACAAAGACGTCTCTTTAAGAATCAATTAGAAGAAAGCAATTCTGAACATACAGATCTTTTATTGCACACTAATGTAAGATGGCTCAGCAGGGGCTTATTTTTACAACGATTTAGGGATTTACTGACTGAAATCAAAGAGTTTCTGGCTGTAAGAGGTGATAATTATAATCAGTTGGAAAATAAAGTTTGGTTACTTGATTTAGCTTTCTTAACTGATATTACTGCTAAATTGAGAGACCTCAATGTTGAACTCCAAGGCAAAGATAAAAACATTGCTCAAATGATTAGTGCTATAAATGCTTTCCAGCATTCTCTAAAACTCTATTTGTCACAACTGCAACGTTCGGAACTGAAACACTTCCCTAATATGTTGACAGAGCTACTTAACCAAGAAATAATTTTGAGAATTTTAACAAAGACCGTTATGCAAAAGAGATAGGGAATCTCATTCAACAATTTGAGCAACGTTTCATAGACTTTGAAAATTAAAACCTATTGTGGAATTTATGTGGTTTCCATTTGAAGAAAAAGTTGATATTGAGGAAATCGCAACAAATATCAGCATTATTTAAATTGGATATAGCTAACCTAGAACGAGAAGTTTTATTCCTTCAAAATGATCTGGAAATTAAAACAAGGGCCTTCAGTACCAATTTTTGGAGCTTATTTGCTGAAGAAAAATATCCTCTGCTGAGAAAATGTGCTATGTACTTGACCTCAATTTTTGCCTCCACATACCTTTGTGAATCAGCATTTTCCAAGATGAAGATGCTTAAATCAAAGTACCGGACTGTTTTGACAGATGAGCACCTTGATGACTGTTTAAGACTAACAGTTACCAATTACACGCCAAATTTCAAAGCCCTTGCTGAATTAAAGCAGTGTAAGCCATCAACTAGCAATTAAATGTGAGTATTATCTTCTATCACTTGTATTTATTTTTAGTTCATAAATTAGGGGAAAATTTTGGTGTTTGTGCCCGCCAAAGATAATAGTTAGCAAATTTTGCCCTAAGGTCTCCGAAGTCTGAGCACCCCTGGACTATAAAGGATAAATTTAAACATTCTAAAAAAAAGATATATAAATGTTTTGGACGTCTTCATACAGATTTCACATTCCAGGAGAAATTGCTTATGAACGGGGTGGATATGAAGTTGAAGCTTACCCGCACGATTCCTGAAGTGTGTATTTGACAGCATGCCTGACTACTCACAGGGTAGATGAGACACGGAAAAAGATCAGCTAAGGAGGACAGTGACAGAAGAAACGGAAGTTCCAGCACTCCCTCTCTACTGTCTAACGTTCTCCCCGGAGTACTTCCCTGGTCGATTGGTGTCTACAATTTCCTCCTCCTCCTCGTATGCTCTCTCCATTCAAAGAATTCCTTATTTGATCTTCTTTTTCCCTAAATCCATATCCTTCCAAGAAACCCTAAATTTACCTAAATTCCTTTCAGTCTTCATTTTGTGCATACGTATTATAAACTAAAGTCATAGGTTTTCCTAATGCTCCTTACTTCGTGCTGGTTGTCTTTCGTAAAAGCCCCTTCCATTCAAAGTTGGATTCATGTATCTTCTCCACCCTAATTCGACGAAATCTGTTTTGATAGGTGCATAGGTACGAAGGTCTTCCTTAAAATAGGTGGCCACTTCTTCCTCTCCCTCCCACGCCTCGAGTCTTTAAAAGATCGAGGACGGTCTTTTAGCGCCGTTCTTTGCTTTGATTCTGCCATCCATTGAGGCAGACTCTGTAAAATGATCCTGTGACACTGTTTTCCCGGTAAATCATTTCTTTAAGTAACAATTGTCCCTGGTACAGTAAATTCAAGCCTACAGAAAACTTATAGTACACCTACAGTAAACTTAGCTTTGTAATCTATTAATCAGCAATTATAAGTTTATTTCAGTCACTTTCGTTCAACGTGGTTTTACTCAGCATTTATAAATATTATTTGTATAATTGTGTATTGTATTTGTATATATATTTGTATCTGTTATAAATATTATAATTTGTATCTATTATAAATATTATAATTGTGTACATTTGTGTCTATTTTTGCGTTAAAGAAAAAAGAAAAAATTTTTCTTTTACTTTTAATTGCAAAAAACATTCATTTTAAGTTAATTTCTTTTACATTCTAAAATTTACATACTTGATTTTCAATTAATTTCTTAATTAATTTGAGTTCATTCATTTAATTAATTTAATTAAAAATTAAGAATGACTCGCAGTGTTTTGTGCCAACCTTGGATTTTTTTAGCCTTTAAGAAACTATAAAAAAGGTTGTGAACTACTTTTGTTGTGGAATTTACCCCCTGTTTCCCAGAACCTGGAGTGATTCACAAGAACTTGACGTGGTGAGTAGTTATCATACAAACAATGAATCTGTTGTTCGAGGAGATAAATCTGAAACCTCTTTCACGGACTCGACGGTGCCTGCGGCATCCTGCTAAATTGAGACCATCAAGGCTCAGGAGTCTCTCGTGATCATTCCTGAAAAGGCTTATGCGGAAGAATCCGCACGATATATATATATATATATATATATATATATATATATATTTATATATGTACTGGCGGTCAAAATTATGGTGTCACAACAGGAAAAATAAAAGTATGATGGTATCAGTTAGGTTTACTGTCGTAAATGAAAATAAACGCTAACAACGTTTGGAGGATGCACATTTTAACGAAAATTACGTTACATATTTGCTCTATAATACTACCGGGTGTGTATAAAGTAACGCAAGTGAAGAGATAAATCCGATTTGAACTATATTAACGCAAATGAACATGGACGAGTAATATTTATTACATGTACTTTATAAGAACTTTATATTTGATAGTAAAGTTTGTACGAAGTGTTCAAATCAGGCCTAGTTCAAGTCGGATTTGTTTCTTCACTTGCTTTACTTTATACACACCCTGTATAATAATTTGTTGTGATGCCAACGTTTTTTCACCAAAAATTCTTCCTTTCTGCTTTATCACAGTTTGTCACATTTTTATAATTCTTTTCAGCAATTTTTCCAAATACTCTAGTATCAAATTATGCCATTCTTCTTGTAGATATTTTCAAAGTTGAGTGGGGTTAGTTCGACCGTTCTGTCAAGTTCATTCTTCATAATCTCGACTGGGTTTAGATCTGTGGATTGAGGAGGCTAATTCATTATTCTTAGTGTTTCATCTTCACTTTTTCTGTTCAAATATCTTTGGTAACATAGTGCTGTACGTTTGGGGTCATTATTTTGCTCGAACATAGTTATTCCCCATCATGCGATGACCGGAAGGAATGGCATGATGCTGTAGGATACGGTGTTACCTCTCTTTGTTGAATTTTTCTTCAATTTTCACAGGTCCTTCTCAGTCCCATCATTAAAGAAACAACCCCATACCCAGAGCCGGCCCTAGCGGCGGGCAAACGGGGCAACAGCCCGGGGCGCAACTGCCATGGGGGCACCAAAAGCCCCTCGTAAAAATAATCGATTGTATGGATACAATCTTTATAGCATGTGTTGTCGCCAAATGCTTATTTCGCCCAGGGCGCCATTTTGGCTAAGACCGGCTCTGCCCATACCGTTACATTGCCACCTCTATACGTGACTGTAGACACCACGCAGCTCTCTTTGAACCTTTCTCCAGCTCTTTTTCTCACATACTATCTTCTCTTACTGCCATATATTTCAAATTTGCTCTCATCTGTCCAAAGTACTTGTTTCCAGTCTTCTAACGTAAAGTATTGGTGTTCTCTCGTCCATTTCAATCGCTTTTGCTTATTGTCATGCATTAAATAAGGTTCTCTAACAACTACACGACCATTCAATCATGCCTTTCTTAATCGCCTTTGGACAGTCGAACACGAGACGCTGTTTTCTGATGTTAAATTGTGTTCAGCGGATAGTTGAAGTATTGCCAGGAATCTATTTCTTTTGGACTTTCTAATCAATAATATATCCTTCCTGACTGCTGTCTTTCTTTTTCTTCCTCAGCCCTTTTTGTTGTTTATCGAGCTTGTCTCCTTTTGTCACGTAATGGTTTTGGACACTCCATTCTGATAAACGTCAATCCTACGTGCAATATCTCTTTGGGATAGCCCAAGACGATGTAGAGCCATTATTTCAATGCGTTTCTTTATAGGAATTTCTTTCTTGGAACCATTATTAATTTCTGAAAACGAAAAGTTTTTGCCTCATAAATGCTGAGTATTCTCAATGGGAAAACGAACTTCATGTTTAGTTTAGCTAAACAATTGGTCTGTGTAAATATGTAAATGAAAGTTGAAAGTTTTTTTGAATACATAAGAATATGTGAGTGAATGGAACCTGCATCAAAAGAATCAAAGTTCATAAATTTCATAAATGTAGGATTAAATACAAACTACTAAAGACAGGAGGGCTAAAAAATCACTGCAACTTCATATATAGATATATTATTTTACGTAAAAATTGTATTGGTTTTAGCAGCAGGGTTTTTAAACTACAACACAGCTTCAAGCCAGATGGAAGGGGGGCGAACGGGGCGGCCGCCCCGATCTCGGCCCTTTTTTGGGGCGGCAAATTTGTTGCCCATAACAGTTACCATACATACATTTTGTGATGAATAAATTTACCAGATAAATGTAACACCGTTACATATATAGGCGTTAAAGTAACGTGAACGGTAAATCCGTTACATAGGTCTAAAATGTAACGTATAAAGGTAACTACGGCCTTTTTCACCACGTAATACGTAACAGCATCTACCGCCAATTTCAATTAGCGATGCCCATATGTATTTGAAGCTTGACATCATTTTTATCGCAATTTTGTCGTTTTAAACTACCTACTGCAAAATCTAATTATATTTTATAAATTATCCTCTCACGAAGTTTAATTTTTGTTTTCGGTTCCATCAATAATTTCATTGTATCAAAAACGGTATTGTGAAAATTTGTAAAACTATCGAAATTATGGGATTCACAAGGTTGAATGTTTCCCCATAAACTAACTATAAAATCTTCCATCATTGTGCATCATGAGCTCTAACCCTACGAACAATGATCAGAGTTATTTCCCGAGTCATGTAACGCCTTTTAAATTTATACGATGGAAACCAGATAAATAAACAAAGTACAACAACATTCAGTTTTCAATGATTTTCACTAAGAATTCTAGAAATGTAAAATATTACGAGTAAGGTATTAAAAAATTAATACAGCTAATGTTAGACTTTCTTGAACAAGTTCATAAGGGTTCTCTTTCAGCTAGTTTTTGATTATAGAAGATTAAAGCTTTGGAAATTATATTTAAAATTCAAGACAAGGTATGAAATAGCCTTTTAATATAAAAAAATCTCTCTCTCTCTCTCTCTCTTTCTCTCTCTCTCTCTCTCTCACACACACACACACACACACACTGTCTCTCTCTCTCTCTCTCTCTCTCTCTCTCTCTCTCTCTCTCTCTCTCTCTCTCTCTCTCAAGGGCTACAAAATTGACCCCTTCAATGAGAATGCAAAGCTACCAACGGAGATTGGAGCGCCTAAATCTGTTTACCTTAGAGACGAGGAGATTGCGGGGTCAGCTTATTCAAGTCTTGAAGATGCTCAGTGGAATAGACAGGGTAGATTACAGGAACTTATTCTCACTTAATGCCAATCCGACAAGAAATAATGGGTTTAACCTGGCACTAAAGACATTTAGGACCTCTGTCTGCGGGAATTTCTTTTCCTATAAAATAGTTAATATCTGGAACCAACTTCCCTCAGAGGTTGTTTCCAGTCAAAGTGTAAATGTGTTTAAAAATAGGCTAGACAAAGTACTGAATTCTCTCATAGTTTAAGACTAAAACATACCATAACTCTGCAGGAGTTCGCTTGCACGGTGTCTCTGTGAGCATGCTAAGTATAGAGCTATTTATGTATTCTCCACTTTCCTGTAAAATTTCCTTGGCTACTTTTCCAGGGTCAAGGTATTTTCTTCAACCTTTTTCCGTACCTGCCTCTGGCAGGGAGGGAGCGGAGGGTGGGGAGAGAGCCTTCTACTTTTCTATCCAGTTTTCTACTACTGCTAGGATAGTCGAAAGAAAAATAAACTTGTTTAATAACAGGAACCTCCCAGAGTGGACCGGAGGGTCTTTGAGGCTTCCTCTTGTCCTTGTAATTCCTTGTAACTCTCTCTCTCTCTCTCTCACACACACACACACACACACACACACACACACACACTAATCTGACTACCTTAAAAAATAAGATTTCATTCTCATGAGCTTGTGCTACTCGTGTGTCGAGTGACCGATACCAAAGGAAGCAGGTTTCAAAGAACTCTTTTTAAATCATCGCTGCAAAGTCTTTGAGCGCAGCGTTTGAACATGCTTCGATGGAACTTGAAACATGAACTTAATTAGTAATATATGCATTTCAAAAATATCTAATTATAATATGGTTTCTCACAAAACAGGTTCAAACTGAATTTCGGAACTAATCAGGATGCTGAATGCAGTCTCGCATGCACCGTTTGCTTCGTTTATCCTCTCTCTCTCTCTCTCTCTCTTTCTCTTGAAGTGTATCTGAGATCGATTTGTATTCATATTTGATGATTTTTATGGGATTCGTGTTCGAGAATTACTAATTTATATTACGACTCTTTATTTAAAAAAAATTAAATAAATAAATATCCAAATTCTTCGCTGAGTTTTATATTTTAACTTAATGTTTTCTGCTAAAAAATGGTAAAGATTAACTTCTGTTTAATATATTATGTAGGTAAAATAACATTTTATTTTCTCTGTAATTTTTATGTATTATTCATAAGGGATTAAGAATCAATAAAAGAATATCTTTAATTTTATTTTCTTTCATTGTGCTTTAGTCAAGTAAAACGATTATGAGATTGGGCACTGTAATGTATTGGGAAAACTTGAAAAAACTTATGGCTGATTGATCTGATATATAAAAAACAAAAAAAAATCAGAATTATTGTTTACTCTTTTGCTGATGTTAAAAATTGCGTTTTTAAATTGTGTGGCTGTATATGGCAGCTATAATTACACTTAAAGGCTAATAAAAAATATCCACGCTATCAACAGGGTAGAACGACCTTCAAGTAAAAATTCCGTCACTAAATTTTACATTTATTCAATCTTACATGACTTACAATAATCACTCTTACAATATTCTTTGATTTTACCGCTCCAGTGTAATTTTTGATTATTTGAAAAGGTTCTCCCAATACTTAAAAGGCACCAAATAATAATATGTTCCCCAAAATTTCGGTTGGCACGTGAGAAAATTTTGCATCAAAGATTTGACGATTTTGGCACGCTCACTTAAAAAGGTTGCCCACCCCTGGTATAGGTATTGGACATATGAATGGAAAGGTGAAAAAAAAAGAAAGCGATCTCACTACAAAAAAGTTACAGTATAGCGCAATGATTTTCAACCAATGGTCTCCGAAATTCAAAACCATCCATTCTCGAGATTCATCTTCCATTGTTCCAGTCTTGAAATATTGCCTTTGAGTATTGCTGTGACTTAATTATAGGTTGCGAGTGAATCAATGTTTCGAGTCGGTTTCTGGACGTTTCGATCACAGACCAGTTCGATCACAAGTCAATATGATATTATTAGTTAGTCATTAGTTATTAGTTTCTGGTCAAGGACCTCGGTGCTTGCTAGGTTAAGAGATAGGGTTGTAGTGGGGTTTTGGTAAAATGTAAGGTAAATATTACTTTTAAGGCTGCACGGCAACCACGTATCCTACATTAATAGCACATATCAATCGATAGAGCAGAAAAAATATATATACAGTTATATATACGATCAGGTAGACGACAATATGGAAGAACACAAGGAAACAGCTCGTGTTTTGAAAAGCCCACAAAGATCGACCAAGAGACGTTCACTAAAATTTCGAATTGCTGAAACCTTTTTAAGACGAATTTTAAGAAATAATTTGCAGTGCTTTCCATACAGTGGACATACAGTTCATGCAAGAAATCCTTCCAACTGATTGTGATCCTCGCGTGTTATTTTCACAGAGAGGCTGTTTGAACTTGTTACTGAAGATGAAAGCCTAATTTTTCACTTCATATTGAGTAGACGAAGCTCGTTTTCATTTGAGTGGTTTCACCAATAAACGCAACTTCAGAAAATCCAATAATTGTGCACCAGCGTGCACTACATCCTTAACGTGTTAGTGTGTGGTGTGGAATTGTGGCAAACAGAATAATTGGTCCGTACTTTTTCGAGGATAATAACGGTAACACTATGACAGTGAATGGTGAAAGATATCGTGATATGATCCGTGTTTGAAATAAACCTCAACAATAACAGAAGTTTTATTAAAATTAAATGACAAATGTTGATTTTATAGCCTTTTTAAAATGTACCCTTTTTTATGGCACACCCGTTACAAACACCAAAACTTATATAAAAAATAGTAATAGTACACTAGTACAGGATAAAGCTATATACCCATTAATATATATATATATATATATATATATATATATATATATATATATATATATATATACAGCAAAACTTATATAAAATCAAAATGCATACACCTTATGTTCTACCGCGTTTAACTAAAATACTAAACTCGCACGTGATCGAATCTACAGTTACATCATTGTTGCTTCGTACTATACAATAAATACGATTTAGCATTATTTCACCACTCAAGGTGGGCGGGTGCCTATACTCGATGTAAAGGGTCTTCATATCATTCAATACTATTTTTGTGCCCACCTTACAATTGGTTGGCAAATTATCTTTAAACACGGACAGAATACAATCAAAAGCACGCACAAAGAGGGCGTCGTTAGCCACAACATCGTTATTAAATTCAAGTTTATAAACACTCCTTTCCAAACGAGGGTTTTTTCTTACCGATCCGAGCTTTTCAATCGTGAATTCTTCTTCACAATGCATAGCAGCAGTTGAAATAATTTCTAAATCGTAACGACAGCACCTCATTAT
The DNA here is from genome assembly GCA_023014485.1 of Bathynomus jamesi. Taxonomy (NCBI): domain Eukaryota; kingdom Metazoa; phylum Arthropoda; class Malacostraca; order Isopoda; family Cirolanidae; genus Bathynomus; species Bathynomus jamesi. The sequence goes on along the minus strand of JAJOZX010000026.1, from coordinate 2,574,804 downwards.
ATAAAGATACAACTCTTCAGGGTGAAGAGTGTAGGCGAGCTCTGCCCTGTACCGCTCAAGTCCTTTGTACCAAAGTTCATGATATTTCGAAGAGTCTAAACCATTTAAATAAGCATCCAGCTCTAGACCATTCTCGCCATGTTCATTCCTACATTCGATATACCCGTCGAGCAGAGCGGTGTATGCGTGTTCAAGAACGTATCAAAATAAACCATATCCCTAACACGTGCATCTAATATAGGTTTTAGTTTGCGGAAACTTGCGATTTCAAACATTCTGCCGAGGATGAAGCGGTTTCGCGTGGGGACAAGAACGTTATTATGAGATGCATTCTTCCCTATCAGTCGTATATCAATGCACGTACAAACAATGGCAAATGGGGGGTATCACTAATCTGTTCTCTTCTTGTACCTACACCTGCAGGTATTTCATAACGATCCTCACCCCACTTCTCAACTATCACGAAAACTCTATTCATCTCTTCAACACTTAAATAAACAACCTTACGTTTACCAGAGTCTGCTTGTCTACAAGTCGTTTCCAGTACATAGTTAATGGCACCGGATTTACGTCTGAACACACGCAATGACTTCGTCACGGACACGTCGTATACGGCATTGAGAATGCTGCTCAAAGGAAGCTCCATCGTTTTCTATTGTGAGAGTGCACAACCAGTCGGGTCAAGCTCTGAGACGACTATGAGCAACCGGTGCACTGTTTGGGTCGGGGACAGGTGTGGAGGAGTGAGTCATACCAAGCGTTAATGTTTCGTGTACGGGTTTGTTCCAGCATGAAAGAATCATGGGAGTACTGTACTTGTGTCCATTATACCGGGCAATTTTCCGATACATGAGGCGACATCGGTTTTAATGTTTTATCGGAATGCGCACTAGACGTTCATTTCCACAAACTAAACACATTAACAATCCGGCACTATTTGAGAGAAACATGTGCCCGTATTTATCCTTTTTGTTTAACAGTCGATACTCGTCTCTAAATTCTATTAAAAACTCACACAGGCCTTTAGCCACAACCTCACTGCGAACCTCGTCATGATATATCATATATATATATATATATATATATGAATGTAGTGGTAAAAGTATTTTGGCTTGTCCATGATGACAAGGTTTAAATTCTCAGCCGCAGGGTACGCGTACTCGGTATGATTCAGCATGACACAATACCACCTGTCACACTGCTCATCAACAAGACTCACTACCCATACCCATTGCTTCTCTTCTGCAAGCGTTGTTTCTTTCACCTCACGATATATATACGCTTTTATACAGTTTAGCCCTAAAACGTAGTCCATTACATCGTTTGTGCCGCGAAATCCGCCAATGCTCTCGCCAGAATATCCATAGAGTATTTGAACATCCTGTTCCTCAAGCTTCGCGCGGTTCAATGTAGCCTTAAAAATCTCAAAGGAGGGGGGGGGCTAGACCGTCTTTCAGTATTCACCACATCTTCCGACTTTACCGAATACCACTTCATAAACGTCGAAAACGCAATGTCAAAAGTCGCCATTACTATTTTTCGTCTACGTGAGAAAATGCACGTCTGAGCTCTAGGGCTTGCAGCGGCCAACTGAGCACGCAGGGGTAGAGAGATGCCCAGGTAGCAGCAGGAGTCACGTGACCCTTTGATTGATCTTACAGTGGGCGGAGCTTAGGACTTTTTCCTGTACACACACACACAGACAAAGGAGAAAATGAAACCCTAATTGAAACATTTACAAATATACGCAATAAATAAACATATTTAACAATAAACATATCCATCATTCAGGTACTATGGTACCCAAAGGGTACGGTATCATAGGTGCAAGGCACCTGGTAACGTTTCCTATAGGTGTTACGACACACCTTTGTGCCCCTAAGTTCCTTCACACATCCCAGTTTCTGTGCCTGAAAATTGTGGGTTCCTACAGTCAGTTGGGGTGGTTGGTCACCCTCATCTTCTAAGCACACTGGCTCCTTCAACGAGTTAAAGTTAACGACCCATCGGTTCGCCAGGTTAAGCGTGATGCCCTTCGCCTTCACGATATATTTCGGCTCTTTCCACACCCTCACCCGCACCCCATAAGTTTTTGGCCCTGTTGATACAAAGGAGTCAGCGTATGCACCATCACCACACTCATCCTTGATCTCGTTAGTCAACTCTCCGAGGAATTCCCAATAGGCGGCATATATTCACCTCCTTCTCTGTGAATATTACGCTATCCGTGTCAGCGTACAGCACCCTCCTCCCAAGAGAGTGCAGTAGTCCCCAAAGCTTGATGCGTGCGTATGCCGTTGTGAAGCTGGATACAGGTATGTTTGTAACACGTGAGGTATCTGTGGCCAGTTCGGTGATGTTGTATTTTATTATGTACGTGTTACCAACATTCACGATCTCCATGACCTCTTTATTGGTGGCATTGGCATAATCCCACACCTCGTTATAACTTTAGGGTAGTGAACGTTCCCTTTACCTGTATTCTGTGCAAACTTGCCCCAAAGACTATTTAGGCATAACTTTGCACTAAAGCGCTTGCCAGGATTCTTAACAACTTGGGCCCGGTCAAGTTGTATCCCTTCACGGTCACGGTAACGCTGAATATAAGCCGATTTTTCACCTTCGCTCTCAACCCCTCACGGGTAGCCTGATGCTTCTACTTTATCCTTCAAAAAAGTATTTATATACGGCGTGAAGAGATTGGGGAGTTTCTGAAACCTCCACACCTCATATATCTTCAATATTCTGTAACCATGGCGGATGGAGGGACAGCTCAGGACTTGTATATACACCTCTGAACTTCCGCTGGTTGGTTGTATCATTACAGGACCCATTATTCTCACTTCACGCACAGGGGAAACATAAGTTTGTGATCTATAACGACGGGTAAGATCGACATCCATAAATCGCGAGGGGGAGCACGTCTACGAAAGAAAGACCGAAATAGTACTTGTTCAAATTTGTCGAGAACACCTCGATGGTGGGCAGGTCAGGTTCCACCAGTTTTTTCAGGTGCACCTACAGGGTACGGATTGTTCTTCACCACGTAGGGATATAAAGAACAGAAGTCGTAGTAATGAAGTTTTTTGCCATCCGTAGGTAGAAAGTACAGCTTGAATAGGTTTGTACGCCCTCCGAACAAGCTATCACAGCATTTGAGAGGATCCAACACCATTGAATGCTTGATCGTGTTTATTTCTTCACGGTACTGTCCATCTGTTTCCATCCGTGCATCATACTTATGCTCCCACAAGATCTTGTGAGTGAACTGGGTACCTATAAGCTGATCGCGGGTGCGGGTCCATGCAAGACTGTCGGCAGGAGATCTGTTGTGGATATCTCCTACGATTCCACACTCAGGACGTGGGCATTCATGCCACCAGCATCCGTTAAAGGAGTACACAGTTTTCTCACCAGTCGTACGGTCTTAGCTTAGACCATCAACCAAAAAACACGACCACTGATCTTAATGGGTATTTCTCCCGTGTTGCGGGCGTGTTTATGTATACTCCGGTCTGCTGTTGTATGTGTATGAGCCAGTAAATAGCCTTGTGCACAAACTGCGAGGGTTGTTTCTGTGAATGACGGCTAAGGTGTCTTTAGGCATGAAATTGTTCTTCAACACAGTAAAGCACAATGAAGCGATTGTGGTTGCGACTTGCAGCGGATCGCAGTTGAAACGGTTTATGTACATCCTTCTAAAGGCCTGGAAACATACTCTAAGCACGCGCACATCATTCACGCAATAACGCTCACATTCATGAGCTATATTGTATGGATTAGTTTCATTAAAACTGTTGTAGTAGCGGTCGAAATCTTCACGCTCACTATCACTCATGTTGGTGTAGTTAAAGTATTGTTTGGGGGGAGGTAGTCCTACGTAATTTAAAGTGTCGCTAGTGAGGAGAGTGTACGGGAAGTACCTTTTGAAACTTCGGCAGCTACACCCATCACCTTGCGTAGCTTGGCTAGTTTACAAGGTGTGAATAATAAAGCATCTTTAAACTGAACATTACCTCTTATCTGCATTTGTATAAGCTTGTTTCCTCTTTTCATGGGATCACCCGTGAATATCTCTGATGACTCGTGCTCAGGCAGTTCCTTATAAAGGAATTGTGTGTCAAATTTTGCCCCGTTATGGGCAAGAATATAAACAGTCATTTTTTTTAACTTGTCCACAGGGCTGTCGTGTGCGATCGTTTTAAAAACGTTTGTCCGTTTACCACATTTGTGACACTCATCACACTGAACCTCCATGCACTCATCGCAGATAGTCTGGCTTACGAGTAGATGTGGGATAACCTCTTTGGTTTCAGGGTTTGTGTAAGTTTCTATATCGTAGTACAGTTATACAAGGTCTATTTTTAGGCTTAGCGTCTTTCATATAACATATGCTTCACTCCATCCGCCTTATGGCATGTAGGACAGTGAATTTCATCACATTTATGCTTGAATTTCCTCCAATTATCCATCATATGAAACATACCACATTCACAGATTCTCATTTTCCTGCAAGCGCCAATTGACTATGTAGCTGAAAGCATTTATTATTGAAAAATGTACGTCTGCACACATTACATTCCCTCTTCTCAGCTTCAACTACACGACTTTCACATTTGGGGCTTTTACACTGCTCACATACCATGTGACATTTCTTACAATGCCTCACTATATCATCCGCAAACTCGAGACATCCCTTACACAAATCATGATGCCGTCCATATTTTCGGCTTTTATCATAACTCGCGTAAAGGTCCCTTATATTGCGGATAGGGAGATACGTTGAACCTGACAGTCCTAAAATAAGTAAAGGTCTCGCGCGATCTCTCACACAGCTTTTAAAAACATACACAGTCCTACGACGATTATCCATTCCAAATACAACTATACGAACATTCATTTCCTGCTCTACCCTTCTCAGCTCTTCAGGACCCATATTACAATCAAATTCAAGCTTGCAATCTGAAGCCAGTATACGAGCACGCTGCACAACCGTAGGCAATCTAATTTTTTGGGCCCGTGTATTTAGCACAGTAAACATACGGGCCAAGACTATTGCTATAAAGCCGCAACCCCGATCGGCGTTTATATGCCGTCTGTAAATAGCCTGAGAATTGAAGTTAAGAGTATAAGGTGTGGCACTATGACCCGCAACCCGGAATACTCCATCAATATTTACCGTGAAGTTGTCCATATTGAAGGCTGTACTACTTTGAGAGGCCTGCATTATACGGCCCAAGATATATTCTATGTCTACAGCTGCCAAGCGTCTGAACGGTATTACTAACCAAAAATCATCGACATCCCCGTCAAGTGACCCGAACCCGAAGACCAACCTCGTCCGGACTTCACGTTCGTCGCAGTTCTGAAGGGCAAACTCCACAATACGCTCAATTATGCGCCGCAGTCCGTATTCAACACCGTTGTTATACAGGGCTCCAGGGTCAACCCTGACTATATACCGATTTCTAGTCAGGTCCGGGGTGGGGTTAGCCGTGCGCACCAGTTCGAATGTTATAAGTCTTACCTTCCTCTACAGAGCGAGAAGCTGCTGCTGGTGGAGGATATCCCCGGGATTGAACAGGAATAAGGGGGTATACTTTTATTGAGGAAGGTACTATTGTGGGGGTTGTGTCCAGTGACGGACTGGCCTACTGGGATACCGGGAAATTTCCCGGTGGGCCCCCAGTACTTGGGCCCAGAGCGTGAGAACAACGGTGCTTAAGGAACACGGGCTGGGGGCCAGGGCTCCTTGGGCACCGTTAATACCGTGTGACCACAAAAATTGTCCCTGTTTTTAATCGCTTATTACTGTCATTATTGCAGCTTCACAAATGAAATAAAAAGCATTCGAAAGAGAACATTTTAAAGTTTTAATTTATTCTACATGTGTTCAAAGTGACGTCCCTGGACATTCTTACATTTCACACAACGGGAAAGGAAGTTATTTATTACATTTTCCAAAACGCTGCATTCAATGGACTGTACACTCTCTACCACCGCTTGCTTTAATTCTTCGATAGAGGATGGCTCTTGCCTGAATACTTTGTCCTTGACAAATCCCCAGAGAAAAAAGTCCATAGGTGATAGATCGGGAGATCTTGCGGGCCAGGGAAACTGCGAGCGATGAGAAATGAATCTTTGTTCAAAAAATCTTGTTAAACATTCCAGTGATTGCCTAGTTGTGTGGGCTGTTGCTCCTTCTTGCTGAAACCACTTGTTATTGCAGTTTTCTTGTTCAAAAACAGTGTTCAGCATTTCTACATATCTTTCTGAAGTTACTGAAAGCGGTCTCCTTGTCTCTGGGTCCTCAAAAAAGTAAGGACCATAAACCTTGCTGCTACTCAAACCACACAAGACAGTAACTTTTGGTGAATGCAGAGGTTTCTCCAAGTGTATATTTGGCTTGTTTTGTGACCAACACCGGTAATTCTGTCTGTTGATGAACCCATTGAGATAGATGTGGCATTCATCACTGAATATTATGTCACTTAATCTTATCTGGTTTTGTTCAATTATTGTTTCAATGCGTTCACAAAACATCAAACGACGCTGGTAGTCTTGTTCGCTAAGCTGTTGCAAACACATAATTTTGAATGACTTCATTCTCAAATCCAACGTGATTATTTTCAGAATGCTCTCCCGTTTGATTCCTGTCACAGCTGATAGTCGTCTCACAGATTTCTTGTTGTCCGTTTCAAGCTGATTTGCGACTGAATCAATGTTTTCAGCGGTTCGCACACCTTTGCTGCGCCCAGAGTTGCCTTTATGCATGTTCTTGATTGAGCCGTGATGTTTCCATTTTGCGAAAATCCTGCGAATCGTTTTAGGATCTATGGTCCTTTGCTGACCGTATTGTCGTCTGAAAGACCGTTGGGTGGCAACTACCGAGCCATGTTTGATCATCTCTTCTGCGATGAAAACACGTTGCATGTCCGACAAATAACCCATGATTGTGGTGGAAAAACTGTCATTTTTTTATAAGTACTGATTTCGTATCCAGGATATCGAAAAAATTAAATAAAACTTTAAAATGTTCTCTTTCGAATGCTTTTTATTTCATTTGTGAAGCTGCAATAATGACTGAGTAATAAGCGATTAAAAACAGGGACAATTTTTGTGGTCACACGGTATAAATAACTGAGCACCGTTAATATATATATATATATATATATATATATAATATATATATATATATATATATATATATATATACAGGGTGTTTGAAAACTTTCTGTACAAATTGTAATGGGGGATAGGCAACACCAAGACAAACCCTTTTCGTCTATAAGTGTATGTCCGCTGACGTCGCCATTCGGCGCGAGAGGGCGCCGCTGCAATTGGCTAAAAGGTGAAGTGGGCTAGACTCGCGCTTGCTGCGGGCATTCTTAAATCGGACGTAGTACGCGTAACATGGAGCGCTTCACGACTGCTGAGATGGCTGACATGCATATGGTGTATGGGGCTGCCAATGGAAATGGAAGAGCTGCTGTGAGGTTGTACCGACAGCGCTTCCCAAACAGACGTGTGCCAAACCACCAAACGTTTGCGCATTTGCATCGGCGACTGCGAGAAACTGGAACATTCCATGCAAACATGCATGACACTGGTCGGGAGAGAAACGTGCGCATTCCTGACATGGAAGAAGAAATCCTACGGCGATTTGAGGACAATCCAAGCCCAAGCACGCGAGGTGTTGCACGTATCCTCGGTGTGAACCACGACCTGGTCTGGAGAGTGTTGCACGAGCAGCAGTTACATCCGTTTCATCGTCAGAGAGTCCAGGCATTACAACCTCGGGATTACCCTCTTCGTGTGGAATTCGCACGCTGGTTTCTGCAGCAGACAGCGGTGCAGCCTAATTTTCCGGCTTATGTGCTGTTCTCAGATGAGGCCTGTTTCACACGTGAGGGTGTGTTTAACATGCACAATTCTCACGTGTGGGCGCACGCAAATCCACATGCTATACGGGTGCATGCTCATCAAGAACGGTTCGCCGTCAATGTTTGGGCGGGTATCGTCCATGGCAAGTTGATTGGGCCGTACCTGCTGCTTGCCCGACTCGACGGGCGGGTTTATCGGATATTTCTTGAAGAAACGTTGCCGGAACTGCTGGAAGATGTTCCCGTGGCTATTCGTAGAGGAATGTGGTTTCAACACGACGGGGCCCCAGCACACTCCAGCAACGATGTGCGGGATTATCTGAACGCCACTTTTGGGGACCGATGGATAGGCCGGGGTGGGCCCGTAGCCTGGCAACCGAGATCGCCCGATTTAACATGCCTCGATTTCTTCCTGTGGGGACACATGAAGAACCTCGTGTACGAGACTCCCATTTACTCAGAAGAAGACCTCGTAGCAAGAATCGCTGTCGCCGCTGGAACTGTTCCCGAAATGCCGGGAATCTTTCGACGTGTACGTCGGTCAATGCTTCGACGCTGTCGGGCATGCATTGATGCTACCGGTCGCAACTTTCAGCACCTTCTTTAAATAAACATGCCTTCTTTAAATAAACATGTTACGCATACTACGTCCGATTTAAGAATGCCCGCGGCAAGCGCGAGTCTAGCCCACTTCACCTCTTAGCCAATTGCAGCGGCGCCCTCTCGCGCCGAATGGTGACGTCAGCGGACATACACTTAGACGAAAAGGGTTTGTCTTGGTGTTGCCTATCCCCCATTACAATTTGTACAGAAAGTTTTCAAACCCTGTATATATATATATATATATATATATATATGAATAGAAACGACATAAGTGTTAAGGAACGTTTCTGCACACGAGGAGGAGAGATAACGAATAATGAAAAATGAGGCGAACCGCCCGGGAATCGAACCCAGGGCCTTCCAATTGCCGGTCGGACGCTCTACCATTATGCTACGGACCTCACTCAATCACAAATCGAAATTCTCCCACATAGGGCAGAAACCAATACCCTGAGAGGGCACCCTCGCAAATCGTGAATATGCGCATATAACTGCAATGACCGCGCAGTATATAAATGAATAGAAACGACATAAGTGTTAAGGAACGTTTCTGCACACGAGGAGGAGAGATAACGAATAATGAAAAATGAGGCGAACCGCCCGGGAATCGAACCCAGGGCCTTCCAATTGCCGGTCGGACGCTCTACCATTATGCTACGGACCTCACTCAATCACAAATCGAAATTCTCCCACATAGGGCAGAAACCAATACCCTGAGAGGGCACCCTCGCAAATCGTGAATATGCGCATATAACTGCAATGACCGCGCAGTATAAATGAATAGAAACGACATAAGTGTTAAGGAACGTTTCTGCACACGAGGAGGAGAGATAACGAATAATGAAAAATGAGGCGAACCGCCCGGGAATCGAACCCAGGCCTTCCAATTGCCGGTCGGACGCTCTACCATTATGCTACGGACCTCACTCAATCACAAATCGAAATTCTCCCACATAGGGCAGAAACCAATACCCTGAGAGGGCACCCTCGCAAATCGTGAATATGCGCATATAACTGCAATGACCGCGCAGTATATAAATGAATAGAAACGACATAAGTGTTAAGGAACGTTTCTGCACACGAGGAGGAGAGATAACGAATAATGAAAAATGAGGCGAACCGCCCGGGAATCGAACCCAGGGCCTTCCAATTGCCGGTCGGACGCTCTACCATTATGCTACGGACCTCACTCAATCACAAATCGAAATTCTCCCACATAGGGCAGAAACCAATACCCTGAGAGGGCACCCTCGCAAATCGTGAATATGCGCATATAACTGCAATGACCGCGCAGTATATAAATGAATAGAAACGACATAAGTGTTAAGGAACGTTTCTGCACACGAGGAGGAGAGATAACGAATAATGAAAAATGAGGCGAACCGCCCGGGAATCGAACCCAGGGCCTTCCAATTGGAAGGCCCTGGGTTCGATTCCCGGGCGGTTCGCCTCATTTTTCATTATTCGTTATCTCTCCTCCTCGTGTGCAGAAACGTTCCTTAACACTTATGTTCGATTCTATTCATTTATATACTGCGCGGTCATTGCAGTTATATGCGCATATTCACGATTTGCGAGGGTGCCCTCTCAGGGTATTGGTTTCTGCCCTATGTGGGAGAATTTCGATTTGTGATTGAGTGAGGTCCGTAGCATAATGGTAGAGCGTCCGACCGGCAATTGGAAGGCCCTGGGTTCGATTCCCGGGCGGTTCGCCTCATTTTTCATTATTCGTTATCTCTCCTCCTCGTGTGCAGAAACGTTCCTTAACACTTATGTCGTTTCTATTCATTTATATACTGCGCGGTCATTGTAGTTATATGCGCATATTCACGATTTGCGAGGGTGCCCTCTCAGGGTATTGGTTTCTGCCCTATGTGGGAGAATTTCGATTTGTGATTGAGTGAGGTCCGTAGCATAATGGTAGAGCTTCCGACCGGCAATTGGAAGGCCCTGGGTTCGATTCCCGGGCGGTTCGCCTCATTTTTCATTATTCGTTATCTCTCCTCCTCGTGTGCAGAAACGTTCCTTAACACTTATGTCGTTTCTATTCATTTATATACTGCGCGGTCATTGCAGTTATATGCATATATATATATATATATCTTATCTTATAAACGCAAAGACTTTGCGTTTATAAGATAATTAAGTATCACAATTATAAATATGGATACTTATTAATGGTTGCATGTTTCCCTAATCGTTTGCGCCATTTTGTATTTTACGGCTTGAGCTAACACTCTTTTTGGACTTTTTGTCTTTTAAATTTATATTATCATTTATATTTCTTTCTTTTCAGATGAAACAGTGAAGTCAGGGGCACAGAAGAGAAAGGAGAGACACAAAATTACATGCAGAAAGTGCTAAGAAGTCAAAAAAGTGACAGACTTTTTTACTGACCCGAAAACAGCAGTGACAATAGCAGAAACTACTATTGCTTCTTCATCTACATTGTCTCGTGCAGAAGAATCAGAATTGCAAACTACTACTGCAGAAATAGAAACCGTACCTGAAATTGAAACTGAACATGAACATGAAATTGAAACTCAGCATGAAATTGAAACTAAACCTGTAAGTGAAACACAATTTGAAACTGAAATTACTGTACACGGAACTGGAAGAGCTGATCATGTATCAGACAGTGAAGATGCTCAAGAAATCGAAAACGAGATATTTGAAAAGATTAAGCGTGATTCAGCTAATCTGGATGCCTTTTTTGATTATCACCCACAGCAGCCATTGACAGATGTACCCTTCATACCGCAAAAGGTCTACTAGCGTTCAGATGGCAACATAAAGCGAGAATGGCTGACATATTCTGTTAAACAAGAATCGATATTTTGCTCTGTGTGTCTCGCATGTGCAGAAACAAAGGAGAAAAATGTATTCATCAATGGAATGCGTGATTGGAAACACATTTACCAACGCATAAGTGAACATGAATCATCCAAAAGTCACAACAGTTGTGCAGAGGCTTTCATGTTAAGAAACCGTGGAGCAGATATAGCAACACGTATGTTCACTGATGCAAAAAATAAAAGACAAAGTGAAGTACAGCAGCGTCGACAAGTTTTGCACAGAATTATCGACATTGCCATGTTTTTAGGCAAGAGAGGACTTCCTTTCCGAGGAAATATATCGGAAAGTGCATTCACGTTTTTTGAAACTCATGAAAGTATAGATCATGGAAACTTCTTAGAGTTGGTTCTACTTCTTGCAAACTATGATGATGTGTTGCAACAACATATGAGTAAAGTGGTTGATGAAAGCAAAAAAGACATGCTGCTAATCCTACCAGTCGTGGACGTGGATCCCTTGTGACATTTCTGTCAAAAACTACCATTGGTTATGTACTATCAGCTATAAAGAAAGCGATGTTGGAAATTATAACTGATGAGATACGATCCGCTGGTGTATTTTCAGTGCAAGTGGACACTACACAGGATATAAAATCAGTGGATCAAGCTGCTGCTGTAGTCAGATATGTTCACGACCAAGTGTATGAGCGACTTGTTTCTCTGGTTGATGTTCATTCATCCACAGGACAATCTCTGTATGATTTGGTGATACTTGTCTTCGAAACAAAAAACATTTCTGCACAGAGTTGCATATCAGACAGCACGGATGGAGCTGCAAATATGTCAGGACAGTACAAAGGGGGTGTTGATAGACTGTACAGAGGTGTACAAAACACTGATAGGAAATCTGAATAGGTTAAAAGACCTGGAGCAAGTCTCGCATGTGCCACAACTGAGTACGCCATCATCCCCAACATTAGCATTTCTGAAGAGGAGAAAGAAGAGACCAAACAACAACGACTAACCCTATCCACGTGTCTCTAAAATACACAACTGGCTAACATATTAAGAAAACGCTCTTATGACATTTCTAGCCCAGCCTCCTATGGCGGTGTTGATAGACTGTACAGAAGTGTTTACAATGATGGAGTAGTGAAAAAAGATGTTGAGAGGTTTTTGCGGGAGCAGGATGCTTATACACTTCATAAGCAGGTGAGAAAAAGGTTTAAAACAGCGACAAGAAGGCCAAGACCTGTGATTCCTCCATTCAGTGTAGTCTGTCGAAAGAAGAGGAAAATCCAGACCTGCTCGACACAACCGCAAAGGAGGCGGCGAACACGTCTGCCACAACACTTCATTCGGCAACAGACGCATCATCCACCTTTAGAACAGGTGGATGGCTTGGAACAACCTCCCTAGAAATCTTGTCCAAATGGTGGACACAGGAGTCCGGGAATCTTTAGTTATCAAAAGTGATGACCAGGTCCGACGGCGACTTCCTCATCAGTCGCACTTGAGATGACGATAACAGGTGTACGAAGCCCTTACTAAGCGGTGAGCTCTGCGGCAGTCGTCTGACCAACATAGAATTGTGCCTCCTCTGAATTATCCAGTTGTTCGAGGTACAGACTGGAAACCTGCTGCATAAAGAGTGGAAATAAAATATTGCACAGTTTCATCTAGAGCGAGAGATGAGTATGAGTCGGTTCATCGGTATTAAAAAATTTCCGTGTCCAAATCTTCTACCATGGTGCGCCCGTGGCGTTGGCCAAAGAATGGTCAGAAAGAAAATGACGCCCATTAAGGTCGCGAGTAGAAGAAATGGACGGGGAGGTTCGTGAATTAAGGACACCAAATCATCTCGAGATACTGGATCAGTCGGAGAAAGGTACAATGAATATATCGTATATCTTCTCTCCAGGTAGAGCTGAACAGCCATCAACTAGAGAGGAGAACGGAGAGGGAAGTGGGTAATAGGAACATCAAGGGGGGTATACAGACCACACTTATCATGATGACCACCCGCAGGGGAACGAAGAGGGAAGAATGCTGCGAAACCCTTGGATGGGAGGAGCGACACTACCTACCATCGTCTCCTGCAGGCACAAAGATTGGTGAAACTTCAGATAAAAGAACCTGATGCTTCTCCCAGTCTGCCAGAAATCCAAGTCAGTTCCAGTGTAGGATAGCTGAAGCACCCTACTCGGAACGACTCTCAAGATTCTCCTTAAAGAAGACAATCGAGGCGCATGCACCTTTTTACCCCGTACTCTTTAAGACTGACTGGCAGGTGAGTGGTCATGAAAGCGGGAGTCTTCGGGATCTCAAAGGATCATAAGGTACCGCCAGACCCCAAAAATCTCGAACAAGTGGGGTTGAGGGACAAGCACTCTTGGGTATCCAGGGTACGTTCACCATTGTAGAACCCCTGCAGAAGCAAGGGAGTCAGTACCCGCTGAATCTGAGGCAGATGCACTGAATCCAGAGAAAACCGTGCCAAGAATCGTCAGAACTGCAGCATCGACCTTAAGGACCGAGCTGAGGGCTCAGTCGCGGCTGAAGCCCACTTAGAAGAGACTCGGGTAGGGCCATCGGCCTCCTCTGAGGCAACAGCGCAGGTTATTTCCGCCGTTGAGGAAATACCCAAGACATCCTGATAGTCAGGTGTTTTGTAGGAGACTCGTTGACGCAGATAGACTCGGGCGACCCGAGGAACCTTTTTAAAGATAGTGTCGCTTTTTTTAATGCCAGAAGGGCAGGAAGAACTCGTGGAATGGGGTGACACTCAAGGATGGGTGAGAAGAAGACGTAACAGGGATGGAAGGTTGAGGTGGCTGCGCACGGAAGAGGACAGAAACGACAGAGACAAAGTCGACTCCAGGACGGACAAAGAGAAGGAAGTCCCTCTACTCTGCCTCGGCAAAATTCGTTTTCTTCGTTGCCTGAAACAAGGCAACGAAGTAAAACAGGTAACAGTTCCGTAGCTTTGAAGACGTTGTTTGATCGCCACCACAGTTGACACACCACACGGACCTAGTAGTAAGCCCCCATATGGGAGGCACCACCACAAGACACATACGGGGGACTTACCTCGCGACTGACGGGGACATTTACGTCATAAATGGCCGAACCAGTGGCAGTAGCAACATCGTCAAGGCAGAATAACATAAAGCTTCACCTTGATGTGAAACCTAGCTTCCAAAAGGACAGCACGGAAGGCAAGCCTATCAAATGTCAGAATAAGCGTCGGAGTAGGGGTAGGGATACTACTGATCTTCCTCTGGATAAGCTCTACTTTCATCTCGAAGAGCAGGGTCTCCTCCGACTATCAAGAAACATCAGGGAAGAAAACAACTCCTCGAGATTAGTCGAGGATGGATGAGCCGAGTAACTTACAGTTACAGCCGTCACAAAGGAGAAAGCATGAATCTGAGAGCTTTGCTCCGGGAAAAACACCAAGCGACAGCTAAAGCACGGTAGCTATAAAAAAATGTTTCGTGATAGTAGCGCCATCCACCGAACGTATCATAGGGAACTTCTCGAAGGAGACAAGTTCGAAAACGCTGGGAAAACGTTGAACAGTGACCTTAGGGCAACGTTTTTCAAACTGTTGGGCGCTCAAAATATACTGAAGAGACGCACAAGGAGGTTAACAACTGAAAATAAAAAGCAAAAATTTAGGTATTTTGAATAATGTTATTCACTATCACTACACCCGGCATAAAATGTAAGAATTGCTGAGATAGCACGCCATGTACCTCACACTCATTATGGTACCAATAAATTGCATTCCACGTAGGTTATTTATAGTTGAAATAAGGGATGCGTGAAGGCATAATTTGGGTTTGAAGGAAGCGTTGAGTAAAAAAAGTTTGGGAAAGATGACTTAGGAGCAGAATTCCGCCGCCGTTCATTTCGTTGATGGGAATCCGAAGACCGGTTAATTTGAGAATCGCCCTTGCGGGTATCCGAGTCGAGTTTCAATTCCTGGCGTTCCTGGCGAGGAGAAGTCAAACGGAAGAGGACGTAGAAGAAACTGCCATGGGAAGGAAAGTGAAGTTCAGTTACCCATACCCCCATTCACTACGGAACCCAATTCTTCTACCGGGAATTAAACGCCCCCACGACCCCAGGGGTAACGAAGTGGAATAGGCAGGTAACTATTAGAACGTCTCATAGCAGACCGAGGACAAGGAAGGGTGTTGACACTAATGCCCACTAATGTGGTGGGGTAGTGGGAGAAGTGTGGAAAGTGTGGGGTGGCGTGAGGCATGTGGGAATCTTCAACCCGTCATTTTTTGGTCGGTCCCGCCAGCTGAAATTTGAAGGTGGATGAATTACATATAAAAATGCACTTGGCTTCTCGAGTATGTTTTATTGTTAAATCATGAAACAGCTCTTTTAGTTTCATTTGAAAAACTCTTGCAACAATATCTGGCCTATGTTCTGGTCTTTCAAAAGCTTCAATACTTTCAGTGATTTCAGTCCATGTTGTAATCGTAATAAAAAGATCCGGCTTTCCAAATTTTCTTACAATTGCCATTGCATTTATTAATTCTGCTGCATTACTCTCAGGCTACCTTAATAAAGATACTAATTTGACTGCAGATATTTTGTATTTATATTCCTAAGTCTGTTTTTACACACGGACAGCTTTATGCAGGCTTTTCTAGAGCAGTGGTATTTAACCTAAGAGTAATTCGGCCTTTTCCGGGGAGTAACGAGCTGGCGCCACTATTAAAAAAAAAGCCGATTATGGTTCCACTAAAATTCTATTCTTTCCTAATTTTTCCTTTTTTCATATTTGACATTTAAAAAGGGAATGGGAGGGGGGGGGGAGATAATTACGGTTTTGTTGGCTAGCTCAAGGAGTAACAGTGCGACAAAGATTAACTACCACGTTTCTAGAGTGAGAAGTTTTCCTTTTGTTAAAGTCTTTGGTGAAAGAATAACTAGAAATCCTGTATTTGAAAAAAGTAATGTTGCAGTAACGGTACTAATTTGACCGCAAATGTTTTGCGGGTCTCTGCTAGTATATATATATATATGAAAAAATAGCCCCTACCAATGTTTGAAGTCACTACCTCTTGAGTAGAAGGTGAGGGCGACGCTAACCACTACACTACGATGGGTAGCAGTGTAATGACTAGTGCCCTCACCTACTCAAGAGGTGGTGAGCTTGAACCTTGGTGGAGCGATTTCTTCATCTTGAAAAATCGTGCGTGTTCATGCATTATATATATATATATATATATATGTTACACTTTTCTTCTGGGTTTGTTCCCGTGAACAGAAAGTACTCTCGATGCTGATAACCTGAAGACGTCGTATCAACTCTTACTTCCTCAGGCACCGTTACTTGAGTGCACTGTATTTAAGGGATCGTTGGGGAGAAAAAAAGACGTTTGGCAAAGTTTTTCTTTTAATTTACTTGAATGTGAGTGCTTTGACAGTCGGAATTAATTTAATCTATGTCACGTCGTTTTTAAATCGACTTTAAATTAAAGTTACTTTACTGCTCAGTTATAACACCAGTACACATTTGAAAACTTGTCGATCGATTTTTACAAACTAGTTGGTGATTCTATATAAGTTGAGTGCGCTGATCTCAAAAATATAATTACTTTTTCCCTATCACGTATGGTTTTCTTACTACAGGGTGTGTCATAAATCCCCCATTTATCCCCAAATGTGAACCATCTTATCGAGACCAACATTGGATTGCACATGCTAAACCATAAATTTTGTTGTTATAGACTACAGTAACGCTTACATAATAATGTAGGGTAAATATATATAACAACCAGTCCCGTTCCCAACAAAATACTCTCTCCCCTCCCATCCCTCCCCTCCCCTGTCCATTTGGGGACAGATGAGGTATTACAACACCCCTCGTAGCACGAAATCTTTAGGTGATAGAGTAAAACCTAATTAAAGCAGAATTAAATAGCTCCTAGCTCTTGGACAAGCATATTGCTTGTTTATGAAAGAATAAAAAAATAACCGAAAGAAACAAAATATATTTACCTTCATTGCTTGCAAACATTTCAGGACTTATTCCAAAGACATAAGTATGTGTCGGATGCCAATAAATTGTTCTCCTGCAATCTAGACCCCAAAAGTTCTGCAGAGTCCTTAGGCAGATTTAAATCCCTGACTAAGTCATTTAGTTCGGCTTGGGTTAATGGTTTAGGATCTCGGTCAGCTGTTGGCTGTTCATAAATATCGTCATTGTCTGGATTTGGAGCTGAATCAGAATCTGAATTGTATTGATCCAGACTCTCGGGTGGGCGGGGAATAGGAACTTCTGGACCATGGGGTACCGGCCTTATTGCAGATGGAAGACTTGGGTATTGAAGGCTCTCTTTATTCTATGCATTATAACCTTTAACATTGCAACCTTTAACATGGTTTCTAGGCTCGCGCCATACCATAGGGATCCCAAATGGCAAACTTTTCTTTTTACCTTTGCTCCAATTCCTTAGTGCGCAACACACGTAAGACAAACCTTGTGTGGAGCCCAACTTTTGTCTTGATCTCCTAATTTAATTCCAAAATAAGCATGATAAGCTCTCTTAATGAAGGTCGTTACATTTGTCCTTTGTTTTACAACAACATACCGACCACAAATATAACAAACTATGTCTGGACTATGGGTACATCCTCTAGAAGCCATTATTAAAATTTTAAAGATGTAATGTTAGAATTATCTATCTGAAAAATATGAAAAAACGAAATTAATTAAAGATAAAAAAGGTAAAAAATTACAAAACGCCCCAAAATTGTTTTGCTAATAACTTAAAACTGTGGGTGATAGAAAAAACTGGTAGCATTTTTGAATTCAGCGCAGCGAACTGCTTCAGAATCACAACTCAAAATAAAGAAATCGATTTTCATGCAGACCGGTGTAATTTATCCCAAGACTGCTTAATGCGACTCGAGCCCTCTCTCAAACCCGGAGGCTAGTCTGGCGTGTTCAATCTAATGTTGTTTATTTGCTTCTCCTATAAGGATCGGGCCTTGCTGCCGCAACTCGGCTTTCCGAAATTAATCGCGCGGTGTCGGAATCTGAATTAATCTCTATACGGATTTGGGCCTTCGCTGTCCCGATCCGGAGATCCGCGTCTAACCGCCGCGTGCAGAAATCTGATTTAAGGGCGTGGAGCGCCTTCTTTTAGGTTAGAAAAACCGGAACCTTCTACGCGTCACTCGCACGAGGTGGTTACGTCACAGTTCTTTGTCAGCTCGCGTGACTTTCGTTTAAAAGGAAATACTGAATGAATAATATAATCATTAAATTAATCTAAACCCTTTGTTCGCAGTTCCGTTTTAGGTGCGTATCCAGGGACACATGTACGTCAATTTTATAAAACTAAATAAACCCTTTGTTTGCATGGGTCGGGGCTATGAATTTGACTTTGAATTTTACAGCATCGGGCGTTGTCTGGTTTAAATGAAATAAAGCGTTTCTTGTGAACTGGAAATGGAGGGAGATAATATATATATATAATATATATATATATATATATATATATATATATATATATATATATATGTTGCTTGTACCCTGTGGTGAATGGACGTGCTGTTTTGCTCTCTATTTAACACCCAAATTAGAAAGGAATAATCTATTCGGCAGTTTATTCTGTTTGCACCCGAAAGTGTATAAAGTATCAGTGAATCCGTGCATATAAATTAAAAGAGAAATTCATTACATAATTTATCACCAGTTTTAACGTATATATTCAAACCGAAATACGGTTGGCATTCGAGAAAGTTTGAAACAAGGCAGGAAAAAGGTCATAAAACGCAAAGGTCAGAAAACCCTCGAAATACCCTCGACCATCGAAAGGAAAGAAATAGAAATAAATAAATAAATAAAGAATTTTTGTGGTATTTCTTTTACGCTAATTAAGGAATAGCATGGCTGTGGGTCCAAATTCTCACTTAATCTGTAATTTGTGCAATCTGGTAACAACGGAAAACTTGGCGATTAGATGTGATTTCTATCAACGACTGAATGACTTTATCTGCATGAATTGGAATGATAGGGAAATAACTCTTGTCTCGGACGAGAAACACGTCGTGGGGATCAAATTTCTATGTGGCGCATGTACACAGACCGTAAACTCTTTCGCGGTCTTTAAAGAAATGGAGATAGCAGACTCGAAAGTTACAAAAAAGAATGAAATAATCGGGATACATGGGTCCGGAATGGTCCCAACGAAAAACCGGGTGGATGAGAGAGAAGATGAAGTAACAAATAACAGCAAAATAAGGAACAACAATTTAATAACGAATAACAATATAAACAATATAATACGGAAGGAAGACATGGATGAAAGAAAAGAAATAAGTAAAAGTTGCAAAGTAGTCAAACGGTCCAACGAGCGAAATGATAAAAAGATAACTAAAAACGTAGAAAATAAACAGCCAAAGAAAAATAATGATAATGCCAAAATTAAGAACTTTGAAAATAATAAGAAAAGAAGTAGAAGCGTAGAAAATATCGTATGCAAATACTACGCGAAAGGGAACTACAGATACCGGGATGGGCAATGTATATATGCACATTCCACATCCCACATTATGCAAAACGCATTACACAAGTGGATACTGCAAATTTGATAAGAAATGCATGTTCCACCATCTTACTGTCTGCAACACTTATTCAAGATATGGGAGTTGCAAATACGGAAAAAAATGCCGATACCACCACCCTCAAAGGAACGCAACGAGTGAACAGAAAAAACGAACATCAAAGAAAAGTGCCAATTTTTTAGATGCAGCCAACACATTTCAGCTGCTAAATACTATCCAGCAATTACCAAACCAGCTGACAAATATAGGAATCCGAGAGCCGGAGAGAAGGTACGAACAAAGGCACTTCATGCGTTATCGGGACAACAGGTACCGACAAAGATAAAAAGAGGTCAATTCTCGGAGGACCACAAGGCAACGAAACCGTACCCCCATTGGAAAACAAATCAGAGCTACCTGTACGCGAAAACGAAAGAGAAAAATAAAAATAATCCTAGCCAACATACAGGGCCTTAAATCAAACCATTCCACGAACAAAGTTGTATACTTGAAAGGGCTCATGCAAGAAGCCGGAGCAGACTTTGCATGCCTCACGGAAACTCATCTAAAGGACTGCCAGGCGAACTGTGAAAATTGCGAGTCCTGTATTGACAAAAAAGAAATACAAATTGACAACACGCGAAAGGCACATAGCAAAAATGGCTATAAGTACCTCAAACAGTTACGTAGAATGTGTAGCAGCAAAAATTGAAAACTTAAATATGGTACTAATTGTAATGTACAGACCCCCAAACACGCCAACCTCAAAATTTTCAGATTCCATTACAGAGGTAAGAAACTTGGCAAAAGATCTACACTCTCCAACCCCAAATATTTTTCTCTGTGGTAATTTTAATTTCCCATTCATGAAATAAAAGGATAGGAAAAAATATATGTATACACCAGGACAAGGGGGGCACACGAGAAGACCAGGAGCAGGTAAAAATGCTACTAGCTCTAGCTGATGAATTTATGTTAACGCAAGAAATAACAGAAAACACAAGAAAAAACAACTGCCAAGATTTGGTATTCACAAACAACAGTAATATAATTGATAATGTAGAAATATCCCCAACTATGATATCGGACCACAACATCATTGAAATAACAACTAATATAAAGGCAACAGGAAAGGAAAGAACACGCACAACAGAAAGAAGCAAATTCGAAATTTTTAATTTTCACTCTAAAGCTATAAACTGGGAAGATGTGACATCCAGCATGGAAGTAATAGATTGGAAAACCATTTTCGAGGCCAAGACAACGGAGGAGATGCTAATGACGTTAGAGGAGAAGACGTTAGAAGTTGTGGAAAAACATGTCCCAAAGATACAACAAAGAGGAAAGAGAAGCAGGTTCGAAAGACAAAAGAGGGCATTGTTTCGAAAGAGAAAAAGAGTGACTGCAAAATTAAGTAATTGTAAAGATAACAACATCAGAAAATATTAAATGATAAACTGCAAAATATCGATGTCGTCATACAGGAACTAATCGAGAAGCATACAGAAAACGAAGAAGACGACGATATGAAGCGATAAAGGCTAACTCAAAGTACTTCTATAATTTCGCAAAAAGAAAGTCGAAAAACCATGCGACTATCGGACCTTTAAAAACGAGAACAGTGCTTTATCTGATGATCTAACAGAAGTATCTGAAATATTAAGAGCTCAGTACGAATCATCTTTCAGTATCCAAAAAACTGACAAATTGATATGCTATAGAAACGCGTCTTTGAAGAAGAACCACAAGGGAAAGTATAACGGATTTCGACTTTACGACGAATGATATAACACAAGCCATAGAGAAACTAAAAAACACTTAGCGGCAGGACCGGATAAATGGAATACCACACTGATCAAAAACTGCAAGAATGCAATCGCTGAGCCCCTATACTGGATATGGAGACGATTGCTAGACACGGGAGAAATACCGGGCATCCTGAAGGGCGCAAACATAGTCCCAATATATTATAAAGGAGGAGATCTATCCGAGGCCAAAAACTACAGGCCAGTGTCGCTTACATCCCATCTCACTAAAATAAGTTATTTGAAAGAATAATTAGGCAGAAAATCTATGACTTTTTGGAAACTCGGAAAAAATTCAATGATAACCAACACGGGTTTCAGCCAGGCAGATCATGCCTATCACAACTAATGGAACACTACAACAACGTTATTGATGCACTTGAAAGTAATGAAAACTATGATGTACTATACACAGACTTTGCTAAAGCGTTCGACAAGTGTGACCACGGAATCATAATACATAAACTGACATATATGGGAACAACAGGAAAAGTAGGGAAATGGATATATAATTTCCTTAGTGAGCGGCGGAAAATCGTTACAGTACAAGGAGTATCTTCATCAAAATCAGAGGTCCTCAGCTCAGTACCACAAGGAACAGTATTAGCTCCACTACTCTTCATAATCATGCTGACTGACATAGATGAGGACGTTACCAGAGACAGCACAGTAACATCCTTTGCGGATGACACAAAGATCAGTAGAAAAATAAGAAACCCAGAAGACATAGGATCTCTACCAACCGACATAAACAGAATCTACAAGTGGACGGAAGACAATAATATGGAGTTTAACACCGAGAAATTTCAGCTATTACGGTAGGAATGTAATGATTCCTCTACTGAAAACCCTGATCATACCCAAATTGGAATACTGTTCGGTCCTAACATCCCCATATAAAAAAGAAGACATTAGACAGCTGGAAGGGATCCAGAGAAGCTTCACAGCCAAGATCAATGGGTGCAAAGAACTAAATTACTGGGAAAGGTTACGCGAACTAGACCTATATTCACTGGAAAGAAGAGAGAAATACACCATTATTTACACTTGGAAAATAATGGAGAAACTAGTCCCTAATCTTACTCTGAACCCTATAACTCCCCAAACGACGGTGGAAAGTAGAAACGGTAGACTGTATCGTATTCCCAAATTGAAGGCGAGATAGGGAACATCCTTAACCCTGAAAGAAAATAGTTTTGTAGTGAGAGGACCAAAACTGTTTAATCAGTTTCCCAAAGACCTAAGAAACACGAACGGAGTTGCAGTGGACATCTTCAAAAGAAGACTAGACGCCTGGTTCAGAACAATCCCCGATGAGCCGACGTAGCTGGCTATGTGAGGTGGAGAGTACAAGAAACCAACTCACTACTTCACCAAGCCAACTCGAGAGGAGGGGCGACAAGCTTGACCTTCGCGAAATGAGAAATCTTCGCGCGAAACCTTTGTAAGGTAAGGTTGTAAGGTTATATATGTTAAACACAGACCGTGCATGGAACAAGGAACTCTTCTGGGAAATTACATCTACGATACAATGCAGGGAGACGCAGAAGGTAATCGTTTAGTTAATTTTCTCGAGGATAGCTTTCTTATTCAAAAGGTTGGGGAACCTACGAGGTTGGACAGTATTTTAGATTTAGTAATAACTACGGATGATAGGCTAATTACTGAGCTTCAAGTGATAGAACCGTTGAGCAATAGCGATCACAATATGGTAGAGTTTGTCCTCTCAGTAAGTCACTCGAAACCAACTAACTCGAACTCGACTAAATTCCTAACTTCCAGCACGCAGACTTTAGTAAATTTCGAAATAAATTTTCACACGTCAATTGGGAAAACGTATGGGGAACTCCAACGCAAAACTAATGTGGGAATCGTTCGTAACGGTATTTAGGACTATAAATGAGGAATGTGTACCGTACAAAATTAAGCGTGCGAAAGTAAACAACAAGTCCTTGTGGTTTACTTGTAGAGTAGGAGACATTATAAAGAGTAGAGATAGGGCTTATAGGCTATATAAGTGCGATAAAGATAATCTGTTACGAAACAACTACATATCTCTAAGGCGTGAAGCTAAAAGTGTAATAAAAAAGTCAAAACGCGAATTTGAAATCTCCATAGCTCGTGACGGTAAAGAAAACCCCAAGCGATTCTTTCAATACGTCATAATAGAAATCCAGTAAAAAGTGTCTTAGGTCCATTAAAAAATGTAATGGAGACTAGTCTCTGAAAACAAGGAAATGGCTACCTTGCTAAACGAATTTTTTACGTCAGTTTTTACTATGAAGATGTAACGAATATCCTACGGTCATAGACATAATACCTTTTGATAATGGTAATATTTTGGATAATTTCGTTTGTGAAGGGGAAGTAATGCGCTATATTGATAAAATGAAAACGCGTAAATCACCGGGTCCGGATTCCATATATCCCATACAACTAAAAGAATTAAAAGATAGCATTGTTGTGCCGCTAACAAAGATTTTTAATGCCTCTATTTCTGAGGGGTGCGTACCAGATAATTTCAAGTTAGCAAACGTAACACCTATCTTTAAGAAGGCGATAAAGGTGCGCGGGAAATTATAGGCCAATCAGTTTAACGTCTGTTGTAGTAAGCTTTGGAATCAATAATTAGGGATCGTATAGTCGAACACTTAGAATACCATAAACTTGTTAGAAATACGCAGCACGGATTTAGGCGAAACAAATCTTGCTTAACTAATCTTTTAGAATTTTTCCAAAGCGTGGTTGACGATTACGATAGACATCGGGCGGTTGATGTAGTGTATTTAGATTTTCAAAAAGCGTTTGAACCGTGCCGCACAAAAGACTCATTGAAAAAACTAAGGCTCATGGAATCAGGGGTGTAGTAATAAATTGGCTAGAAGAGTGGTTGCGAGGCAGGAACAGAGGGTGGTCGTTGATGGAGCGGAGTCGTGCTGGGCTAATGTAGCGAGTGGCGTTCCTCAGGGTTCTGTATTGGGCCCCTTGCTTTTTCTTATATATATTAACGATTTAGATGTCGGCCTAGTCAGTACAGTTTCAAAGTTTGCGGATGACACGAAGCTGGGTGTAGGGCGATTAATGACGAAGATAGAGGTAAAATTCAGGAAGATCTGAATAAAATCGTTGATTGGTTAGTCACATGGCAAATGAGATTTACGTTGATAAGTGCAAATTTTGCATATAGGTTCGCGTAACGGTAAATTTGCGTATAGCATGTCAGGGAAAGATTTAACAAGCGTAGAGCAGGAAAAAGATTTAGGAGTTATAGTTACTGGTGATTTAAAAGTAGCGAAACAAAGTACAGCAGCGGTCAATAAGGCGAACAAAGTGTTAGGTTTTAAGCTCGAAATTTTGAGTACAAATCGCGCGATATTATAGTTCCACTTTATAAATCATTAGTTAGACCCCATTTGGAGTACGCGGTCCAATTTTGGAATCCGTATATGAGCAAAGATATAGACAAAATCGAAAGAGTTCAAAGACGAGCAACTAAGATGATTCCGTCGCTTAGGTCAAAGTGGTACGAGGATAGGCTTAAGGAGTTAAAATTGACAACACTCGAGACCAGGAGGTTAAGGGGTGATCTAATCCAGGTTTTCAAAATTATGAATGGGTTCGATAACGTAGATAGAGATAGCTTTTTCGAAATATCTCAATATAATAGGACTAGAAATAACGGGTGTAAGTTGACAAGTAGAAGGTTCGAGACAGCAGTTGCGAAAAACTTTTTTACGCATAGAATAGTAAATAGCTGGAATAGTTTGCCGGTAGAAGTAATTAGTAGCACGTCTATAAACATGTTTAAAAATCGATTAGACGCATATGTTGATAGAAAGGGTATAGTTTAAGGTAGTAAAATTAAGGCTTTCTGGGATAGATCCCACAGCTCAACACAAGTGTTGTGGGATATAGGGAGGCAGCGTCTTGGGTTAGGGGATACTCTCTGTCCTTACACACCCCATTTAGAGAGATTCCTCTGCCGAGCGGTGCCCCCCATAGTACTGTGAGGTATTGAAAAACTCATGATCTTCACTTGCCCCACAAACACCTTTAAATGGGAGACCCAAAATGGGTGCACACACATTTCTACATTACTGTACAGTCTTTACAGCCACACCTACTCTTTTTCTCGTAAGTGTATATATTGTAATGTATATGATTGTAAATTTTGATTTGGTCCGCTATCGATATGGACCGTGACTTGATGGATACCGTAATGAAATTGACTGGATTCTTTGGATCCGATATATTTGCATGTCCTTTATAAATAGATATAGAGTGTAACATATTTGTGGATAGTAGTCTATTATGACTTGATCCTCTGGATCAGAGATTCTATCTTTAATTTTAAATCGATAATTAATTAGTTTTAAATTGATAATTATTTAGTTTCGTAAAAATTGGTCCTTGCCAATTTACCGGCAGTTTTTACATAAATTTCTTTTGTTCTTGTGGTTCGGAACCCACGTAAATTGTAGGTCCCTCCGCCACCACGGAGGACATACACAATACACGAACACAGTTAGGTAGACCAGCCATGAGTGGATCCTAGGGTCTTTGTTGGTCTGAAACATTATAACATTATAACATTATATAGTTCGAATAAGTAATGATAAATGACAAATACTATAGTTTTTTCTTTTTCATAATGGAAAGCCCAACGTGGGCACCGGGTTACTCGCAAAGAGGCCCAAAATATAGCTTCCCTCATCAACTATCTACAAAGCAGATAGGATCCAGCTTTGGGACAGGATCTAGGGTTTACAGCTTACACCTAGCCTACTACATTCAGAACCTCAATACGAAACAAACTCGTCATTTATCATTACTTATTCGAACTATAGTGGATGTAATTTCCCAGAAGAGTTCCTTGTTCCATGCACGGTCGTGTTTAAGATATAAGTTTCTCAGGGACATCCTGAGTTTGTGTATATTAAACGGACGTGTTATATGCCTTGAAAAGTGGACGCTCAATGTCCCGTTGAGGTTTAAGTTTTGTTTTTTGGCTAAAAATACAATAGTTACCCCTTTTTCTTTGATGTATTCAATCCGACGTGAATGCAACGAGTTTCTTGCGTATATTGAGGTTCTGAATGTAGTAGGCTAGGTGTAAGCTGTAAACCCTAGATCCTGTCCCAAAGCTGGATCCTATCTGCTTTGCGGATAGCTGGTGAGGGAAGCTATATTTTGGGGCCTCTTTGCGAGTAATCCGGTGCCCACGTTGGGCTTTCCATCATGAAAAAGAAAAAACTATAGTATTTGTCATTTATCATTACTTATTCGAACTATAGTGGCTGTAATTTCCCAGAAGAGTTCCTTGTTCCATGCACGGTCTGTGTTTAACATATAAGTTTCTCAGGGGACCAGTCTGAGTTTGTATATATATATATATATATATATATATATATATATAATATATACACGGTGAACCAAAAGTAGGTGGACAGTAGGTTGAATACGGTTGTTATATTATATTATAACTATGGTGTTCATTATAACTATGGTGTTTGTGTTATATTATATTAAATATTATAACTAAATTTATTTAAATTTTATTTTGTATTATAGTATACAAAAAAATTAAATATGTATTCTCAAAATAAACGTTATCATTTACTGTCCCACCTACATTTGGTTCACCCTATATATATATATGTGTGTGTGTGTGTGTGTGTGTGTAAGAAAATAGCATATTCACTTTAAAGCTTAGAGCGAAACAAATCGTACTGTATAATAAACTACATTTTGAAATGAAACCACAAAAATTATGAAAGAGTGAAAATTCACTTGAGCATCTTAAGGAATGGCAATAAAGAAGATCAAATTAAACCCATGCCAGTGAGCGTTCCAAATTCGAAAATTTAACATCGTTCAAGCTTCCATTAGCAATGGGGTAGGGCGGGTCGTACTCAGGTGACAACATGAATCTGAAGGAAATCCTACCATCAGGGGTGTCTAAATTATGTGTTTTTACATGGGGAATTCAAATATCAAATATGAGCTTCTTTTTTGGATAGGATAACTCTAACCTACATCATTTTGTATTTCTAAATTGCCAATTTTACCCTTTTGAACCCCTTTATAATATATTAAAAGATATAAGGTAAATCATTTATATTGACAAGGCCAAATCAACTTTACATATATTTATTTATTAATAGGTGAACTGCATGTATATCACTGGATATAATTACAAAGATCATTCTCCTGACATCTTGAACTTTGCCAGGTTGCACAAATCCTGCTTTGACTCAGACTTGGACATCAGCTTCCTGCTGGTCTCCTGAGCCCTGATCCCTCCATCCCTCTTTTCCTGTGAGAAGTACTTAGCAGAAGCCTCAGTCACCATTTTAACAACCCTCTCAATGCTTTGTGTGTGGCAAGGCCAGTTGCGCACCTCCATGGGGGTGTTGATGAAGTTTTTCACCTCTGAGGTGCTTAGAGAGCAGGTGAGAGGTAGCTCTGACACACCTTCTGACCAGCTGATCAAGTCACCGATGCTGGAAGCATCACAATTGATGTCAGGTGTCCTTCTGCTCCTAACAGAGGAGTCCCCCAGCTGAGTGTCCGGGTCCCCCTCTCCCCTGATGGCCAGGATTCTCTCCACCCCTTCAATCCTCTCCTTCTGATCCTCAGAGCAGAGTAGTGTTTGGAGGATGACTTCACTGTGGGCATACCAAGCAGATCTTCTCACAGTTGGCATCACAATATCCAGCACCTCCTTTCTCTGGGACTTGAGGCAGTCCAGCTGAAAGAGGATGTGCCTAGGCCCTTCGATCCAGGAGTGCTTGACCTTCACGTTGAACCAACATGGGTAATACACTCCAATGATGAATTCCACAATGAATTGCAGAATCTTCAGGTTCTTTCCTTTAAGTCCGTGCTTTGACACCCAGAGCCTGAGAAGTCTGTTCGCTGTGGTGAGCCAGCGGCTGTGGTTTACTGGTCCTATCTCTAACAGAGCCAGCCCTGCAGGAAGTACTCCATCCTGACTGCACAGACAATTTTATAGCCATAGTATTGATCAGTTGAGAGATCTTGAATGACCTTGTCAGGAGCTTGATCAGTGGAGGGCCAACAGAGATTCGGGTGAAGTTTGGATGATATCAAAGTCTGTAGCAGAATCAAGGAGCTTTCCTATTGGCCCGGATAATTTTTTGTCTGACAGAGTAGGGCCATCAAGGTCAACAATGAGATGGCGCAGGGGAAGTTCAACAGTGTGCAGGTTGCACACCAACCAGACCAGCTTTCTCCCCAGGTGCAGCTCCAGCTTCCTCATTACTCCAGCTTTCACACCAGTGTTGACATTTGTTGAGTCTCCTCCAATGGCCAACAAGGTCTTATCATAACCCCTCTCTTTCAGCCAGGCAAACAGGACCTTAGCAATCTTCTCCGCATGTGACTCCTCTTTAGTTGCTTTCTCTGGGGTAAAGTGGAACAGATAGTAGCTGCCAGGCTCACTAACAACACTATAGTGTTCTTCCTTGATCTTTGCGGGAAAAGATTGGTCAGAAAATGGCCTTATGCGCGCCAGAAAACCGTCAAAATATTTCATATACCAAACTGTATGATAATTACAATTAAGTGGAATGGCACACCTTTTTATTTGAGTATTTAAATATTATTATTATTATATGAATTACATTATATGTGTTTATATGAATTAGTTAGAACAATGCTCTATGAGAGATAACGTGAGCAGCCATGATAGAAACGTGAGAAGACATATTCTGGGGTAACTACAATAGTAAAATAATCAACAATTTAATAATATCAACTGCAAATGATGTAGGTTAGGGTTATCAGAATTAATATTTTCTTCAGAATTGTGTTCTATACACCAAAATATGTCATTTGAACACCCCTCTCCATTGATTTAAAAAAATGCATAGTATGACCCGCCCTAGCAATGGGGTGAATGGACTTTAAAACGCACTTTCAATAAACTATTGTGCGCTCGAGCAGGTTCAACAACCCTTTAGATAATTCGCCCTTTTGTCAACAAATCCACCAGAATCCTTTGTTAGAGGGGAAAAATTTGAATTTTCCAGATCTTTAGAGGACAAAAGAAGGAATTATAAATACAAAAACGGGGAAGGAAAATGAGGAAACATAAAAGCGAAACTTTCATCTTTCTTCTTCTTTTGGAAAGTGGGTTCCAAATTTTATATATTATTTTTGCTGCATGATTTTTCCTGTCCTTCTTCGCAATTTTAGGCTGTAATGGAATGTGGCGCAATTCGAACGGCTTAAATTCGTTTAAATATTCTAAGTTTCGTTTATATTTCTTGAATGGATTTGGAACACGAGTGTCATTTTTATTTTCTAAAATTTATGTGATTAGTATAAATAAATAATTAGTCGAAGGGGGACTTTTTTATACTTCAGAATTTGTACATTTTTATTTAGTGTAATTGAAATGTATGCTCGAGTTATATAAAAAATTAAATAGATAAATAAAATGTTGTATTTCGCCTTGATAGTGTGTAGAATGATATATTTCGAAAAGATATATTTACAATGTAATATAGCTCTAACAATGTCTATAGACGAATTTTTTGGATCAAATTAAGAGAGAGAGGTTTTTGCAAACCAGTTTTTAAACCCTTATCACTTAACTCTTTCACAGGAACAGTGTGTCGTTTAAGGGTTCTCATACAACAACGGTAAAATAAAATAACAAAAAAATAATATATATATATATATATATATATCTATATAAAACTTATCTTATATGTCTAAAATTTGACAGGAATCGTTGTTCAACAAATTCTGAATGAGACAAATTGGCTGAAATATATTAGTTGTCAAATGTCGGCAACTTTTCCATTCTTAGATGAAACCTTATTTTATATGCAGCTCGAAGTCTGACTGCATAATTAGCACCTCATTAAGAATGTTTTCATTCATATCTAAAATATTATTTATTCATAGAACAAAACTGAAATTAAATTAGTTTACTATATATATATATATATATATATATATATATATATATATATATATTTCAACTGCAAAGAACACGCAGTATAAATAACGTAAAGAACGACGCTTGTATAGGAGAACATTCGCGCAAGATGAGAAGAGAGAACGAACAAATGAAAAAATGAGATAACCACCCGGAATCGAACCCGGGATCTTCCGATTGCCGGTCAGATATGATAACCACTACACCATGGTCCTCACTCGATCATAAGTCGTAATTCCTCTACATACGCGCAGAAACCAATGCTCCGAGGGGGGCACCTCCCGCATGCCGTATCTATATATACATTTCAACTGCAAAGAACACGCAGTATAAATAACGTAAAGAATGACGCTTGTATAGGAGAACATTCCGCGCAAGATGAGAAGAGAGAACGAACAAATGAAAAAATGAGGTAACCACCCGGGATCTTCCGATTGCAGGTCAGATATGATAACCACTACACCATGGTCCTCACTTGATCATAAGTCGTAATTCCTCTACATACGCGAGAAACCAATGCTCCGAGGGGGGCACCTCCCGCATGCCGTATCTATATATACATTTCAACTGCAAAGAACACGCAGTATAAATAACGTAAAGAACGACGCTTGTATAGGAGAACATTCCGCGCAAGATGAGAAGAGAAAAACGAACAAATGAAAAAAATGAGGTAACCACCCGGGAATCGAACCCGGGATCTTCCGATTGCCGGTCAGATATGATAACCACTACACCATGGTCCTCACTCGATCAGAAGTCGTAATTCCTCTACATACGTGCAAAACCAATGCCCCGAGGGGTTTCTGCGCGTATGTAGAGGAATTACGACTTCTGATCGAGTGAGGACCATGGTGTAGTGGTTATCATATCTGACCGGCAATCGGAAGATCCCGGGTTCGATTCCCGGTGGTTACCTTATTTTTTCATTTGTTCGTTCTCTCTTCTCATCTTGCGCGGAATGTTCTCATATACAAGCGTCGTTCTTTACGTTATTTATACTGCGTGTTCTTTGCAGTTGAAATGTGTATATATATAGATACGGCATGCGGGAGGTGCCCCCCTCGGGGCATTGGTTTTCTGCGCGTATGTAGAGGAATTACGACTTCTGATCGAGTGAGGACCATGGTGTAGTGGTTATCATATCTGACCGGCAATCGAAGATCCCGGGTTCGTTCCCGGGTGGTTACCTCATTTTTCATTTGTTCGTTCTCTCTTCTCATCTTGCGCCGAATGTTCTCCTATACAAGCGTCGTTCTTTACGATATATATATATATACATATATATATATATATATATATATATACACACACAGTGGTGTAGTGCTAAATAAAGAAGTTAGGGAACGCATTTTGAAAGTGTTACTCAGATGCGGGGGGGACAATGGCGAGCCCGGCGAGCCCATACAGCTGGGGGTCCGGGGCACTGTAAGCCCCCCGGGAAATCTTTTGAAATCTGACCAATTTCAGGATATTTGAGGTCATATGCACTGGATATTAGGATATATTCCAAGGTTGAAGATGCAGTATTTCCAGTGTCATTAGATATACGACATCCAGTACGATCAATAAAAAGCTAACAACTGAATGATTAACTAAAAAAAGTTAACAACTGGTACGCCGTGGTGACTGTTTCACCAGATCTTTATAGGCTAGCATTGCCTCAGTCGAAGCTAAAAGAAATGAAGCAGTTAATGATTCTTTCTCATATTTCTTCTAGGGTGGGAATTAAAATTTCATGACGTTAGAGATTTGTAAGTTCGGATTTATTTGAAATAGTGAGGGAACGCTGTTCCGTCTACCAAAAAAGTAAGGAACGCCGTTCCCACGCGTTCCACAGCACTACACCACTGTGTATATATATATATATATATATATATATATGGCTATATGGTTAACCTTGGTTTTGTTTCCACCCGAATTGTTCATTCTGAAAAAGGTTAAGCTTGTCACTCCACCTTAGACCTACAGTTTAACGTGGAAACTGAACCACGCCCCATCACGGGCGGTCAGAAATTACAAAGTCCTCGCCAGAATTCCAAAGTTATATAATATATATATTATATATATATATATTATATATATATATATATATATATACTGTATATAACTTATATATATATATATATATATATATATATATATATATATATATATATATTATATATAGAGAGAGAGAGGAGAGAGAGAGAGAGAGAGGAGAAGAGAGAGAGAGAGAGAGAGAGAGCGTTATGCACTATACACTATATTAATGATTTACTGTTTACTGAAAGAACCACAGTTTTACAAATGCATACCCTAAAAAATACAATTCTTGGGTCAGTGGAACCCATAGTTCACTATGTTTCCAAAAGGGCAAAAGAGAAGAGTTTAAATTATTTGAAGTACAGTATCTCAAAGTTTTTAGACTGAATGTAAGCATGTTTGTGAGGAGGAGAAGCTTTCCACTCTCAGATATTGCCTTCACTGCTCAGTAACCACTCGTGGGACACGGGTTATTTATACAAGGATTTTAGATAAACACTTGAACAGACGAAACAGAAAAGCATTTTATGTAAAGTAATTGAAATTATAGAAAACTGAATACATATATATATATATATATATATATATATACAGGGTCCGCAAAAAAAAAGGAGCATGACAAAAATTGCTCTCACGCCCGCATTGTTTGCCGGACCCTTAAATGTTATATATATCTAGCTAAAGATAAAAGAGCCCAGAGTTGTATAAAACAAATTTCATCAAAATCGGTCATAAAATAAAGATTTCATGGCCACAAACGTGCAATGACTACAAAAAGTGAATTTCCGCGTAAAAATTTAATGTTTTTCTCATTTTAAATTATTTTTTTCAGATGCCTAAATAATTTTAATCAATAAAAATGATAATATGCCCTTTTCTAAAGAAGATAAAATATTAATAAAACATTTAGACTTGATAAAAATTATGGCGCAATAAAATTATTACAAGAGTTTCCGAATAAACCATGGTCGAAAGGAGGTTTGACAAGCTGTTAAGAAAATCGACGAAACTGAAAGTACTGAAAGGAACAAGGAAGCGGGAGGCCAGATCAGTTCGAACCGAAGAAAACATCAGAGATGTGGAACTAAGAATTTGTAGTCAAGAAGGCAGACAGGGACTCACGTGACACCGTCCAGAATTGCTAATGAGTTGAGCATATCCGAAAGTAGCGTCAGAAAACATTATTAAAACGACCTTGAACTAAAACCTTATAAACGGATACACGGGCAGAACTTAACTGAAATTAACGAACAGAAAAGAGTTGTTTGTTCTGAACGCATGTTAAGAAATATCACTCCCGAAAAAGTAGACCTCGCTTTTTTACTGACGAAAAGAATTTTACGGTAGAACCACCGCGAAATTCCAAATGACAGAGTGTATTCAAGAGTTAATCGTAAAAATGAAATACCAGATGATAGACTTTATGCTACCCGTAATCACTTTTCTGCCAGCGTAATGGTATGGGTCGGTGTGTCTAAACTAGGCAAGACATCTGTTTTTTTCGTAGAGCCAAACATCAAAGTAGACGCCCCGCTATTACACTGAAACTTTGTTGGAACAATGCTACCCGAAATGAGGACGATTGGCGAATAATGGTTACTTCTTATTCCAACAGGATGGCGCTCGGGCGCATACCGCTAAGTCAACTATTGAATTTTTAGAAAATAATGTTCCTGAATTGCTTTACCCAAAAGATTGGCCCCCTAATAGTCCAGATTTGAAACCCGTAGACTACGGAATATGGGAAATGTTGGCTGAGAAGTGTACAAGCATAAGAT
Source organism: Bathynomus jamesi (assembly GCA_023014485.1). Lineage (NCBI taxonomy): Eukaryota > Metazoa > Arthropoda > Malacostraca > Isopoda > Cirolanidae > Bathynomus > Bathynomus jamesi. The sequence continues at coordinate 2,540,367 of JAJOZX010000026.1, read as the reverse complement.
CCGAAATGTCGAACATTTGAAAGAAGTTATCGTACAAAAATGGGAAGAAATTACCCAAGATCAAGTAGATAAAGCTATAGATCAATTTAGGCCCCGATTACGAAGGGTTGTAGAGGTTTCTGGCAAACATATCGAACAATTTTTTTAGTCTTATAATTTCGTTTTCTTTGGAAATTGTAAAATTATATGACATGTTGTAGTAAAACTTTTATATTTTTTTTAATTTTTGACGTATTGACATGAAATTTGGTACTAACTTAGTTTATTTGTTGCTTATTTGCCTAAAATAAATATTTGTCATTATGTGTAAAAATAAATGTACAGTAAACATTTCTGGCAACATATCGAACAATTTTTTTAGTCTTATATTTCGTTTTTCTTTGGAAATTGTAAATTATATGACATGTTGTAGTAAAACTTTTATATTTTCTTTAATTTTTGACGTATTGACATGAAACTTGGTACTAACTTAGTTTATTTGTTGCTTATTTGCCTAAAATAAGTTATTGTCATTATGTGTAAAAATAAATGTACAGTAAACATTTTCGTCATGTGCTCCTTTTTTTTTTGCGGACCCTGTAATATATATATATATTATATATATATATATATATATATATATATATATTCCGCCTGTTTGTCTGTCTGTCCTTTATGCAAGCGCAAACCGTTTGACCTAGAGCTACCAAATTTGGCACGGGAACCTCTTATGGGATGAAGAATGTCAACACAGAGTCGGTCAGCCTGTCTGTTTGTCTGTTTGTATACGGGCGACAATGTGAAGCTCAAGATTTTCATGACTGTGTTCTTTTCTATAGTTTTATTGACCAAATAATTGAACCGACTGTAATTGGGAGTTCAATTATTTGGTCAGGGGGGTTTTGGGGGATAGCTGATCAGATTCAGAAATCTTGACACAATGTGAAGCTCAAAATTTTCACGGCTGCGTTCTTTTCTGTAGTTTAGCCTGTCTGTTTGTCTGTTGTGAAATTTATCCGGGGTGGGGGTAATGTGGGGAGGGGTGGGGGTAATGGGGGAGGGGGTTAGCCCCAAGTTCCATAAAGGGGGTGAGGGTTTGGGGGACATTCAGTTGACCTAACCGGGCATTCAATTAACCCGGCAACGCCGGGTACCTCACCTAGTATATATATATATATATATATATATACGGGTGTGCCATAAAAAAGGTACATTTTAAAAGGCTACAAAATCAACATTTGTCATTTAATTTTAATAAACTTCTACCCAATAAAACATATTATGTATTTATCTATATGCATACAAGTTTCGACTAAAATACAAATAATTCAAATCGTATCAACATTTAACGAAAGAGTATGATTTTTCTACTTAACATGCAAAAATTATTAAACCTTTTTAATATTTTTTTATAAAAATAATTTTTAACGTAAAATTTACCTGAAATTATTAAAAAAATTGTTCGAAATGCTTTCCTTCCATTTTCAATAACTTTTTTTATTCTTGGCCGGAACATGGGAGAACTTAGCGAGCGAGTCTACAGGAATAGGATAAAAGATGTCACTCATTTACGCGAGATCATCATTCAAAAATGGGAAGAGCTTCCACAGGAACGAGTAAATCGAGCCATAGATGAATTCCGGCCAAGAATAAAAAAAGTATTGAAATGGAAGGAAAGCATTTCGAACAATTTTTTAATAATTTCAGGTAAATTTTACGTTAAAATTATTTTTATAAAAAATATTAAAAAGGTTTAATAATTTTTGCATGTTAAGTAAAAAATCATACATGGTCATTAAATGTTGAATAGAATTTGAAATATTTGATATTTTAGTCTGAAAACTTGTTTGCATATAGATAAATACATATGTTTTTATTGTGTAGAAGTTTTTATTAAAATTAAATGGCAAATGTTGATTTTATAGCCTTTTTAAAATGTACCCTTTTTATGGCACACCCGTTATATATATATATATATATACATATATATATATATATATATATATATATATATATATATACATATATATATATATATTATATATACATACATACCGGTGGTCCATAATTCAGGAACCATAGGAATAATTGTATTTTTTTCTAATAATTCTTGTACTTTCTAATAATGTTTTTTTTTTCTTTATTTTCTTTTGATAAATTACCTGGATGACGTACCGATAAACAAACGACGTGGCATGTTTTTTTCAGCAAGACTACGCACCTCATTTTGCCATGCAAGTTCGCAAATACCTTGATAAAACGTCCGCAACAGATGGATTGGCCGAGAGGTCCTATCGAATGACTACCCAGGTCACCAGATATCATTCCACTCGATTTTTTTTTATAAAAAAAATAAAGAAAAAACATTTAGAAAGGAGGGATGAGAAATGAATCGAACTGGAATCGATAAACTGATAAAACCGATATTATTTTATGAACTGAAATTGAAAAAAACTCGAACTGAAAAAATTCTGACAACTAAAATCGAAATTCGAACTGAAATTGAAAAACAATCAAAAACTGAAATCTGAATTCGAATAGATTCAAAATAACACTTGCGTTTTAGTTTTGAGGAGCATTTCGATTGCAAAAAAAATATATATAACGTGAATTATTTTCCTTTTTTGCGACTTAACATTTGTATGGATTTAAAATATCCATTCATCCTTTAATTCGATGTGGAACGGCTTTTAGTTCCGTTAGTATGGAACGGCTTTTTTCTCTTTTCAGATTGATTTTAAGTCCTCAAAGAAACAATTTGTTGCCCGAAAACATTGACAATATTTTAATCGTTCGCTCTAATTTTAAGACGCGAGTTTACGAGGTATTTGTATTTTGCATATAATAAAGAGAGGTGCATTTAATTGTTTTATTCGCCAATCTATTATCTATTATTTATATATTTTATACGTGTCGTGCGCTTTAAAATTTAAAAAGTGTATCAATTAATAAATCATTTCGAATTTAAAGTTTTTGTTAAATAAAACTTTATGTGAAAGAAATGAAGCGAATAAGTAAAAAAAAAAAAGATGAGTGTTTCGTGCTGATTCAGTTGGCTGTAGATGCTTACACGTTTAATCCTACAAAAGTAAAGATAGTTACTAAAGCAATTCTCTTTTTGAAAAACAGAAATCGAATGCAAATACAAATATAAAATTAAATCTGAATTTTGCCAATAGGGCACCCCCTTCAAAATAATAAAATAGTACAAAGAAATTCTTAAAGAAATCTGAAAAAAAAACTGGAATCGAAATTTAAATTGAATCGAACCGAAAAATATAAAACTTGAATCGAAAAATAAACTCAAATCGAAAAAATGAAAAACTTGAATCGAAACTGAAATCGAAAACTGGACTTAAAAATTTATCAGTTTCTCATCCCTGTTAGAAAGTACAAGAATTATTAGAAAAAAATAAAAATTATTCCTATGGTTCCTGAATTATGGGCCACCCGGTATATATATATATATAGATATATATATACACACACACACGAGGGTAATTCAATAAGTATCCGCACTTTTTATTTTCACAATTTGATTTTCACATCTGATAGATTATAAACACGTCACTTCTCAAACATAGACTCCCTGTTTCTCAATACACTTAGTCGAGCGATCTACAAGCTTCCTAATGCCATCGCAAGATAATGTTTTTGGCTGTGTGCGTAGCCAGTCATGCACCGCCTTCTTCATGTCATCATCGCCTTGGAATCACTGACCTCTCAAAGCGTCTTTTAGTGGTCCAAACAGGTAAAAAAATCTCCCTCTCCGTTTTGTGCGAATTACTTGCTTTAACTCATTCCGAAGCATGTCAGAATACGAATAATGATAATGATAACCTTGAACATTATCTAGAGCGTGGAACTACAGTAACAAGTGCATCGTATTCTGACATGCTTCGGAATGAGTTAAAGCAAGCAATTTGCACAAAACGGAGAGGGAGATTGTCGGAAGGTGTTATTCTGTTACACGACAATGCGCGCCCTCATACCGCTGCACAGACTAGAAAATGCCTTCAAGAACAAAAAATTGAAGTTCTCGACCATCCAGCCTACAGTCTAAACCTGGCACCTTCGGATTTTTACTGTTTGGACCACTAAAAGATGCTTTGAGAGGTCAGCGATTCCAAGGCGATGCTGACGTGAAGGAGGCGGTGCATGACTGGCTACGCACATAGCCAAAAACATTCTTTGTGATGGCATTAGGAAGCTTGTAGATCGCTGGACTAAGTGTACTGAGAAACAGGGAGTCTATGTTGAGAAGTGATGTGTTTATAATCTATCAGATGTGAAAATCAAATTGTGAAAATAAAAAGTGCGGATATTTATTGAATTACCCTTGTATATATATATATATATATATATATATATATATATATATATATATGTGTTTCATAACCTGTGGGACCACTTTCAGGATGGATTCAGGACCTGAAAACAATGAAAAACGTTATATAAACATATGCCCAAATCGCTTTGTTTCCATGTTACAGCTGTTATGTGTTCCAGCAAGTATCCGCCTTACCTTTAAAGGAAGTGCTCAAAATGATCGCCTTGCGCTTGAATGCACGGCTGAACACGCCTCGTCATAGACTGCCTGACGCGTTCAAACATTCCAGGTATTGCTCCGATTTCTGGCATCCTCGTTCTACACGTTGGCGAAGCATTTGAACGTTGTCAGTGGGTGTCACGTAAACGATGGATTTCAGATGACCCCACAGGTAAAAATCGAGTGGATTCAGGTCCGGGAACGAGCAGGCCACGCAATGGGTCCTCCATGGCCTATCCATTTATCAGGGAAATGGTCATCCAAATAGTCCCTGCCTACTCGACTAAAATGAGGCGGAGTGCCGTCATGTATAAACCACATACGACATCGGACACGAAGAGGAACGTCATCTAGTAAATCGCTTAAATCATTCCTTAAAAAATTGGAATAGGATTCTCCTGTTAATCTTCCAGGAAAAACAAAAGGACCGATTAAGTTGTCGGCATAAGTCCCGCCCATACAGTGATACTAAATTGTTGTTGGTGCCTTGACTGGATGATGGCATGCAGATTCTCTTCGGCCCAGTGATGAGTGTTGTGAAAATTGATCACGCCATTTCTTGTGAAGGCAGCCTCATCAGAAAACAACACGGAGGATAGAAAAAGAGGATCGCGAGCACACTGTTGAAGGAACCAAGTACAAAAAACCACTCGTGGTGGGAAATCAATTTCAGTAAGGCCTTGTACTCTCTGGATGTGATATGGGTAAAGCTGTTGTTCCCATAAAATTCTCCACACAGTTGTGTATCTTACACCCTCTGCTGCTGCTATCCTTCGGATGCTGACACCAGGATGTTCCTCCACCGATTCAGGACCCGTTCCTCCAACTCAACAGTTCTGGCGCTGATTGGTCTACCACCATCTGAAACTCGCTTGTTGAATGATCCTGCATCACCAAAACGTTCGTCTACGCTCTGAAAGGTCTTCTTATGTGGCAGACGGCGATTCGGAAACCTTTCAGCATACAGACGTCTTGCTGCGGCCGCATTACATTCGGCAAGTCCATACATGAGATGCATGGCTGCCATTTCTCTGTTTGAATAAACCTCCATTCTCACTTCAAATGCACACTATCACTGAATAGCACAAAAACTTTTAACGTTTTTTTTCACCTGACTGCACTTATTCACGGTAAGAAGTTATGAATACGAACAGTGAAACACCGCGGTGCACCTCTGACTGACTGACTCACGTATATATTTCAGGTGTTAAATGGAAATTACTAATTTAACCTAACTTAACAGGGCATAATTTAACCTAATGTAAAGTGAACAGGGTCATACCTTTAGACTTCATTTTGGTTCACAGTTTTTTGGTGTCGACTCTGTTCCTCTTCTCCTTTCATATAACTTTACTATATTATAAAGACTTGTTGAAAATTTCATGGAATAAAAATTTACAATTTCAGGGATTCATATAAATCGATTAAGGCAACTGTGCAGCATAAGAAAATGTATGTATATATATATATATATATATATATATACCTTTGGTAACCTTTGGTACCTTTGGTAACCTTTGGTTAGCTTCCGCCCGAATTGTTCATTCTGACGAAGGTCAAGCTTTTCACCCCACCTTAGACCTACAGTTTAACGTGGAATCCGAACCACGCCCCATCAGCAGCCCAGCGTCTTAACCACTAGGCCACCTAGGGTACCCATTTATCTACCAACCACTTTCTTTATTGTGTGGAAGGATGAACAGCTGGGTTTTGCTGCGCGCCGGCTGCCGTCGGGTCTCGAACCCGGGGCCGATGGATTCGTAGTCAGCGACGCTAACCACTACCATCAGTGGCGACTCGTGGTATAAATGTATGGGGGTGCGATTTCATAAAATTGTACGACAACACGGACTCACAATAGGCTAGCGCGAATCCAACTGCCGCTCACAAGAGTACTTGTATTAACATATGCGGCTATGCCAGACGTACAATTCTAGTTAATTACAAATAAGTAATAATTTCAATAAAATACATATAAATGGTTTATATCATTATTACTGAAGTAACTATTAGTAAAAATAAAGTTGTGTTATTATAAAAAAAATTCGCGATTGTACTTATATTTTCATTACAACAGTAAAATATAATTTATATTTACTTGAGCGAAAAATCTATCGCTCCATTCGGCTGCAATTTATTTTGTATTCAAACAGCAGTACGCTGTTTGAAGCTATGCTATAAGTTTAGAATATTATGTACTGTATGAAGGCTTACTCAAAATGCCTCATGAATCATGATATGCCACATGAATTTTTAAAATATATTTCAAGAATATTTAGTTTAATATCTTAAAATTAATATATTTTTTATCTGTTAAATTAATATTTATCGCTTCAAGCAAGGGGGAGCGACCGCTCCATCGCTCCTATACGCCAGTCGCCACTGATATATATATATGCCTTAATTACTGTTATGCGTATCTCCCACATAAAAATTTCGTTTTTTATTCAGTAACTCTGACGTAACCTTACTACCGTAACATTGTCCCGTAACGTTCCCATAAATTTTGTCAGTAAACTTTGATGTAACTGTTGGAAGTGTTACTTTCTGGTAACAATAAATAAAATAAAGTACCTCAGCATGCTTAACCATGTGAACCGACGGTCGTTAACTGTGACTCGTTGAAGGAGCTAGTGTGCTTAGAAGATGAGGGTGACCAACTTTCTCAACTGACTGTAAGAACCCACAATTTTCGGGCACAGAAATCGGGGAGTGTGAAGGAACTTAGGGGCACAAAGGTGTGTCGTAACACCTGTAGGAAACGTTACCAGATGCCTGGTACCTATGATACCGTACCCTTTGGGTACCATAGTAACTGAATATCATAAAAGGGGTTCCAAAAACCTTAGCCCCCCCCCCATTTTCAGCTTACATGTTTACTTATATCGAAATAGTTTTTAGTGATTATAAAATATATAAAATTCTTTATTTATTGCAGGTATTAAAATTACTCTAGCTGATAAAGTAATATAATGGCTTCTCAATTAATTGGTCATTCGGAGAGGCAACGTGTGATAGATCGCATACGAGCAATAACATTTCGGGAAGCTCGTGATGCTGGAGCCACCTTTATAACACGTTCATGGGTTGACAAAAAGTTGCGAAGAAGTGAGGACTTCGTCAAAAGAAATTGGAATAAAACTTTGGATGAATGTGAAATGGATACAACCAAATCTGGGCGCCCAAATTTGCCACTCTCTCAGGAAACAAAGGACATCATTGAAAGCGGTACGCGTAAGCGGAAAAACAGCTGTGCTAAACTTTCTAGAGAGATCGAAGTGTTGAGGAAAGATCGTTAGTGGTGAGATCATTCGACTGTACCGTCATAGGCAAGGTTTAAAGCCTTGGCATGAACTTCCAAAGCCAAGAAAAACTCAACTTAACATCGATGACAGAGTGTGGTTTGCCCATTATCTTGAAGATTGGGATGTGGATGATTTCATGCATTTAGCTGTTTCCGATGAATTTTTTGTTTACGTAACACGTCAGCCTAACTACCAAAATGATCGAGTGTGGGCTACAACACCAGATGAAATCGATGACAATGAACATTATCACGAATTATTAATAACTCCAGACTGTGTTGGTGTGTTTGTTTTGTTCACTGCAAAGAAGCTCATGTGGGTGCTGAAGCCAAATGGTCAGAGTTGGGATGGACAGTATTTTCGTGATATTATTCTATCCCAGCATGTCATTCCTTTTCTAAGAAACCCAAACAATGTTATGGATGTCGACCAGGTCACACGTCTGCAGGATAAGGCCCCCTGCTTTAAGGCATTAGCCACTCAACAGTTGTTGAGGAACCATGAGATCGATTTCTTTGGAAATGAAGAATGGCCAGGAAATTCTCCTGACCTGAACGTCTGTGAACACATTGGATCAGTTATAAAGGACAAGGTTGAATGTCTCTTGTTTCAAGAACCTGCAGCAAATCGATTTTCGAAGGATACAATGACGCAACACATTGAAACTGTTTTAGCAAATTTGTGTAACGATCAAGATCTATTCACGTCACTTTTGGCAAGCTACCCAAAGCGAATTCAGGCTGTCTTGGAAGCCAATGGCGGGAAAACCAAGTTTTAATTGTTTCTCATTAAATGCAGGATTAAATTCTCTTTTGTAAGGTATGTTTAGTTTTACTGTACCTCTAATGGTTTAGGCCATGGGCGGGGGGGCTAAGGTTTATTGGAGCCCCGTATGTCTATTGTTAACGATATGTTTATTTATTACGTGTATTTGAATATGTAAATGTTTCAATTAGGGTTTCATTTTCTCCTTTGTGTGTGCATGCTTATGTTAACCCCTCCGTCTATGGCCTGGGTTGGTTCGAAGTCGACGGGGGTTCTGGTTAGGTGGCAGCAACGGATTTGTTACTTGCAGTAGTTTCTTCTATAGTACTCTCCGAGTTCTTCTATAGTGGCTTGGAGGATTCTGGGAAGCTTATTAAATTCTCTGAGGGTTCCCTGATTCTTGTTGTAACGTATCGGGAGATTTTAATGACTAAGTTCTCTGAAGAGAGCACGGCTCAAGGAGAAAATAAAGACTTTTTCTTCCGGTAATTTACTGCTAAAATGTTACAGGTAATACTTCAGCCGCTAAGTTAGATCAGTCTAGTCAGAATGAACATGGAAGAAATTTTGTGGGTTTATACACCCATAATCTGCTAACATCATTATTATTAAATGTTGAAAAGGCTGTATTATTTTTGCACAATATTTGCAAATAAAGTAAACTTTTTTGCTGTCGCAATGTTTAAACAGATAAACAGGATATAGGAAGAGGAAGCCATATTTTTATCTTAAACCGCGTATTTTCAGATCTGATGTTTTCCGGGTCTGCCAAGTTAATCAGAAGTGGAAATTGAACTATGCATCTTTACACTAAAATATGCATATGAGCAAAAATTAAAGGTTAAGATTTACAATTAAATGCTTAGGCAAGACACGACTTCACCCTCCACAACGAAGATAGAATGCATACAAAACACGAACGACATTGAAAAATCCTATCGGGGTTCATTATCAAGCTAAATCTAAAAAAATGATTAAGAAATTTTGAAAAGAACAAGTCACCAATTATTTGGCAAAATAGGAAGCAAATCAAGAATTTATCCCAACGAAAAAATAATAATAAAATAATAATAAATCGCCGTGTACATTCCTAAATGGCGACATAATGTCGGGTCGTACATTGAGTACAATCCAAAGTACATCACTGAGTACAATGTTATTTTGGTTTATTAAACTAAGATTATAATTACCAATTAATTCACATTCGCTTATTATCGTTAATTACAGTTTCATTAAAGTACATTAATTACATTTTATTAAGTTATTACAGTTAATTACAATTAAACAGTTAACTATAATTTTTTACAGTGTTTTCATATTTATAGACAATTAGGATGTTAGGAGTATAACACAAAGTACATGGGCACATACGGTATATATATATATATTATTATATATAATATAATATATATATATTATTATTATACTGTATATATGTACAGGGTGTCCGAGAATTATCTGTACAATTTTTGGCTGTTATTAAAAGTCAACCATGAAGTGTAGAAATTCCAGTGTTGTCCCATTTTACAGAGAATCTCATTATGTTTTTTCTGATACCAAGTTTTGACAAGTTTTTTAGAAATTCCAGTGTGTCCGAACATTATCTGTACAATTTCATCTTTAATAAATTCTTGATAACACACGTAAAATTCTTAAACAAGATTATTTAGAATCTGTATTTTCAAAAGTTTCTTTATTAAAGTACGTTTTACAAACATTCGATATGTGCACCATTAGTGATTCGCAAAACATCCAATCGCTACTCCAAATGTTGCCATGTACGCTGCAGCATATTCACATCAATTCGCTCAATAGCAGCTGTGATTCTTGCTTTTAAATCATCAATGTCTGTCACCCGCGTACATTTCTAAAAAACTTGTCAAAACGTGGTATCAGAAAAAACTTAATGAGATTCTCTGTAAAATGGGACAACACTGGAATGTCTACACTTCATGGTTGACTTTTAATAACAGCCAAAAATTGTACAGATAATTCTCGGACACCCTGTATATATATATAACACATAATAATGTTTTATAAATTAGAAGCAAGCGAGAGGAGATTTTCACCTCAGAAGCTCTCGTTTTTTTTGCCGTCGTCATCGGAATTCGAACACTTCTGTCAGCATCAACGGATATCTTGCGAGGAATTAAATAAATTAAAAAAAATACAAAGTATACATGTGAACGTATTTACATGTACGTAACTATGATCATGTATGTAATCATGACTATCAGGGGACATGTACGAATGCATACGAATGCATGTACGAATGCATACATATCGGTACGTAACACAATAGGTTGTGTGCGTAATATAGACACGAGTAAACATAGACTGATAGGTTGATAGGGCATAAGTAGACAATAGGTAGATGAATGAATAAGTAATAAAATTAATAAAGGATAAAGGTCAAGATAAGATGTGGAAGTATGGATGAATATGGTCGAATAATAATATTTAGGACCTTTTCCAGTTTGTGTACCGTTTTTCATATAATTTATTTTTGAGAATATTTTTGTTAAAACTAACGAAAATATCACGACTTAACCTAACCAATTATCAAGGGCGTACAGTTGATCTATTATTAATTATAACATTGTTTGTTTGTTGGAATAGTATTTACTATTTACTAATATATCAACTGTACGCTCTTGATAATTGGTTAGGTTAAGTCGTGATATTTTCGTTAGTTTTAACAAAAATATTCTCAAAAATAAATTATATGAAAAACGGTACACAAACTGGAAAAGGTCCAATATTTATACTACATACACCAGACAGGACACAACATATAAATAATGACTTATAGAGAATGAAGTTTTTATTATTATTAAAGAATTTACCATATTTTGAATACGAAAGATATCCACATACTAAACACATGATTCAGTATTCAAGGTATGGAAAACGTGAAGAAATTAAGTTACTTTATGACGTCATAGTTTTCAAATTATGCCATACGTCAATTCATAATTAATACGCCATATTATTTAATTCGTACGTACAGTACAAGTCATTATTGGAGAATTTAGAAGAGATGAATTAGAGCAATACAGTAATGAGAGGATTATAGCCATTGTACAAGAGTGAGTGAAACTATTAATTAAATATATACACTTATACGAGTATACAGTAATATTAAGGAATTGGGAACATTTGAGGAAGAATTAAGTAAATGAATAAAGAAGTACAAACAAGGTTCAAATCATGCCACATACAATGGGCATGCATAATCTAATAAAATTTAGGGATGAGGGTTAGATGCAAGACAACAATAATTAATTATCATGAAGTCTATAATAAATGGAAAATGGAGATATGGGTAATATTGTGATGGAAATGTTAAACGATCTAAACCGTCGAGTGTCTTGTTTGTACTTTGAGGGAATGAAATTAAGGGACATTCGCTTCTCACAACGAACCTCCAATGACAAACATGGATTCGACTCAACCATAGAAATGGTAGGTCGCATGGTTGCGATACTGCAAAAATAGAAAGCAAATAAATTTTTTATCCAAACTCGCGTTAGGCGATTTTGGTTCTTATGTAAAAAATGAATATTTGAATTATAAGATTATATAGGAATTATTCATTGTCCATTTTACGCGTATGTACAGGAGAAAGTCCTAAGCTCCGCCCACTGTAGGATCAATCAAATGGTCACGTGGCTCCTGCTACTACCTGGGCATATCTCTACCCCTGCGTGCTCAGTTGGCCGCTGCAAGCCCTGGATCTCAGACGTATATTTGAAGAATTCTCACGTAGACGAAAATAGTGATGGCGACTTTGATATTGCGTGTTCGACGTTTATGAAGTATTCGGGAAAGTCGGATTTCAACTGCCGCTATGCGTTGTGAAGAAGAATTCACGATTGAAAAGCTCGGATTGGTGAGAAAAAACCCTCGATTGGAAAGGTGTGTTTATAAACTTGAATTTAATAATGTTGTGGCTGCGTGCTTTTGATTGTAGTTTGTCCGTGTTTAAAGATAACTTGCCAACCAATTGTAAGGTGGGCACAAAAATAGTATTGAACGATATGAAGGCCCTTTACATCGAGAATAGACACCCGCACACTTTGAGTGGTGAAATAATGCTAAATCGTATTTATTGTATAGTACAAAGCAATAATGATATAACTGTAGACTCGATCACGTGCGAGTTTAATATTTTAATTAAGCGCGGTAGAACATAAAGTGTATGTATTTTGATTTTATATGTTTTTCTGTTTATATATATATATATATATATATATATATAATATATAATATATATATATAATGGGTATATAGTTTTATGCTGTACTATTATTATCTTTTATATAAGTTTTGGTATTTATATATATATATATATATTAATGGGTATATAGTTTTATGTTGTACTATTATTATTTTTTATATAAGTTTTTTGTGTTTATATATATATATATATATATATATATATATATATATATATATATATATATATATATATAATTATATATATTATATATATATATAAAGGCGTATTTTTCCCGTACATATATTAAATGGTTATATAGTTTATCCTGTACTAATATTATTATTTAAGAATGTATATGTACCCTTCGTTTAATGTGTGTATTTTTGTTGTCTATTATTTTTGACTGTATATTTATTTCCTATATATTTCAGGAATTATTTTCCCTTAACTCGTCTAAATAAACAGAATGATGTAATTGTGTTTTATTTATTTCTCTTGGTTGTATATATAAACGATATTAAGGAATAACTGGGGAGATGGGAATATATATCAAATGGCTGGTTACGTCTTCTAAGCCGACTGACGGGTTTCTAAGCCAACTGTCAAGCATATCTGTGTAGCACAATCTGGCAGCTGAAAAGTTATATATACACATACACATACACTTGCCTTCTAAGTCTTCTAAGCCAACTGGCAGATTAGAGAGAGAGAGAGAGAGAGAGAGAGAGAGAGAGTCATATCTTTGTAAAACGATAGTAGTACATTATTGGGACATGTTTAATTCAATAATGTTCCTAAAGAAAATTTAAATCTATCCGTAATAGTGCTTCTTGTACTTTAGTTAATAGATTGAAAATTAAGGAGAACATCACCCCTCTCTTGCCTTTAACAAATAAAAAATAAAATATATAGTGGTAACTCTCTACCCCCCTCTAAGCATTGAGAGCATCTCTTGCCTTTAATATATAAATAATTAAAATATAGTGGTAAATGGCAATTCATCTCTACATAAATAAATAAATTCAATAATGGTAACCCCTCTAAGCTTTGCGATCATCTCTCTCTTGCCTTTAATATATAAATAAATAAATTAAATAACTGGTAACCATTCCAGAAATAAAAAAATAAAATAAATAGTGGTATCTGGTAACTCATCTATATGTAAATAAATAATTAAGATAGTAGTATCTGCCAACCCTCCATATATAAATAGATAGTGGTATCTGGCAACTCCCCACCCTCTATATAACAGCTGTTGGTGCCTTGAACTCGCATAATGCGTCTGGCTGCGGCCAGGCGATGGATGGTCTCTATCCTTCTTAGGTTAGGGCTTACTTTCTTAGGTTAGGAATCCCCTTTGAGGGGTGAGGCTGCCCCACCTTCTGTCCCAAAGACTCTCTTCCTCCTCCTTTCTCTCTCTTAGGTTAGGTACACCCTTTTGGGGGTGAGGCAGTCCCATCTTCTACCCCAAAGAGGTTAGGTGGACTCCCTCCCAGCTTGCTGGGGGAATTCCTCCCCCTTTTTTTGGCACCCTGTGGGTTGGAATTTTGGAGGGGGTTGGCACCTTGCAACAAGGGGTGGGGTGGGTGGCACTGGCACTCATTTGATCAACATTTCAATTGCTCTGCACGCGTCTTGTTTGCGGCCATACTACTAGCCTCGAGCATCTTCAGGGAATTTGTTTGGAGATATCTTCGTAGGTGTTCTGCATTGAATGAGGGATGAGAAAAGACTTCATATCACCGAAGCATTAATAATAAAAGAGACTTCCCCGAAAATAAACAATCAGCGAACCAGGCAAGAACGAATCCTCAAGTTACACATACGAAACTGATATTATACAAAAATTTACCAACATTAGTGAAAAATGTCATACGGATAATTGAGAAAACCAATAATAAATTAATAAATAAAAACTACGGTCGATTATTCAACCAAACATGTTTAAAGGAAAAGTTGTTATCCAAATATATATATATATATATATGAAAATTATTTCACGAAAGTAACACGTGAAAAATAATTATGATGAATAAACCACGAAGGAAAGGAAACACAGAATGGTGCTCAAGCGCTTTCGTCTAATGACATCCTCAGGAACACTGAAGTACATAAAGAATTACAGCCTATATATAGGTTACAGAAAAAAAAATATATATATATTATATACAATAAACGGAGAAACAAACTTAAAGGATTGTGGGAGGGGCACACAGATTTATAAGGAAAAACTATCGATTTTTAGCACAAGATTAAATGAATTGTTTCCAACCAATGTTATAGATAAAAAAATATACAAATTTATACTGGAAATCTGCCCGGGTTTTAGCACTCTGCTCTTTTTGTATATAAAAATTGAAAATTATCGATTTTTAGCACAAGATTAAATGAATTGTTTCCAACCAATATTATAGATAAAAAAAAAAAAATATACCAATTTATACTGGAAATCTGCCAGGGTTTTAGCACTCTACCCTTTTTTTGTATATAAAAATTGAAAAATAAAAGTTATTAGGGTGGCATACAAGTTTACCAAAGATTTCTTATCTAAATCTGTTCTGAAGGAATTCAAAACAACAGGATCGAGTTGAAAAAGACCTTTGCTTATGTTGAAGTTATTTGTAAGTTGGATAATGGCAGACTCAAGAATATTTCTATTAACAATGTTGCTAGAGTGAAATAAAACTGAAACATTATTCCAATCAATACAGTGGGATAACTCTGACAAATGGACAAAAAGGGCACTGGACAACTGTCCTGTTCTAACGGAATATTGATGCTGTTTTATACGTGTGTGCAAATCCTTTCCCGTCTGACCTATGTAAAAGGAATCACATTGTTTACAACCAATTGTATAGATAATGCCTGAATTATTGGTAGGGCTATTTTTTACTATTATATTTTTCACAATATTGTTATATGAAAATACTACATTAATATCCAAAAGTTTAAGTACATTAGCAATGCCTAAAAAGCCCGGGAAAAATGGAAGTACTCAAATATTTTTTGACAAAGTACGAGTGTTATTATTGACACGATAGAAAGTTCGTTTTGCCTTGTTGAGACAAGATTCCATAAACGCAGATGGATAACACAGATCACTTCCAATACCGTTGATTTTTTCTAATTCGGCATCGATGTATTCCGGACTGGCGATCCTAAAGGCGCGGAGAAACATTGAAGAAAAAATGGCCTTCTTAGTCGGGGTGTCATGTCCCGAGTAAAAGTGTACGTAGGACAAATTGTTTGTTTTTTTCCGATAGATACTAAACTTAAAACCTGGGCTTTCCCTATGTACACGCACATCCAAAAATGGGATTGAATTGTCTTGTTCCACTTCTAAAGTAAACTTAATGGAGGGGACTTGATCATTTAACTGAAGGAGGAAGTTATCCAGGTCACGATTCATGGGCCAGATACACAAAATATCGTCGACGTACCGCAACCAAGGGATGCCAACCCCCAGGATTCTCGGAATGTAAGTAATTTCGAAAAACTCCATATAAATATTGGAGAGGAGGGGCGACAAGGGGTTGCCCATGGCCATCCCAAAAACTTGTTGATAATACTCGTTATTGAAAGTGAATTTACAGTCTTTGATGCAAAGCTTAATAAGTTCCAAAACAATGTGTGAAGGTAGTGGCAGGTCATACTTATGTAATTCTTGGGAGAGAAAGTCAAGCATATCGTCAATCGGCACTTTTGTAAACAATGAACAAACGTCAAAACTGATCAATCTATCGTTAGTTTCAGTACGTGCATTATTCAATTTTTCAGTAAGATCCATGGAATTTTTTACATGTGAATCAGAGATAGATCCTAGAATGGGGGACAAGACTTTGACAAGCCATTTGGAGAGTTTATAAGTAATAGAGCCCACCTCGGTTGCGGTACGTCGACGATATTTTGTGTATCTGGCCCATGAATCGTGACCTGGATAACTTCCTCCTTCAGTTAAATGATCAAGTCCCCTCCATTAAGTTTACTTTAGAAGTGGAACAAGCAATTCAATCCCATTTTTGGATGTGCATGTACATAGGGAAAGCCCAGGTTTTAAGTTTAGTATCTATCGGAAAAAAACAAACAATTTGTCCTACGTACACTTTTACTCGGGACATGACACCCCGACTAAGAAGGCCATTTTTTCTTCAATGTTTCTCCGCGCCCTTAGGATCGCCAGTCCGGAATACATCAATGCCGAATTAGAAAAAATCAACGGTATTGGAAGTGATCTGTGTTATCCATCTGCGTTTATGGAATCTTGTCTCAACAAGGCAAAACGAACTTTCTATCGTGTCAATAATAACACTCGTACTTTGTCAAAAAATATTTGAGTACTTCCATTTTTACCGGGCTTTTTAGGCATTGCTAATGTACTTAAACTTTTGGATATTAATGTAGTATTTTCATATAACAATATTGTGAAAAATATCATAGTAAAAAATAGCCCTACCAATAATTCAGGCATTATCTATAAAATTGGTTGTAAACAATGTGATTCCTTTTACATAGGTCAGACGGGAAAGGATTTGCACACACGTATAAAACAGCATCAATATTCCGTTAGAACAGGACAGTTGTCCAGTGCCCTTTTTGTCCATTTGTCAGAATTATCCCACTGTATTGATTGGAATAATGTTTCAGTTTTATTTCACTCTAGCAACATTGTTAATAGAAATATTCTTGAGTCTGCCATTATCCAACTTACAAATAACTTCAACATAAGCAAAGGTCTTTTTCAACTCGATCCTATTGTTTTGAATTCCTTCAGAACAGATTTAGATAAGAAAGGTAGAACGCTAAATCTTTGGTAAACTTGTATGCCACCCTAATAACTTTTATTTTTCAATTTTTATATACAAAAAAGGGTAGAGTGCTAAAACCCTGGCAGATTTCCAGTATAAATTTGTATATATATATTTTTTTTTTTTACCTATAACATTGGTTGGAAACAATTCATTTAATCTTGTGCTAAAAATCGATAGTTTTTCCTTATAAATCTGTGTGCCCCTCCCACAATCCTTTAAGTTTGTTTCTCCGTTTATTGTATATATATATATATATATATAATTTTTTTTTTCTGTAACCTATATATAGGCTGTAATTCTTTATGTACTTTAGTGTTCCTGAGGATGTCATTAGACGAAAGCGCTTGAGCACCATTCTGTGTTTCCTTTCCTTCGTGGTTTTATTCATCATATATATATATATATATATATATGAAATGAAACACTATAATATTAAAATATGCATACTGAAACCAATGCGAAGGAATATACTGTGTATACGAAAACTCTCAGTATGCTTTAACGTCTCATTCGAGCCTTCAGTGGCATCGGTTTGAATCTCACCGAGATAAGGTAAATTTATTTCTTATGGTTTCTTATTACTACTGTTAGTTGCGTCAGTAGATGGCGCCACGAACTTCGATTAAGTTATTTTCAAGGAATCAGCTCCCCGAAAAGTAATTGATCAAGCATCGAAATTTGATGAAAATACTGTTATCACCAGAGGGCACTTATTCGTTGAAAGAATTTCTCAGACTCAGTGTACATGTTGAAAGTTGCCGCTAAATATTTATTGTTTTTTATCTTTGAATTTTTACCGTAAAGCGTTTTTGTATGTTATTCTTGTCCTGTTTTTTTTTAAAGTTTATTATTATTATGCACACAAAAAAGATTTGTCTATTTGCAGGACGCATTTTTCAGACTCATAGACTATACAGCTAATAAAATGACTTACAGTCCTATACGTTAATGCGCTGTACACTCACAGAGTAGGTGTTTTTACTGATTATAACTTGGTCGTTGATTGTTGATATACGAGAGTATCTTCGTTAAAGAACTCAGTGAAAATTGAAGTACCACTCTATCTAATGAGCTGACTCGGAAACTACTATTACTGACCTACTTAAGTTAGATTCAGGAAATCTTGAACGCTTATTTAAACTCTTATTAAGCGGAACTAAAGTACTCATATCCTTAAAAGAGTGACGATAATGCATACGCACGTTCTCCATTTGATTTGAGAACCGAAATCAATGATTTATACGTGACAAATAACAAGAATATAAACGTAACAAGCGAAAAACGTGTCTTCGTCAGATAAGTTGCAGGGGTCTGTTCCCATTTTAGTCTTTGTGCAAGAATGAGAAATCCGAAAGGAACCAATTCTCAAATCATCAAACTATTCACATTCTCACTGTAGTATTTTCCACGTTTATTCATAAAAAATACCATCGAGCCCGCAATCGTGATACAGTCAACTTCGGGTGCTACTGTAGTATGCGGTCTACCTACGATTCGGCGGTCTACCTTTTAATTATAGCTTCTTATCTTCTTATTATTTTATTATTAGGTTAATTGTACGCCCTTGACGATTGGTTAGGTTAAGTCGTGATATTTTCGTTAAAACTAACGAAATATCACGACTTAACCTAACCAATCATCAAGGGCGTACTGTAGTATGCGGTCTACCGTTAAGTATGCGGTAGTAGTATGTTTAACTTCTTTAATATTCCTTATTGTGTAAATTAAATTATAATTCCTTTCAATTCATTTTCAATTCCTTTTAAATATTTTGAACGGTAGACCGCATACTACAGTAGAAACCTAACGGTAGACCGCATACTACAGTAGAAACATAACGGTAGACCGCATACTACAGTAGAACTTAACGGTAGACCGCATACTACAGTAGAAACTTAACGGTAGACCGCATACTACAGTAGAAACTTAACGGTAGACCGCATACTACAGTAGCACCCAACTTCGATCCTTTCCCAAATCCCAAAACCTATTTTTCATATGTACTGTAGAATTCCCACTTCGAGCCTTCTAATTTGGGATTTTATATATATATATATATACACACACACACACACACACCTTGGTTTTGCTTCCGCCCGAATTATTCATAATATATATATATATATATATATATGAATATATACACACACACACACACACACACACCCACACGAAGTTTCTTCAAAAAATATCCGAACTGATGCGATTATTATCGACAGAATATGGTACTTACAGAGTTTGGGGCTTAATTTCCCTCAAAGTACGCTCCTTCTGAAGCCACACACTTTGCCCAACGATCTTGGCACTGTTGAAAACATTTTTCAAAAGCACCTTTCGGAATGGCCAAAAGCTGCTCCGTCGAATTTCTTTTAATGCTCTCAACATCATCGAATCGGTGTCGTTTCAGGGTTTGTTTGAACTTCGGAAACAAGAAAAAGTCACATGGAGCCAAATCCGGCGAATATGGAGGCTGCTGTACTTGGAGGGTAGCGTTTTTGGCCAAAAATTGCTGGACAAATTGCTACGAGTGAGATGGCGCGTTATCTTTATGAAGCATTCAGTCTCCGGACTCCCACTTCTGTGGCCATTTCCTCCGAAGTGATTCACGTAGACGTCGCAAAACTCCAATATAAAATTCCTTGTTGATTGTTTGTCCCTTTGGAGCATATTCATGGTGCAATACAAACACGTTGCTCGGTGCTCTCCGACATCGTAAGAAATCGCCGCAAAACAAAACACGTTTAACACTAAAAAGACCACATGCGTCAATTGACGCAATTTTTATTTGTTTTTCCTATAAGTCTAACCCTTTAGGCCTTCATACCTCATTTTTCGTGACTTTTAATATTTCAATGGCATCTATATTCATGGTCAATTTCATCTTTTCATCTGATACAGAAAACCTGTGAGAGAGACCACTACCCTGAAGGACCAGGTGCGTCAAATGACGCATGTACATTGTACAATATATGGCTCTATTTTATTTGTTTGTTAATTTCGTTAATATATTCCTGTCTAATAACCATATCTTTCCCATTTCAGATAAATAAATATATAAATAATAATAAATAATAATATAGATAAATATAAATAAATATATAACGCTATGTCTCGCAAAGGACTCTCTGTAGAGCAGGCATTGGAACAACTTCGAAATATTCCATCCGATGCCTCTGATTGTGGTGCATCAGACAGTGAGTCAGATGATTAGTAAATGCTGCAGTTCAGGCAGCGGCTGAAACTGAGTCTTCTTCTTCCTCTGAATCTGGCGATGAGGAGCCTACTGTACCTTTACCCACTGGGTACCTTTGCCCGTGGGCGAGATAGTCGTGGGCAAAGCCGTGGTCTTCGACGAGATCAAGGTCGTGGGACACGTCCTGGACGTAGACAAAGTGATAAGCCCGCACAAGGTGGCAGTGGAGCAGATGCAGTGGGTGTTGGAGAAGTTATAGGTAAGATGGATCATCTTGGCGGTGGGCTGCCGCATCGCAGACTGTGCGAGGACGCCTGCAACAGCAAAACATTGTACGGATTCGTTCTGGTCCTACTGCATATTCCACAACACGTGTCATCAAGGATAGCCCACTTTCATCATTCAGAATTCTCTATGATGAACCAATGATGAGAAACATCCAAAAGTGTACAAATGCTGAAGGCCAACGAGCTATAGGTGATCCCGACTGGTCTGTGACATTAGATGAATTGGATAAGTTCATTGGTCTTGTCATCGCTCGTGGTGTCATTGGTGGACGTAACTTACCTATCAAGAGTATGTGGAATGGCTCCTGGGGATGTCCTACATTCAACAAAACTATGCCACGCAATCGATTCTTGGAAATCATGAAATACCTTCGTTTTGATCTGAAAACTGAGAGGCGGCGAAATCTAACACAAGATAAGTTTTGTTTGGCATCACAGCTATGGTACTCTTTCATTGACAATTGCCAAAAGGCGTTTATTCTCCATCAATATGTCACGGTAGATGAGCAGTTGTTGCCTTGCAAAGCACGCTGCAAATTTATCCAATACATGGTGAACAAGCCAGACAAGTTTGGCTTGAAGTTTTGGATGGCAGTAAATGTGAAGAATAAGTATTTGTTCAATGGCTTCCCTTACCTTGGAAAGGATGATACCAGAAATGCTGATGTTAGCGTGGCTACTGATGTAGTATTGAAACTGTTGACTCCAGTGTTCAAGCAAGGTTATAACGTCACCTGTGACAATTACTTCACATCACTGGACCTTGCTATACGACTGGCACAGAAAAAAGCAGCATAGTTGGTACAATCCGCCAAAATCGCAGAGAGCTTCCTGAAGAATGCAAGGCAACCAAGCAGCTGCACGAAACTGAAGTGTTCAAATATACAGGACAGACTGCTGTGACCCTCACTTCTTATCAGTGCAAAGATCCAAGGCTGTGGTTCTTTTGAGTAGTCTCCATCCCGATGTTCAGATACCAACAGAAAACAACCCGAAACAAAAACCGGAGACCATTCTGTTTTATAACAAAACAAGGTGGGGGTTGATGTGATTGATCAAATGTCAAGGTCCTATTCTGTGAAAGCAGCTCTAGGCGATGGCCAATTCATGTTTTCTATAATGTGCTGGATATGGCCTTGATCAACAGCTGGATCATCTACAAAATGGTGTGTCGCTCCAACATTAGCCGCAGAGACTACATTCAAAGGGTCAGCGAGGAGCTTACTAACAACTCTCCCCTTGGAATTCCTGAGGCTTTCGCAGTAGTGGATGTAGACGATGAAGCTGAGAATGCTGCTACTCCAGCCAAAGTGCGTCGTACATGCGGATCCACAAAATGTAGAAACAGAACCGTTGATCTGTGCAGTGTCTGAAGAAAGCCAGTCTGTGGCAAGTGTGCGACCAAAAAGTGTAGAACATGTGCATTATAAACACATAGCTGATACATACTTATTAATAATAAATAATTAATTACCGATAAATTGTCATTTTTTTCTTTTATGTAATATATATTATTCCTGCTAACTGCAGTTTTCTAACCTGTGGAAGGGTAAAAATAAAAAAAAAATCAACTTGCGTCAATTGACGCTTTCCGGTCCTTATAGGCAGTTGTAAATCTCGGTCCTTCTAGTGTTAACTTTATCGGCTCACCACAGTGGACTGACGCTATACAATGCAGTATAACTGTAAAATTATTACACTACTCAAACCAAACAAAAATCCAACAGAACCAGCTTCCTATAGACCCATTACTTTACTA